>CP025647.1:10315350-10451373 GCA_003576665.1 Ipomoea trifida | reverse complement strand
AAATGGGGTCATTTTCCGTGGTCAACGGAAATTGATTTCCGTTGACCACATTTTCTGGGTGTTCCCAAACACCCGAAACCTGGAAAATGACTTCCAGAAGTCATTTTCCGGGTTCCCAAACACACCCTAAGATTGTATCAGAGAGATGCCTAATTTAGGTGTAAATCATGCTTAGTTGGTGTAAGATCCACCTAACTCCAGAGTTTCTTCAAATTAAGAATCCCACCTTAAAAATATAAGAGAGAACATATGAGTTAACAAGGTCACGAGTTAAACTAGCTACTTGATTAAATTCAATCTTTTAATGTAATTTAACCCATGTGCATTATAGCCTTGTTGAGTGACCTGTATCCAATTTTAGATTCTAACATGGTATCAGAGCCTTCACTAAAAACAAAAAATTCCGCTCTGTTGTCTTCACCGCCCACCTAGAAAGGAGTGCGGATGTCCAGCGACCGTGTGCGAGGCTCACACGCTGCCGCCGTCCACTGCCACAAAACTTAAAAGACTATTGATCCATCAAGCACCACAGAACCAGAACAAGCCTGTTTAGCCACAACACCAAATGGCCAATTCCATGACAGTTTCAAAAGAACTAATCAAGACAATTCTGTTTCAATCCAGGAAAAAAAAAACACAATGCAGAACAAAGAACTATTCCCACAAAAGATCATGGCTACTACCTTAGTTCTGTCACTCACTGTCTGTGTCTGTCCTCTAGTAAAACATAATCCATGGTTCATTTACAGCCGTTCCATGTAAAAAAAGGCAGCAGACTAGTTTACCTTTCATAGAATTTTCCCAGTCAGAATAGTTGCAGATATTTGACACAGCCGCCAGAGGGCAGAGCTATCTATTGGGAGCTATACAGTCAACGTGGGCATTAATATCTTCTTCCACTCTCCACATCACTCAAGATGGGGCTCGAGTCGGGGACATTGAATTCTGTTATTGCCAAGCCATGCTGAGACCGGGCATATACGTTCTCAAGTTCAGTTTGCCTTACAGCCAGACTATTGCTTTGGTCGTATATTGGGGGCTGTGTTCCATTTCGTGACTCCCCCATCATTGCATTATGGACATGTGGCATACAACCTGGATATAATAGATGACAATACCCTCAAAATCCAAAGAATGAAATTCAATTAATTAAAAAAAAAAAAAAAAAAAAACACTTGCATTTTTAACTTCAAGTATGCAAAACAGTATGGTCACAACTTCATAAGTTTTACTATCACAGAAAACTTTTCCAAAAACAATAGATAGTACCTCTGACTCTCCGAGTTTTTTTGTATTGAACTATATAGAGACCCTTTTAATAAGAATACAAAACTAAGCCTACTTCTACTAGGAATAGGACTAGGGTTTCCTATCATTCAACAGAAACGTTTCAAGTTATGTGTAGACAAATGCATTCAATGCAAGGTAAATCATTTGCAACACCAACAATTTTCTTATTGTGTTTTAGTTATAGTGATAGTGATGAGACTAAATTTGATAATAAACCAAAACGTGATTTATCACCCATGGATTTTATGGCAAATTTGGTTCTCTATAGAGTAGAACAGAGAAAAAGCATCCATATTACCATTTACATCATATGGTGGGGGGAAAAATTGCAAGTAACAAAATGAAGCAACAGTGAACCCTGCAATAATGTGGGCAAACAATCAATATATTTAGAGGAAGCAACAAATTAATCGCAAAAGAAAGAAAGGATATTCATCCATATCATACAGACCTATAAAGCCTCCAGCAAATACGTCTTGCCAATGGTGCCAATAATCATCAACTCGTGAAACTCCAACTAATGCTGCAAACAGTAAAGGTAGGACAACAATGCATAGCTTGGCAGCATGACCTTGTTGGTCAAAGGCCTTGATTTTCCCAGATAAGTACCATGACAGAAAACCAAGGCCAGCAAATGACCCTGTGAACCCATTAGATCAGTGTAAATATTATGGACTATGGAGTAAATGAGTAATTACTTTTAAAGTTTCTATGCTCCACAATCAATACAATAGTTCACCTGAAAAAGTTTGAGGTTTGCTTCTTGGAGCTTCTTTTCCAGGATTGGTTTTCTATCTACCAGTATCATTGCTTTTGAAGCATTTGAATATTTTGTTTTCTAATCATACAGGACATTATCTATAGGAAACTGTTATCTAGAAGTATCTCAATTGCTCCAACTTTTCTTTTAAAGATTTGATTGAGAAAAATGTGTGCACCTAAATAGTCGAAGAAAAATGTGTGCACCAATACCATCTCAAACATATCAATTGGCAATACATATCTGTTGGCTCTATTACTCTAGGTGCCTAAATGATCTTGGTTTTTATATTAAAAAATAATGAAACTAATGTGTGTGGTTAAGTGTGAAAAGAAAATCTCAATCCACATGAAGAATCTCTTGTGCAATAAGGGTATGTTTATTCATGAGAGATTCAAAGAACTTCAAGATTTAGGGTATTTGATAGGTTAAATGTTTTCATTGTGAAGATTGAAAGCATATTAACTTGAATATGCTGAAATGGGTATACAGTTTCAAAAGTGATCTTACTTCAAAATGCTTTTCAAGACAAAAGGATTCAAAACAATTTTCAGCATTTTGTACTGACGCATTGGTTCAAAGGATGTCATAGCATCCATGAGTTTAGCCTCAGTTAACTGGCCAGAAGGGTCAGCAGGTCTCCTTCACAGGAGAAACAACTTTTGAGATTTAAGGATTCATGTTATTGAAAGAGACTTACCCTTTTAAAACAGATTTTGTTGGTAGATGCAGCAGAAAATTATCCTTTTACAATACACCTTTTCTACTTCCACAAAATCCATTCAAAGCTTTAGTTACTCTCTAAAGCAAAAAGGTGATACACTTAACCTTGTTCATGTACTTAGCTTTCACCCATTTAAATAAAAAAGCGAACTTAGTTGTGAAATATCCTAACTCTATCCATAGAAATTATAGTCGCTCACTTATCAATCTGATATAGAAGATATTTCCAAGTTAAGGAAATGTTGGGACTTTCAATCCATTAGATATATAGAATTACAGAATACATTCTTATTTTTCTTATTTCCCTCTAGGAGTTAAGTTTTATCTTTCTTCCAAAAGTCTCTTGACAATTCCCTCTGCTACATAGTTTATGGGTGAGTCAACCAAGCAATCCAAGGAATAATTTATTTAAAAAAAAAAAATAGATGAGGGAAGAAGATAGGTAAGACGCAGCAAATAAGGCCCATGGGATTTTGAGGAAAGATGATTTAAAAAATTAAAAAGGAAAAGAAACCCAATAATATATACCTCTGTTCTTAACTTTCATATAAATTTAAAAACATGAAATGGCATGAATATAGTCCTGCAACTGTAACAAGATTGGATTGCTATACTTACAAGAAGTATGTCCACTTGGAAAACTTTTGTGTCCTTCTTTGATTACATTTTTCAATCCAGTACACTTGACATTCCCAGTTACAGAATCAAACACCTGAATGTCATAGAGAGCCAGAGGTGTTACTTCAACATTATAGAATTTGACAAAGAAATGGAAGAAATTTATGGAAGCATACTCCTTTTCCATCAGGAAAGCAACGCCAGAAGAAGTCTGGGCGAGGCCGACCGACACCATCTTTGATTGCATCAGTAATAACTCCAGTTATGAGTACAGAAAACAGAAGACCTGAAAAGAGGGAAATTTTAATAATGTTGTATGTTCTACATTACATACCAACTGCTGTTAAAGTAGTGGCTTGGCTTTTAGACAGATAATAATTACCTAAAATAGCTTGGTGCAGATCAAAAACATTCCTTCCAGTTCCACGAAAGAAAAAACCAAGCATCACAGTGAAAGGTAATATAATTGCAATAATCTGTTCATGGGCAAAAAAAGGTTATGTTATGAGATTAACATTCAGAGTCAGAGATGCTTCATGCTACCAGTCAATCAATGTATTCCATGTATAATTATTATTGAAGATTAACTCACTGGAACAGCCCACACAGGGATGGTATTGTCTTTCATTGGGTACTTTAGGTCCGTCATCATGTCAGCTCCAACAAAACGGTGGAATGGTTCGATTACATTTAAAACTACTTCTATCACCACCAGTAGGAAGAGAATAATCCAGTCATGCATGTGAATCTTTGCAATTTCTTTTCCATGACTTCGAAATGTTTGGGCACCTAGCTGTGGTGGCATTTTATCTACTAGCACAAGCCAAATGCCTATTAGTGGAAATTAATTGAAGATTGCAGCTCTAAATATCAGGAGAAAAGAAAAAGGAAATCTAAAAAAAAACATAGGACAAAAAGAAAAGACTCCTTTACAGTCTCTTTAGGCAAAATATTTAGAAAATTTTTGCCTCAACTACAATAAATACCTGTGAAAAGTACAAACCTTGGTCCAGGGCAAAAATAGACCAACTACAAAGCTCATTCTAAGTAAACTAAAACTGTCAAGTTTGTATGCCTAAGGTTATAAAAACTATCTAACTTGACTATTCAGAACTCTGCATCAGTGACAGAGGCAACAAGATATTTTTCTTAATATGACTCGGGGAAAATACAGTGCAATGGTGATATAAAAATCTTGAAGTGTCAAGAAGGCAAGAGAAAGAATGCAAAGAAAATCAGAAGCATCAATATATGATAGTAAAAGACAGAGAGATGTCTACTCTTCCTCTAAAGCCACATCAACAACCCAAAACTCGTTATACTGTACTTTCATTTGATGCCCTTTAGTCATTTTCAGGCCACAATAAAGACTTAACAGAGGACCCAAATGACGAAAGCAATCAACCTTCTGATCACATATAAACACACGAGCTAGTCAACACAGAACATGAGAAAAGAATAGCAAAGAAGGAAAGTGTTTCAGATGAGGAGAACAAGTATTGCATCCAGTAGTTCTCACATTTCTTGTGGAAACAAACAGGGTACCACTGTAACCATAACACATGTCTGGTGATTATCTTAAAGGTATCCTATAAAAGCTTTGATTTGCATATTTCATAGTGTTTTTTTCTTTAAACAAGACCATAGATTCTCTGCAGAAACGATAGCAGTCAGCTAACAATAATCCCCAGCCTTTTCTCAACTATTCAACATAAGACAAAAGGTGATAAGACCAATAAATCTCCATCCTTAAAATTGCACTCGTACAAAACGATTGACAATTTTCATAAATCTTTTCGCAGAAAATGACGGCTAGCACTAGCAACAAAACACAAACAAAAACAAAAACAAAAAAATAGTAACTGCATGAATAAATTCCCAAGAAAAACCCACATTTCTACTATTTAATTCGCCCTTTCTTGAAACTCGAATAGAAGTGATATAGCAGTGTCTGGGTTCTTCTTTCTACACTTCTTGCATTTGCATTTTCATAGCGAATTAAAGAAAAGAAATTCTACTCCATTCATAACGCAATAAAATCAACAACTTAAATACTAGAGAGAAGCCTTCAGAATGTAAATTTACCTGAAAGGATCTGGAGAAGAAGGTCCACAATGCAACTAAAAGGCCGAGTTTTACAGAGGGTTTTGGGTATGGAAATTCAAATTATTGGAGAGAGACAAGGAGAAGGGTGTCTTACACTAAGAAACCCACGGTTTTCACCGAATCTACAATAGCTTAAGCCAGGTGGATTGTGGAAATGAAAAGCATACTCGGCGAAAGGGACAGAGGGGTTTGGACCGTGGGTCTTCTTTCGGTCACAATCAGTGGCACCGGACAATTACCCAAAGTTCAGTGTTTGAAATTTTTTGAAGCTCAAGGGGCGTAAAGAAGGGGATCGCAAGAATTATATTATATACGGAGTAGTAAAGTTTACATTCGAACAATATATTGGACAATTTAATTGGCATTTAAACAAAAAATTTGAAAATAGAGCCAAATACATCATCAAATTTTACTTAAAAAGTTTTAATTAGGTCTCTAAATTTTTTAAAATTATATTTAAACACATCAACTGCAAATTATACTGTGGGTCATAGTCCACAATGCATTGTGCACCATGGTCATGTCTGATATTGCAGTTGTGTTGAACTGATACTGCAGTTGTGTTGAAAGGGAACTATCGTTCCACGGAACAGAGGTCATTCATCTGTTCAACACAACTGCAGTATTAGTTCAACAGCTTTCCTTAAAAGCTTATTCACACTTTCCTTAAAACCAAATATAAGAAACCAAAGGGTAAAGAGTAAGTCCGAGTAGTGTGATATTCATACTTTGCTTAAAAGCTTATTTGTTATCTTTGTTTGGTGCCAAGAGTGTTGTAGCTTAGGTTTTCAAGGATAAAACGGACTACAATTTAATGTTTGAGCATTCAAACAAATAAGTCCGGTGAACTAGAACAAATGTTAGAACACAAAACTATAGAGGAAGAAGAACATAGGGTTTTTTTTTCCTAGTATAGAGAGAAAATACGCAGGTTTGTGTAGCTTGTAAAATCCATCTTCTCAACTAATGATAGATATAGGAGAAAGTGATTAAATAGCATTTAACCATGACATTAACATTGTTTTAAAAAAGTTTGTAACCGTTATAACATAGATATTTAATTTAAAAATTAAAATTGAAATAAATTCTTTAGGACCATAATTAATTCTTTTCGGAATGGTACTTCGAAAAGTACACCTGAAATGTGACATTCGAAGGTTACATCGGAAAAATAGCATTTAACATTTTGGTCAAACCAAAAAGTCAAACTTTACTTCTTGGTCAAACTTGAGTTGACCAAAAAGTAAAAACTACTTCCCAGGGCCCCGGATCTCCAATAGTTCAATTTCTGATAATGGCTAGGTGACTTTTGCTTCTGGGGAAGTCCTTCTTCGGATTTCTCGGGAGCTGGAGCGGCGTATAGAGGAAATCTGTATAGACTTACCATTTTATATACCGATAGATTATTTTATCACTTTCAATATATTGGGGGAAGAAGAGGTTGGGGCGCTAGACCCCTCTTTTCTAGTCGAGGTTCTTGCGGATCTCCTACTACCAACCCCTATTCTTAGTTGGTATTGGGAAGTTGCCTTCGACTCTCTTTGCCTAATCTAGAACATTTTTTAAAAGGTTCTAAAAGGGTAGTACTCTTGGAAAGATAGAAGATCACCACGTGAACATAACATTACATTAAGTTATGAATGTAACGCACGAGGGATCGATCACACTTTTTGGTCAAACCAAAAAGTCAAATTTTACTTCTTGGTGGTCAAACTTGAGTTGACCGAAAAGTAAAAACTATGTCCTAGGACTTTCAGGGAGTAAGATTTGATTTGCAATCCCTTGCACACACAAGAGAGCCTCTAAACTATACATACAATTCAAACTTCTTCTAAAATGTTATTGTATATATATAAACTTTTGAAAACCTACTTCTCTTTTTAATGTGGGCAAAAGCTTCTTTCAATCTTTTTTCTCAATTTTTCAATTCAAATGGGTTTACTTTGAAACTAAATTTTTCATTCACTCATTATCCGTTTTGAACATACAACATATCGATTTCTTCGTCTAACTTCGAAGAACCCGAATTCATTTTGACCCGATCCAAATTAAAATTGGACTCATTGATATTTGTACCACAAAATAAGTAACTTATAATGTCATTTTAAGTTTTTTTTTTCCAATGCATGGTAGATTGAGTAGTAGTTGATATATCGGAGACAAATTAGCAAGATGTGTCTACACGGACAAATATATTCTCTCTTTAGCATGGAGTTGAAATGAGTCATTTGCAGTGCGTTTGGTTGGGAGGAGGGAATTAGGGGGAAAAGAATTGTAATTCGATAAGAATTGCACTTCAATGAATAAAGTAGGAATTGAAATTACAGTGTTTGGTATGAAGGAATAGGACTACACGGAATTGAAAGGTAAGAAGCGATAGAATAACTAAAACGCCCTTATGTAGTAGTAGTAGTAGTAATAATAATAATAATAATAATAATAATTCTTTCAATTATAATAATAATAATAATAAATCTTTCAAATTTGTTTTTCTTTAAAAAAAAAAAAAAAAAAAAAAAGACAAAGGGTATGGGAGGAGGTGTAAAATTGTCTTTCCACCTACAAAGTTGCCCATCCTCTACACCGAATTGCAATTCATTGGAGGTACGCCATGAATTGCAATTCCCTCCAAACAAACAATGTAGTTTGGAATTCAATGCCCCCCAAACTACAATCAACCAAACATCGGCCTCAGTCCTCCCGTAACATTTGAATAACGAGGAATGAAATTAATAGAACATAAAGCAAATAAGCGCATTAAGCTCCTACAATCCAAACTAGATATGCCGATGTATGAGATCAACTCAGTTGTGGATGATGTTAGATTATGGCAAAGGTCAGAACAATTTCATTGGAGCCGTACGGAAGTCACCTCCTGTATTTTTAGCCAAATGCGTGCCTCCTTGCATGCCATTGTCTCGACCATCAGAGGGCACATGCAGTATGGCAACGAGCCATTAATGGCTATTTAAGGCATTGCATGCCAAATGAAATACAGAGTTTGAGAATTTTTGAGATAGGAAACTGAGTGTTTTCTAGAGCTCGGGAGAGTTCAACCATGATCAAGTGATCAAGTCATGGTGATTCTAACTTATCAAGTGTGAAACCTCACTTGTGGCGTCGTCCCAAATCCTACTGACAGGATAATTGGGCATGCAGCACCCGACCCGAATCATCAGCATTGACCCGAAAGAAATAAACGGTCACCCGTTACACAAAGACGACACATTGATGGGATGATAATTACTCCAACGACTCTCCATTATTACGACCCAGCACTCAATGTATGCTCACCATTACTAGCACTCCATTACACTCACCAGAGGAAGAGCCGTTGCAGCAATAGTATAAGTAGCAGACTTGTGGTAGAGGATGGGGGACACTTGGTTTTGATGAGACACAACACTACTATACTGTACTGAAATCACTCACTCTCACTAAATACACGGATCTACATTGTGGTACCGAAATCATTGTTACTCACTTATCTAGTGTACTTACCTATTACACTCAAATAATACTATATTTCACTCCTATCAAATATACCCAGTAACAATACTTACCGTCATTGGTGCTTTCGTTGAGAGTTGAGGCCAAAATCTCAGGCGAGGCTCTACACATAACAACAATTTCAGTTTGTCAGTGGAGATGGTTGGATCAAGATCTAGCGATTCCCACAATTCTCATCACGAGAATCGTGGCAACACCCGTGGTGGTCACGATGATGGTCATCTCCAACAACGCAACAACAATCACAGTGGAGGACAACAAGTGCCCAAAACACGGGAACCACCTATGAACCCCCAGGCGGCTGTCCGTGTCATTCAGCAGGCAGCGACAGCCCTAGCCTAGTTGGGGGCAGAGATTCAAGCTCAACTGCCCCAGGCATTCGCGCAGAAGGAGGAAATAGAGGAACAAAGAACCCATCGTCTGTGTCGTGGTGCAACTCGTCGGCCGACCGTTTCTATACCCGCCATGGGACGGTGGGGTGAAAGGGCTGCTATCCAGCCAAGGTTGTGGGCACAATCGAAGACCAAAGGGACCAAGGGTCCACACCAAGGTGAGGAGCCGCACCAGATGGAAGGGATGTGTGAGTCTGGGGGGCCAACTCCGTGTCAGTCCACGGCGCTCAAGCAAACCCCAAACATGCAGAAGGAAGTGGTGGAAAAACTTAAAAAACATATAGAAGAGCTAGAGAAAAGGGTAGAAGTAAGAGAACATTCACCAGAACTTGAGGTGAGGATGGCCGCTCCATTTTCTCCTAGTATAATGGATGCGCCCCTCCCAAGATATTTTAGGTTGGCCACTATCAAGGCCTACACCGGGACTTCTAACACGCGCGTCCACATGACAAGGTATAAGGCAGCCATGGTAATGACCGGGGTATGCGACGCCATAATGTGCAGAGCATTTTTGTCCACTTTGGATGGAACCGCCCAAGATTGGTTCAACACAATTCCGGATGGTTCGATCCAAAACTTTGCGGAGTTATCCAAACATTTATTGACTTATTTCTCCGGGTATACACAACACAAAAAACCATTTTCACATCTCTATGGAGTAAAACAGGACATGGGCGAAAGCTTAAGAAATTTCTTAAGCAAATGGAAGACAGAAGTTAACAATGTGTGCGACTTCGATTCTAAGGCGACAATCCTCATGTTCATCCAGGCATTGAGGTCAGGAAATTTTTATAGACAACTGAACACTCACCATCCATGCTCCTATAAGGAGCTAATGAGGATAGCAAACCGTTATGCCGAGGCCGAGGAGGCTGATAGAAAGAAGAAAGATGAGGAAGAGGGCAGGAGGAGTGGGCGACCTAACAAAGTTAGTCCGGCCAACCACGCACCACGCCTAAACCAGTTATCCGCAACGAAGGGGAAAGTTCAAGAAAGGCCTCGTCTCGCCCCACCGCGACACTTAACACCGCTTACTCACCCGGTTAGCGTGATTCTAAGTCACGCTGAGGAAATGGGAATGGTGTATTTTCCCTCAAGGTATATGACAGTTTCTACGTGCGAGGACTAAACGAAATAATGTCTGTTCCACCGACAGGTTGGACATGATACTGACGAGTGCCACACTTTAAAAGGACAAGTAGAGAAACTAGTGTAGAGCGGATACTTTACTCAATTCGTTAAGTATCCGGGGCAGTACCAGCATCAACAAGGCCTACCTGACAATATGTGGTGAAAGGAAGAGGATCCTGAGCCTTCAACCTTGAACACCAAGAAGAGAATGTGCGACTAGGGCGAGAAGGAAGAGACAGTGAGTTAGAGGAAGAGCCCGCGCAACGTAAAAAACATGTCATTCGCTGTCGGTCTGTCCTGATTATATTAAAAAAAAACACTCTATTCCCTTAGGGCCGGCATGAGATCCGATCTCGCTAGCTACCTAACGGGAGAGGCTGACCTTTGGTCGAGCCTACGGTTGGTCAAAGTGACCTTGCACACAGAACGCCAAAAACACACAAAAAAAAAAACAAAAAAAAAAAAAACAAACAAACAACAACAACAACAAAAGAAAAAAAAATTGTCGAGGCCCCATGCCTTGACCTCGGCCTCGGCTACAGCCACGCCTCGACCACAATTATCTTACAGTTCGGAAAAAAAAAAAAAAGAAAAAAAAAACATTTTTTACACAAGTCATTACTCCCAAACCACCTCAACCACTTTCGTTGGCTAGGGAGTGGGGGGGACTGGTGACAGGATAATTGGGCATGCAGCACCCGACCCGAATCATCAGCATTAACCCGAAGGCAACAAACGGTCACCCGTTATACAAAGACGACACATTGATGGGATGATAATTACTCCAACAGCTCTCCATTATTACGACCCATCACTTAATGTATGCTCACCATTACCAGCACTCAATGTATGCTCACCATTACTAGCACTCTGTTACACTCACCAGAGGAAGAGCCGTTGCAGACATAGTATAAGTAGCAGACTTGTGGTAGAGGATGGGGGACACTTGGTTTTGATGATACACAACACTACTATACTGTACTGAAATCACTCACTCTTATTAAATATAGGGATCTACATTGTGGTGCCGAAACCATTGTTACTCACTTATCTACTGTAATTACCTATTACACTCAAATAATACTATATTTCACTCCTATCAAATATACCCGGTAACAATACTTACCATTACCTATGTATCACCTTATAACCTGGTGTGGCTGAAACTTATCAAAACCCAAAAATTAGCTCTTTTTTCCAGCCGAAGTTAAACCTTCAAATTCAATTTCACATTGCCTAATAAACCATTTAAAAATATACTTTAAATTAGAGTGTGAAGCAAAGATTGGGCCAATCAGGTTTTCTGCTATGGACTCGGGTCCACCTTGCAAGGTGGACCCGGATCTATGTTCACAAATTTAGAACTCTATGTTCACACTTTTAGAACTCTATATTCACAATTTTAAATCTCAATATACAAAATTACATTACTCAATATTCACAATTTTTGAACTCTATATTCACAAATTTGTTATATACATTCAAAAATTGTGAACATGAAATTATAAAATTGTGAACATAGAGTTATGAAATTATGAACATGGAGTTATGAAATTGTGAACATGAACTCGGGTTCATGGCATAACAACTGTTAAAACTAGTAATTAATTATTTGACAGCACGCTGTGCTAACAGAGCATATTTTAAATTTTGTAAAATTATTTTAAAAAATAGAAAAAAAATGTGTTTCCAAACTTGAGAACTTATTCTCATTTGGAAACAAAGACAAAGTGAAAGAAGAATGAGAAAATATACCATTTACCAGGATCTACCATGTACTGTGGACCCTAGTTTAAAATAAGTTATTATGTGTCTGCAATTGACATATTTTGTATTTGCAATTAACCGTTTATACGCATGTAAATAAATTGAAGACACATAACATGCTAACTACAAACACATAATATGCTAGTTGCAGACACGTAATATATTAAGTTATTAACGGGAGCAAACACCGAATATTTTGAAACTCAAAACATGAAAATAGTAAAAAATTATATATATTAACTTTTCATAAAGTCTTTAAGTCATCTCAATTTGACATCATATGAGAGATATAAGACCAAAATACTAGCACTGAAGCTATATTCTTCAAATTAAGAAAGTAATGTATTTGAAGTCTCTCAATTTGGCAAGCGACGCCCTAATCGTGGTTTTTGAGTTTCTTATCATGCTTGCACAACCTCTTCTTCAATTAAACTTCCTCTTTTCAAGCCCAAGTACATAATTAAACAATACAATTAATCCCAAAATAAAAAATTATCTTACTAATAAAAGAATTTGATCTAAATTAGACTATCATGTACCATAGTAACATATATATATATATATATACATATATATATATTGAAATTTTGTACGTTTAATTTACTTAGTTGCTCAGATTTGTAAACCATTGGTTGGATATAGCAGCAAGCTAAGGTAGAGTTACATCATAGTTATCAACCAAGAACCTAAAAAAAGAAAAAAAAAAAAGAAAAAAGAAAAAAGGAGTAGCATGTCTTAACAGAGGTTGGGAGTTCGAACCCTATCTCGTATAGAAAAATCAATCTGGCCAGCACTTTGCTCTTTAATTGGGTCGGTCCGGTGCGAGCGAGGATTAATTTAAGTATAATACAGATTTAAATGTGTATTCTACAGTTAAAACATACTTAGGACATCTCACGGTCTGACAGAAAAAAAATAGCAGCATAGTTGTGAATTAAGGTCCCCTACCTAAAAAATTCTTAACTTGGAATTGGTGTTGGCGTGTTGGGGTTTTGGTCTTTTGTAGTCACGCGTTTGTTTCTTTAAGCTAAAGTGAAGCTTTCTTTCCCTTTGGATTCAGCATCATATCTCATATATCAACTGTACTGTTTATATATATACATTGCATATACTACTATAGTGTCTAATTCTCTTTATGTACGCTCTTTACTTTATTGATATGATGAGCCTTAAATGGTAGAAATCATTTTTGCTTTTACATATTAATTTATATGGCAATTGCGGGCTATTTTTAATCTTTTTGTGATACGATAACGATAATTTTTTTAATGTATTATTAATCAATTTTTGTCTCTATATTAATTTTTACAAATTGTGTCATATTCATTAATATAATAGCTTTGGTTCATTTGCATGATATCATTAATTTAACCTAGCTTATTATAGTTTTTGAAAGTTAATGGGCGTTTAATACTAAGGGCCTGTTTCGAAACATTAAAAACGATTTTTATTTGAAAGCTACTTTCAGAAATCTTTTTTTGGGTTGTCAATGAAAAATGAAGTCAACGAAAAATATTTATTTTAATAAAAGGAAAATGATTCATTTTGGCAGAAAATATATCCCGAGACTACTACTCAAAAGACATTTTTCATATTTTTTTTTATCTCGCACTCAATTTTCTCTCTCTCTCTCCCACGTACTCTAAGGATCGTCAAATGGGCGGGTTGGCTCACTATCTATCTGGTTATTGTGTTGAACTAAACTGTGCTAGTCTAGTTAAAACATAGATCCGATTGGACTGGGCCAAACAATAAAAATCGTGATCATTCCCATAACCAAAAAGATTAAATTTTTTGTTTTTAATTTATATAGTTTAAATTAAACTTATAAGTGATTGTAATAAATGATTGTATTTTAATAAGTGATTGTATTTTATTAGTAAATAAAAAAAAAAAGAGTAAATTGCAAAAACACAAAAGAATTTGTCTTGTCAGTAGGGTCTGGACCGCCCATGAGACCATGACCCAACAATGTACTTCAATACAGATTAGGCTTGTAGATTCGGCTGCAAATAAAAACATAGCAGTCTTTACAAATGTACAACAGCAATTGTCGTCTATGATAGCATAGGCCCATACAAAATCAATAAAATGTTCAAACCTGAACAATGTCAAATTATTGTGTAACACTATGTGGACCACGGTTCAAAATGACATTGCTAAATTTTATGTGTTAGAATAATATATATTATGTGTTAGAATAAAAAAATTTATAGGATAATATAATGTACATTATGTGTTAGAATAAAAAAACTTCTGGAGTAAGATAATGTACATTATGTGTTAAAATAATGTACATTATTAGTTAGAAAAATAAAACTTATGGAGTAAGATAATGTACATTATTAGAATAATGTACATTATGAGTTATAAAAATTTATATTGCAGCGGGTTGTAGTGTGAAAAAAAAATTTGCGCGAAACAATGTTGTGTTTTGAATGTGGTCCACACAACTATGTGGACCACGGTCTACGCAATAACTATTGGAAGCGTGATGCATTCTTCTGCAAGTTTTTCTATGGACCATGATCCATGTAGCAATATGGACCATGAATTAAAACAACGTCATATCATTTTAATTACATTTTAGTTTCATTTGACAATATAAATTATTGTATGGGCTCTAATTTTTTGTTTAATTTTTCACACAAACTAGTTTCATTACATTTCAAGTTCATTTGAAAATATACGTTATTGCATTAGCTTTGCTTTTTAGTTTCATCTTTCACACACTATTTTCATTATAGTAACCTTGAAGTATCATTTTAATTACACTATAAGTTTATTTAATTTGACAATATATGTTATTGTATGTGCTATGTTTTTTAGTTTCATTTTTCACAAATTAGTTTTATTATAGTAGCGCTGAAGTATTATTTTAATTATTACACTTCAGGTTCTAACAATATACGTTATTGCATAAGCTCTGTTTTTTACTATTATTTTCACATACTAGTTTCGTTATAACAACATTAAAGTATCATTTTAATTAATTCCAATACAATTTCATTTGACAATATACATATCTGCAATGACATGATATAAGAAAAAACAACATCGTATTAGATCATGGTCCACACAATGCTATTTGGATCTGGTCAACTATATAACAAATGTCATTCTACCTTGTATATATGAAATATGTAATAAAATATCGTACATTATACGGCTAAACAAATGTTTAATAAAATAATTTAATTTTGAAGAGAAAATGAAAATGAAATAATTAATACAAACATCCTTTTTTTTTTTGAATACTACTAACTCTATTAGAATGCAATATCTGTTCATAATTACTTTCTCAACCTATTGAAGCACAAGAGTTCCACTGAGGCTCGAACCCACCACCTCCCGTATAAAGGGAAGGGTTTGATGCCACTGGACTACAAAGTCCTTGGCTAATACAAACATCCATAATAATAAAGAAATGTAAAATTGGAAAAAAAAAAGTTTAAACAGATTATACAAATTATTATATTTTTAAAGGTGTCAACAATTTAGAGAGAGAAAACAAAATCTAAAAGAATTTGAAAAAGTGAAATGCTTATTACCTCTACAAAAATCACACAATTTTTGTTACTCCTGATGTTGTTATTTTTTTTGTGGTTAGTTTTTTATTCTTTTTTTTTTATTTTCTTTTTTATTTTTTTAATTTCAAATTTTTACTCACTACAAAATGCTATATTAGAGAATGAGTTCGTGTGAGTAGTAAATGTAGTAGAGAGAAGTAGGGCCCTTTGTAAATATATAGTAAAGTTACTTTGTAAATATATAGTAAAGTAAGCACAATGTAAATACTAACACAACACTTTTTTTTTGAGGAACTAACACAACACTTAATTATATCAAATACATGTTCTATTCCTATTTAAAATTTAGCACATTTGGCTTTTATATAATTTTATTATATAAGTTTAAATGCTAAGTATTTTTACAAATTAAAGAACAATATTCGCGTCATGTGTTTCTCAGGAAAAATAAAAAATTCATTCATTATTGTCAAGAATATATATGTTATCATATGTATATCCAAATATGTTATTTTTAGAGGAATTGAGCCTTTATCGAAAGTTGACTGGATCAAGGAAGTTGAGGCCTAGGATTTAGTTAGGCATAAAGAGTGATTGGGGCCTAGGGACAAAGTTTGTGTGGCAAAAAGTAATAGACAAGGAGTTTTTGGTTAAAATGAGAGTAAGTGGAACGTTTTAGTTTACAAAGTGTAAATGACAATAAAGTCCGAGGGACAGAACGTGTAATGCTGGGGATTTGAGGTCAATTTGCAAAAGACAATAAAACATAGGGCTCTAAGTACGAAATGACTAGGAATTAGGGGTGAAAAGTACAAATATTGGGAGTGGGGAAGCGGACTAGCCTTTGTGGGTAGGCTACCCCACCATATTGGGCGTTGTGGCTCAACATCGTGGCTGGTTGAGCCACGGTTGACATGCTTCTCGTTGCTGAGTTTGGCGTGAAGTAGTGGTAGGTTGGTGTGGACAACCATGATGGGGTGGCAACAAGTGATGACTAGGTGATGGGGTAGCAGAAGTCAGCACCTGGCTGACGAGGTGGCGGTGACTGGTGGCCGGTTTGTAAGGTCTGGTTACATATGGCATGAAGGTAGGGGCTATGTGGAGGTGTGTGTGGTACGTGGCATGGGCAATAACGGATTAGCAATAGCTGGCGACTGCTTGACAAAGTGGCAACAACTAGCATCTAGTTGGTGTGTGGGGAGTAGGGTGGCGGGCTTCCCTTATTTTCGGGCTTGCTATACGTGTCCAAAGAAACAAGTTGTAGTTGTTTATTGGCACATAATTCCACTCATTTTCCATGGAAGAAGGGCTTCTTACACCTATAATAAATAGCATCGCATATTAGTCTAAACAAGATCATCATCTAGACATGCTTCTCACTCTGTCTTCGTATGATCTTCTCTCTCTTGAAGTAGCCTAACTTGGAAAACTAGGTGGCTAGAATCTTGGACTAGCCAACTAAGCAATTGTTTTAGGCCTAAGTGATTCAGAATTATTTATTTATTCAATTATAGTCCAGAAATGGTCTTTTACGATTCATTTTATTATTTAATCTATTTCGATTATTTGTAATGGCTAAAAATAGTCCTAATACTCAATTTTCATGTTAGCGGAAAAACTGAAATAAGAATACATGCGGGATTTAGAACCATCCAACTGAATGCATCCCTCTCATCCATGTTGATGAGTTCCTCTCTCTTGTCCATGTTGACGAGTTTTTCAGATCATTCATGACCTTCTGCTTCTTTTATTCCTTCCTTAACCCTGTTTCATTGGTTTGGTGATGTTATTCAATGCCTTTTCACCTAGTATCTACCACATTCAATTCGTGTTTAAAGTTTCTTTGTGTTCACCAATTCCAACATACTAATACTTTTCATCGTACTGAACTTCCACCACTTCTGCTCTACCCTACACTCAAACCCCACATCACTTTTGAAAACTATTCTCGGTCTTTGTTTCCCTTGCTCCTTTGTTTGTGATGGCTTCAAGCAGCAATGCAACCGAAAGCATGGAGATGGAATGTGCAGCCCTTTCCCTTTATGATCCAGAGGAGACGGAGCTCCACATTGACGAAGAAAGCTACGAAGAATGACAAACCCATAAAGTTCAACTTCTTGAGGGATACTATGGCAGCCATTTGAAGACCTGGGAAAGGGATGATGGCGAGGGAGGTCACAAACAACCTGTTTGTGTTCTATTTCGTCCACGAGAGGGACATGAACCGTGTTATCGAGGACGGGCCGTAGTCGTTTGAACATATCTTACTCTTGTTGAAGCGTGTTGACCCCAACACCCCTCCGTTCTCTGTTCCACTCAGCCATGCAGAGTTTTGGATCCAGGCTTATAATCTCCCGTGGAGCTTCCAAAACAAGAAGACGGCAGAAGCTATTGGGTTTTTCCTGGGGGAGTTTGTCAAAATGGACGAGGTGAACATGACTGGCCTTTGGAAGCCGTTTACGAGAGTGAAGGTTTGCATTGACATCTCAAACGGAAAATGAAGATCAAGCCGAACAGAGGTGAAGCATATTACGTGGACTTCGAGTATGAGAGACTCCCTACGTTTTGTTTCATTTGCGCATCATTGGACATAGCGAGAGATTCTGTAGCATGCAGTTTGAAGAAGTAACTGAGGACTTTGTTAGGCCTTTCAGTGCAGAACTAAGGGCCTCCGGCCGACGAGTTCAACCTAACCTCGGCCAGAAATGGCTGTTACAGGAACTTCCCTGACGGTCGACAAATGTGGGAGATGCAGGAACCACTTTTGGGAACACTAATCAAGAGCATGGTAGGGAGAAGATTCAGGCAAAAAGAACGGGTCAGAGGAAGGGCATTATCCAGCAGATCAAAGCAATCAAGCTGACTTTGTTCAGAGTGCTGCAACATTAAATGAAAAGCATAAGGAGCTGACCAACCATTTAATGCCCATAGAGTCAAGTTCAAACTTGGGCCTTTCTCAATTCACTTATGGATCAAATCTCTTGGAGCAAAGGAAACGGAAAGTGGGCCGAACCCATGAAGATCACACAAACGAAGATAATATGGGTATGGACTTTTACTTTCAGTTTGCTGAGCCAAAAAACTTGCTGGAGGCGGGACCTAGACCCCAGGCCGCCAAGACCAATGAGTTTCTTATCTTGGAACTGTCGAGGACTGGGCAACCCTTCGACAGTTCAAGTATTAGTGGACCTTGTCCGCCAGAGGAAGCCCGTAGTGATTTTTCTTATGGAGACACTAGTCAATAATTATAAAATGCAAGGTATTAAAACTAAGCTGGGCTGGCACGGATATTTCACTGTGGAACCTGTGGGCCGAGAAGGAGGTTTGGCCCTGTTGTGGAAGGAAGAAACCAAAGTCTCGGTGTCTTCCTTCTCCCAAAATCATATCGATACAGAAATTCAGCTTGCGGGAAATAATCTTATTTGGAGATTTACTGGGTTCTACGGAATGGCAGGGAGGACAAGAAGAGCAGCATCGTGGGACCTCTTGGTGGATTTAGCGGCGAGAAGCGAGTTACCTTGGCTCGTAATGGGAGATTTTAACGATCTTCTCTACCAAGAAGAAAAAAGAGGTACACATCCACATCCCGAACCTTTAATTAGAGCTTCACCGCTGCTGTGGAGAGTAGTGGGTTGAGAGATTTTCCTTTCCAAGGTTATCAATTTACTTGGGAAAGAGGAAAGGGGACAGACAACTGGGTTGAAGAAAAACTTGATAGAATCTTTGTTACTGCGGCCTGGTTAGAGAAGTTTGAAAGAACTAGGGCTTGATCGACAATTGTTCCAACAAGTGATCACATTCCTCTCATCCTGACTCTTATCCCTACAGCCATTGTCAAAAGAGTCAAACGCTTCAAATTCAAAAATATCTGGGTGAATGAGGAGCATTGTCGTGAACTGGTGTGGACGATCTGGGACCAATCTAGAGGGGAAAGCATTACTCACCGCTTGGAGAAATGTAGCTCAACACTCTAGGACTGGGGAAAGGGTCTAACGAAGGATTTCAATAGAAATATTGAAATCAGCAGAAAAAGGATGGAAGTACTTAGGGACCGAACAGATAGTGGCAGTATTCTGGCATTCGGTGAGGCCCAGAGGCAATTTCTCAACTATCTAAATCAACAAAGTGAGTACTGGAGACAGAGAGCAAAAGTTTCTTGGTATAGAGAAGGAGATGCTAACACTAAGTTCTTCCACAATGTTGTGAAGGGGAGAAGGAGAACGAACAGTTTAGAGAAGTTGGAGGATGACAGTGGGGTGTGGAGACATAAGGGTCCAGAGATGAACGCTCTTATTATTGATTATTTTCAAGCTTTGTTTAGTAGCGTGCCAGAAGATATAGATGAAGTCCTGGACTGTATTCCCATAAAGGTCACAAATGTTCATAATTCTGCTCTAACCCGGCAGGTCACTTTTGACGAAGTAAAAAATGCAGTGCTCAGCATGCACCGTGACAAATCTCCTGGTCCGGACGGGCTCAACCCGGGATTCTATCAAGCTTATTGGGATATCTTGGGTAATGACCTGGTTCATCTATGCAACTCTATTTTCATGTCTGGGCAACTTCCGGGTGGTATCAACTTCACGCATCTTGTGCTCATCCCTAAGAAGACAAATCCATCAACAATGGGAGATCTTAGACCGATTGCCCTATACAATGTGTTGTACAAGATTATTTCTAAGGTCATTGCGAACAGGTTAAAACCCCTCCTCAACTCTCTTATCTCAGAAAACCAGTGTGCTTTTGTACCTCGCAGGCTTATAACAGACAACATAATGGTGGCATTTGAAACTCAACATTTCTTGAAGAGAAAAACCCAAGGATAGGAAGGCTACGCGGCAATTAAACTTGATATTAGCAAAGCCTACGACAGAGTTGAATGGCCGTTTATTCAAGCTATTTTGGCAAAAATGGGTTTTAGTGTTCACTGGATTAATCTTAATTATGCAATGTATCTCTTCAGTCTCCTACTGTGTGTTGCAAGAAAATGAAGAAATTGGCCCTATTTATCCAAAGAGAGGGATTAGACAGGGGGAACCCCTATCCCCATATATTTTTATTCTGATTGCAGAAGGTTTGAGTGCGATGATAAGAAGTCTGGAAGCCAGGGGAGGTCTGCATGAGATTTCTATTGCAAGAGGAGCCCCAAAGATATCTCACTTACGCT
This sequence comes from Ipomoea trifida, assembly GCA_003576665.1. Classification (NCBI taxonomy): domain Eukaryota; kingdom Viridiplantae; phylum Streptophyta; class Magnoliopsida; order Solanales; family Convolvulaceae; genus Ipomoea; species Ipomoea trifida. The sequence continues at coordinate 10,430,379 of CP025647.1, read as the reverse complement.
TTGCAGACGACAGTTTCATTTTTATAAAAGCAAACTAGGTGGAGAGCACAATTCTGAAAAACATGATGGAAATCTATGGTAGGGCTTCGGGCCAGCTCATCAATTATAACAAATCTGCTGTTTTCTTCAGTACTAATGTGAACAGAGAGAGGAGGGATCAGGTCATGAGCATTCTCCAAGTAAACAAGGAAGGAGCTGATGGTAACTACTTGGGGTTGCCGGCTATCATTGGTAGGAATAAAAGAAGCATCCTCGGATTCATCAAGGAGCGTATTATAAAGAGAATGCAAAGCTGGACTAATAGGTTCCTTACTAGAGCAGGGAGATTGAGAATGCAAGTCATTCCCCTTCATGCCATGAGCTTATTTCTGTTGCCTAAGACGTTGATTGAGGATCTTGAGGGAGCAATGAACTCATTTTGGTGGAAAGGGAAGTGTGGGAGTAGAGGTGGGATTAACTGGATGGCTTGGAATCACCTCACTAAGCCACGTCATTGGGGAGGTCTCAACTTTAGAAATCTGAGGGATTTCAATCTTGCCATGATCTCTAAACAAACATGGAGAATTATGCAGAATCCTTCCTCACTGGTTGCAAGAGTTTATAAAGCAAAATACTTTCCTACTTATTCCATTCTGACAGCAAAGAAAGGTGGTAACCCCTCGTTTATATGGAGCAGCATGGTTGAGACCCAAGAAATCATCAGGAAGCATAGTAGGTGGAGAATTGGAGATGGTAACTCAGTCAAGATCTGGGGTGATGAGTGGTTACCTGACCGGGATAATGCTAAGGTACAAACACCACCATTCCCCTTTCTACAGGATGCACAGGTTTCGGCATTAATGATGGTTGACAACTCTGGATGGGATGCAGAAGTGATCCGGGACATCTTTGAGGAAAGAGACGCCAATTTGATCCTGATTATACCTCTACCACAAGTAAAGAGGAACGATAAATTAAATTGGAATGTCGGCAACAAGGGGTCATTTACAGTGAAGGACTGTTACAAGAGTATTTCTAATCCATATGATCAATCACAAAGAAAGCCTTGGACTGCTATGTGGAATCTCAACATACCCAGGAAAATCAAATCTTTTGTTTGGCAAGCTTGCTTTAGCTGTTTACCCACGGCCGATAATTTGAGAATGAAACGTGTCCACTGCCCTGCAGAGTGCCAAATGTGCCTTGTCAAGGATGAGTCTGCCATGCACCTGTTTACTGAGTGCAACTTTTCTAATGCAGTGTGGAGGATGAGTGGTCTTCCGTTGATCACTTTTGGTTTTAACTCCTTTGCACAGTGGGTGGACCTACATATTCTGAGGTTGGACGTTGATAAATGCGGTTTGCTGCTTATGTTATGTTGGAAGATATGGACGTCACGTAACGATAAAATCTGGAATGAGAAGATGGCATCTCCAAGCTCACTGGTGGAAGGAACTAAATGTTACTTAGCAGACTGGATCAATATTGTGAACATGGGAGAGGGAAACAATGCTGCTGCCAGTACCAAACCGGAACAAAAATGAGAGAGGCCGGGCCAAGGATACCTAAAGCCACTAGTACAGATCTGCACATCCGCTACCCTTGTAAAGGGTTATCCACTACCCTTGTACAAGGGTAGCGGATGCTAGGGTCGCTGAAAGCCCTGAGCTTTCCGCTACCCTTTTACAAGGGTAGCAAAAAGTTGAGCGTCCGCTACCCTTTTAAAAATAGAAGGGTAGCGGATTCTTTTATTTTATTTTATTTTTTAAAGCATCTGCTACCTTTCTATAAATAAAAAGGGTAGCGGATACCATTAATTTATTATTTTTTTAAAGCATCCGCTACCCTTCTTAAAAAAAAAAAAAGGGTAGCGGATTGTTTTTTTTTTCTTTTAAAAAAAATCATTTATTATTTTAAATTTCCAATTTTTTTAAACCCTGTACAGAATTCATACACTACATATAAAACACAATATTATCACAATATTATCAGCAAACCATCAAAACACAATATTATCAACACATTATATTAACACAATATTATCAACACACTTTTAACCAAATACTATCAATACAATAGTTTATATCACTACAATACCTTCAACACAATAATAAATTATCAACACAAATAATTTGTAATCTAAAATAAAAGTTACACGTACTCTTCCAAAAAGTATTTTGCCCATAAGTCTCTTGCACATGAGTCTCGAATGTCATCTATTTCATTGATAGAGTATGAATTTCCTTCAAATGCCTACAAAATAATTTAGTTAATCAAATTACTAAACTGAAGAAGGAATGTAGCACATGATCTTTTAAGCGATTGAAATTGGCGATACTTAAAGCAACATTAGCTCATCAACCAAAAAGACCTACTCATACATGATTCATGGTATAAATATTTGTGTATACTTATGGTGATGGCATGGTTCATTTAATCATGAGATATGAAACAAATCAAGATATCTGATCAGCAAACAAATAGTCAAAGAAATTACTGTAAGAAAATATATGAGCAGCCTCTACACAGCAGGAAATGACAATAATGTGAAGAATACCTGTAACCACGCTCTCCATAATGCACCATCAGCTCAGAAAAGGCAGGCAACTTGCTCAACTATAGAGGTGAAAGGAGCAAAAATATAAAGCAGAAGTAAGTAGCTAGTAAAGGGCACATTTTTAAAAGAAAAGGTGATTGAAAACAAGTATAAAAAAAAAATCTGCAACTAATATGGACAGAAAAATTCTGCAAAATTACATTTTGCTCTAAAATTCTGTATAGAAAAACAATTCTGCAACTAATATGTCATCAAATTTTGCTCAAATCTTGTCTATCATATCAGAAGTAGAGTATGACAAATCCTGCAGGAGCGACAGAGAAAGAATCAAACCTTTTGTGACAAAGTACCATAACCCATGACAGAAAAAGTAGCATGGAGTTCACCAAGTCTTAGTTTATTATTTTCAGAAGATCACAACTTACCTTGACACGTAAATTAGTGCAATCATCATATATACAACCATACAGAATAGTCAAAACAAATTAGTGAGAAAGATCCTCCAAGGTATTAGGATATAGAAACCTCGCAAGTTACTATAATTAGAAGACTCCAGAACATAACTCATAGCATTCTTATTGGAACAACCAAAAAATAAATTACAATTAACTACAAAAAGGTAAACTCAGATGCCATATTAATGCCACTAGAGTATATAAAGCCAATTACAATTAGAGTAACAGTGAGAAAGAGTGAAGCGAGAGCCAACATAGGTGGAAAGAATTACCATTTTAGCATCTTTGTCAAAATATCAACACCCATGGACATCAGAGTCACGCCAGTAGAATTAGGAGGCAAATTCTTGATCAAACCACAAATGATCTCAGCCACATTAACACTGTAGATAAATGAGGGAATCAATCAGAAATAAAATATAATTCTATAGCCAATTTAAAACACTAATAAGCTAATCCAATAAAGAGGAAAATAAAACAGCCACATTAAAATTTTGAGTGACTATAGATTTCCTTGAAAGGAGCTAGAACTGAAACAAAAATATCTTGAAGTTCGCAGAATACAAATTTGTAAGAAAATGAAAAAAGAAATTCCATTTTTATGCTCTAAAGTCAGTAGTGAAGTTTTCATTGTCATCCAAATGGCGAGCAATGGAAACCCACTTGTGGATAGTACCTGTCACATGCCTTGTCTTTTTGTTGTCCACTCTACACTCCCAAAATCTTCCAAACATATGCTTTCCAGTTTCCACCGTTTAGGGATGCCCAATTTATGTTATTTCACTATAAAAAAATTAGGTGCAAACGAGATGAGTAGAGTTCGAGCTTGGGTTGGTTCGAGCTCAAACTCGATAAGAATGGGTGTGCTCAAGCTCGATTGAGCTCGAAAAATAATGTTTGAATTTGGTTCAGTAATTTTTTGAGTAACTCGAGCTCAATTCGAACAGTTCGTTTGGCTCGACTACTCGAGCTTGAGCTGAAGATCGACTCAAATTTATGTGTGTGTGTGTGTGTGTGTGTGTGTGTGTGTGTATATATATATATATATATATATATATATATATATATATATATATGGCTTGCGAGCTGCTCGACGAGCTACAGGCCTAAAGAATTTGGTTGAAAGCTGTTTAAATTCCCAATCTTAAAATTTGAATTAAAAAAAAAAAAAAAAAGGGGAGGGGGCAAACCATGGAGTAGAGGTACAGCTACTTACTTTAACCATTTCTGAAGATTTTATATTCTGGGCAACTCTCTTGGCAGATACATTTCCAACACTGTAGAGTTATCTTTATCTTTTGCAGCTAATGCAGAAGCATCCCTGTCAGGTATACCCAATTTTTTGCAAACTTATGGATTCCTTAAAACTATTTGCTGTACATCAAAATGTAAAGAAAGAGATAAAATGAACTCAGTTACCAATACGTGAAAAAATACTACACAAATTGCTCCTAACTTCAACAGTTTAAAGCCCAGACGCAAGGAGCATGGTAGTATGTTGACAGCCAGTATAAAATTGTCAAATCTAATGAAAACACTCAGAAAAAGTCTACAGCCAACAAACCTTAAACTGTGGATCAAAAACTATTCCTTCTCCCACTTTGAAAAGGTGCTACTCCACATTCCTTGAGCATTTCCTGAGAATTCCATGAGGACAACAGAAAATTAGACACCAATATAAAATATCTAGAAGATCCCAACCAATCTAAATAAGAAATGATGTTCAAGCTCACTACCTTAAGTACTCTCATGTCTAATGATGTTCAATCAAAACGAGAACTACCAGCTCCAAAAGAAGTAAACTCACGGGCAACTGCAATTGCAGTAGAATCCAAAAGCACACAGAATCTTTCGCATTGAAGTGTACATACATTAAGAAATTTCTAAGCATTTAAACTACTCACAGTTTAGAAAAGTATTGACTCTAGCTGAAACACAAATACCAAATTTCTAAGCATCCAACAAACTGCTCTCTTCAATTCTTCATCAAAAACACAAATCCCAAATTTCCTCTCTGCTCTCTCTCCTTCCCCAGCTGAAAATCAAGAAACCCACCTCTCCTTGATGCTATACTTGGTGTTCAAACTGATAATTAACCTTAACCCAAAATAAGTAAAAAAAAAAACCTAGCTAGGGAGGAATAATAATCAAAATTCATAACCAAAATTCATACTTCTACTCATAATATTCATATAATATGCCATATATGCACACATTACTCTATAATCCCAACAAAAATAACAACTAAATTCAATATTTTTACACATATTAGGATATAACAACAAAATAACAGTAAATAATTAAAAATTCGAAATAAAAATTATAAAAATTAACAAATATAATATTTATTACATGATGATAATAAAAATTAATGTTAACAAAAAAGAAAAAAAAAAAAAAAACCTACGGCAGTGGATCTAACTCACAGAAGCGGCTGTGGAGGAGACCTGCGGCGGTGGGAAGGTGGTGGCGGCGTCGTGGGCGGCTGATGAGAGAGGCATTGAAGTCCTTAGCTTGGTGTAGGCGGCGACATTTGTCCGAGGATGAGGGAGGCGCCGACGTCGTGGGAGGATGAGGGAGGCGCCGACGTCGTGGGAGGATGAGGGAGGCGCCGGAGTCGTGGGAGGACGAGGAAGGCAACGACGTGGAAGGATGAGGGAGGTGAACGACAGAGGTGAGGGCGACAGCGGAGGTTGTGAGGTCGAGATCTGTGAGTGGAGATGTGGTTGAGAGGCGGATCGGAGGTCTGAGCAGTCTCGCTGTCTTACATCTAGGTTTAAATTTGTTTTTGTTTTTTTTTTTTTTTTAAATCAATTTTTTTCAACTACCCTTTCTCGTAGCAAGGGCAGCTGAAAGTCCATCCGTGTTTTTTGCCACTACCCTTGTTTTCAAAAGGGTAGCGGTTTCTTATTCATTTATTTACGATTATGCCACCGCCTTCTTTTTTTTAAGAATACACTACCCTTCTTCAAAGAAGGGTAGTTTAAAGTCATATTTCTTTGCTCTATTTTGTACTAGTGAGCTTAATATTGATGCAGCTGTTCGTCCCAACAATGGTCGCATGGGATTTGTCTCGGTGCGTAGAGATGAATATGGTCTTTTTGTTGCAGCCGGAAGCATCCCAGGCAATGGCGTCTTCACCCCAAGGGAAGTTGAGGCAATGGCTGTGAGGGGAGCACTTAGTTGGATCAAGGATCATGGCTACAGCCAAGTGGAGGTGGAAACTGATGCTCTACAAATTATTCAAAGTTTGAAGCAGAGTGTTGATGACTCTTCTTTTGATCTTATTCTTCTAGATGTTAAATATTTGCTACTCTCACTTACAAATGTAGCTATCTCTCATGTCAGTCGCACCGCGAATAGAGTTGCCCATAGTTTAGCTAGGGAAGCTTGTTATATGTATGCGCGTCAGGAGTGGACTTCCGTCCCTCCTTCTTTCATTGTCGATCATCTGTACTTTGATTTGAATTAATGAAATTTCTTTTTATCCTCAAAAAAAAAAAAAAGAATACATGCAATTCAATTCAAAAGTAGCATACATGCGCAACCTTTGAAATGCACCTCCCTTTCGCAATATCCACCTAGAAAACACATCAACATCATTATCGATTCCGCGCTATTTCGCTCTTATTGATATTGTTTATTTTAAAAACACCAAATAAATATGATATTTTTATTGTACCTCGTAAAGAATTACGAATTTTTTTAAAGAAAATGATTTTTTTATGTCAAATAATTAAAATAAAGTACAAAATATTACACCCTAAATTTTTACTTTGCAACTTCACTTTTTTGATGCATAGTATTTATTGAAATGATCATAAATGACATAATGCATTAAGAAAGTAATGAAATTAGAGTGATTAAGCCAAAGACTTTGTGGTCTAGTGGCACCCGGTGTCCTAGAAAACACTCTCACATAGATGATGGAGTGAGTTCGAGTCTCAGTCGAGGTAACTGTTGACTCTTTAATTTGTGCTTCAGTAGGTTGAGAAAGGCTTGAACCCACTCCCATCATCCATGTGAGAGTGTTAATCGGGACACCGTGCCACTTGACCACAAGGTCTTTGGCTCACAAAGAATAGTTTAATTCAATAGTTATTTATTTTTTAATTAATAAATAAAGCCAATAACATTATGGTCTAATGTTACAAATTGAAGTGGCTATCCCAAATGGATAGGGAGAAAATTTAAATAAAAAGTGAAAAAAATATACGGAGTATATTTGTTTCTTTTACATTTATCTCCAACTGAACTAATTTTAAAATAAAAATAAATAAATATACACTTCAAATAGTATATGGGATTAAAATGGAATTCAATGTTTGGACTTTGGAGCAGCTATACTACAAGAGTTATATTATTATGTGTATTAATTGGTTATAAGAGTGGGCCGTTTTTCATTTATTTATCTTTTACTTAATCAATGCAAGACATTTAATGAAGTTAATAATTAAAAAAAAAAAAAATACACAACATTTTTTGTTCTCTTCCAAAAGATTGAATCCATAATCCCAAGCCCTGGCCGGACAGAGCATCTGAGAGGATATAAATCATGGTAAATCAGCTGCACAAAGAGACTAGACCTTTGCTTACTGCGCACAAAGATTATGTTATTAGAATGGAAAAGAGATAGCTTGCACGGGCAACTCTATTACTAGATTGTGGGCAAGTACTTAGATCAAAGATTCTAAACGTAATAGTCGCAGTGTAGAAGTTACACTCAATATGATGGGTTACATTCCTTGTGAACACCAGATACGTTACTGAATATCCCACCTAAAGTTATCGTGATTTATTCTTCCTCTATCTTATTGAATCGGGATATGAAGGTTTTTAGAGGACCACAAATATTTAAATTTTGAAATTTGAAGGATCATGTGTGGTTAATTTGAATTACAGATAGTTACAATTTAAAAGTCGAAAGATCATGAGTGATTAATTTAAAAGTCTAGTACTAAACGTGACAAAATTAGTATACTCGAAGAACCATATTACATTTAACTCAATATTGGTAGCATTAATGGGTTTCCAGCAGTGAAGAGTGGATTATTATTGGAGATGGAGCTGAGGAAGAGATGGGATGAAGTTTCTAATTCCAAGGCTGATTTGTAAAAAGCTTTGTTTCATAAAGTGGGTTGGGTCCCCTACGTAGACTCTTAGCTGTTTCCTAAAGAGCCCCAAGTGGGTTCCCCTTTTCCTATCCCACACTGCATGCAATTGTTATGCCGTGGACCCGGGTGCACCTTGCAAGGTGCACCCGGGTCCTTAAACGGCGCCGTTTAGACGCTGGGTGTAACGGTGATGTTAGTGGCACCGTTACACCCAGCCAATCAAAAATAAAACAGAGTATAAGTGTGAATCTATAATTCTAAATGTGTGAATCTACAACTACGTATCTGTGAATGTATAGGTGTATAAGTGTGAATCTAAAACTCAAATACATAATGTGTAGTTCATAATGTGTGAATCTGTAGTTCATAATGTGTGAATCTGTAGTTCATAAGGTGTGAATCTAACACTATGTAACTGTGAATCTATAGTTGTATAAGTGTGAATCCACTAACAGCACCGTTACACCCACCCGGGTGCACCTTGCAAGGTGCACCCGGGTCCACGGCATAAATTGCCCACTGCATGCATGTATCATCATGCTCAATAAATTCTATGACTTTGGGTTTTGGGTTTTTCACCGTTTTTGGAAATGCTGTTCAGCGATATCATATCATGGGATTAATTGGGAAATAATTTTTTTGTAGAGTGTTAAGTGTATATATTTGTAGAGTCACGGATTATAAATGATAAATGTACTTGTACAAGTCATAAAATGTACTTGATAGTGTTTAAAAGGTGCACTTTACACTTAAGCGCAAATTTTTATTTGATATGTTATCTATACACAAACAATCATTTATACAATTTATATTTCGAATCAAATAAGAAATAAATTTAGTTTTTAATGTGTCCAAATTATTTGACATTTTTCTTTAAACTCCTTCAAATCACTCACTTTATATCACGGGTCAATTTTGACGTATTGAATTTTAATTTTAACATAAATTATGAAAAAGTTATAAAGGGACAAAATAAGTTGTGTTATCTAAACAAATAGTTCCTTAACTAGTTAGTTTTTAAGCTAATCAATATATATAAATTATAACTAATTTAAAAGATTTTTTAAGAAAAAATATCCTTTTTTTTTCATGGATCTATTTTTTAGTGATGAAGAAAATGTATTTGTATCCCTATATGAGGGTGTGCACAGTGTAAATTCCGATACTGTATAATAGCCCGTAAATTATACAAAAGAAATAAACTGTCATATGTAACAGGCTCAACAACTGATATGATGTTCATTGTGGATCTATTTTTATCAATTGAAAAACTGTTTATTTTTCACCTTTATTAAATCACTACCTACTATTCGTGAATCACACTTGAACCGTATTCATATTATTTACTTTGCATCTCACTCTGAATCTCCGATTTAAGTAAAAAATTGAAATAAATTAGTTTTTTCTTCATTTGATTTCTATGGTCCAAATATTCCTACCTATAAGCAAACAAACAAAAACACACACACACAATATATATATTAAGGTGAGAACCTACCTTATTATGTGAACCTTAGAACCTGTGCACACCCTTGATGTTGCATCATCCAACGACCCAGAACATGGTGCACGCAAATCATGACGCGATGCACAACATGTGTGCATTGTGTTATAGATGACATGCATCGTCCACTAATCTAGATAAAGAGCCTAGATTAATTCTTGAGTTCATTTAATATAAATTCTCATATGAACCTCTCTCCTCTCTCTCTCTCTATATATATATATATATATTCTTCCTGAAATTAAATTTATTAATTTATTATTCTTTCAGTGTAAATGCAAATAACATATTGACACCCACACATTCTCTTGAAATATAAATATAAATTAATTTAATGAATATATGTTTGGTTATAATACTAATTAATAATATAATAATTGCTAAGATTTTGTGCATTAACAGGCCGGACTATCAAGCATTACCACGTTTCATTGGTCCATCTGTATCTCATGGTGTAAGTTATGCATGCATGAATGATTAAATTACTATAAAAATCACAATTTACAATAACAAAAATTTGCATTGAAACTTTTTATAATCGGTCCCTTCATATCTCTTGAATTAAAGTGTGCAATAATCATTACTAGAATTTTTTCCATCCATTGCAAATAAGAGGGAAAGTGGTTTGTGCTTAATAAAGCAGACATATATGGAGAGTGATTTATAGGTGGATTGGGATTTGGGACATCATATCCATTTGCCATTCTATTCTTTCAACTAAACCATTTATTTTTGTCGGGTAGGTGATGCCATTCACATTTTGTAGATACTTCAATCTTGCTGCCCATCCCATTAGGAGAGAGAGAGAGAGAGAGGAGTTACCGAGTTATAGTGTAGTGTTATTAGTGTCACTATGCCTCTACCATGCATGCCTCACTAGCTAAAATAGATACAAATGCAACGAATCATGATCTGCGTTGCCCGAAAATGGAAAAACAAAAAAAAAAAATACAAAATGAATATGTGTGTGTAAAATAGGATCGTGGATCTTGAATGTACAAGATAAGCCTAAGGTTCTGTATCAGATCCAGCTTCTGGTTCATCATTGCTCCAGGTTAACGCGGCCATTGACTTCTTTCTTCTTAAATAGGTGGCACATTCATCAGCCTGCACATGGCCGTACCCGGCCTCCTTCACATTCATAGCAGCGAATGCCTTTGCTGCCTGACTTATCTATACTCTGGAATGGCCGGGGCGTAGATGATTTAATTTGTAATTTGAACTGTTCGATTTTGAGATGTTCTTTGATGCGTTTGAGCTCGACCCTTTATAATTTTGTGGTTTATTGACTCGGAAATTGTTCTTTTGTTTAACCTGTTTCAAGATCTTATTAAAATGCTTTGTTAGTAAAACCATTGGATCATCGTTATCAGCTTCTTCTGGATTAGTAACAGGTTCTTGTTCGCCAACTGTATAAGTAACACTTTTTTGCTTCGTGGAATGGTCAGTTAGAATTTCAATTTCATAAGTTTTAAGATGACCCATTAATTGAGCTAAGCTTTGATTTTTCCAACCTATATTTTCTTGAATGACGGTTACCTTCATTCTGAATCGAGGTGGTAGCGACCGTAATACCTTTTTGATTAACTTTTGCTGGGAGAACGGTTCACCAAGTATAGTAGCTCGGTTGGCAATCTCCTGAACATGTCATTGAAACTGACAATGTTCTCATCCTCATTCATACGCAGATCCTCAAAGTCGTTTTGCACAAGATGGAGCTTAGATTGCTTGACTGATGCAGTACCCTCATAAGTTGTTTCTAAAATGTCCCACACTTCTTTAGCGGAGTCACAATCTGTTATCAAATTAAATTGACTTTCATGAATTAAAGAAAAAAGATAATATCAAGTGCTTTACTGTTGTAGCTCGCTGTCGTCATTTCTGCAGTAGTCCACTCAAATTCAGGTTTGATGACTTTAGGGTCACCTTCTTTTTCACCATCCTTGGTAGGATGATCACATCCTGTTAGAATGGACCGCCATATGAGTTCATCTTGGGCTCTGAGGTGCATCTTGGTAAGGGCTTTTCAGTACGCATAATTGTCCCCTGTCAGTTCTGGAGGAGGTCTATGCCTGTCCATTCCGGAGCACTTAACACACAATGAGATGATAAGGGTCGAATACAAAAGAAACAATCAAGCATGCAAGGTGAACTCGTAAGTTCAAGAAACACGATTCTTTAGCCCGATCGATTAAACTAATAATTTAAATCCCAGGACTCTGATACAATTTGAAATAGGATCGTGGATCTTGAATGTACAAGATAAGCTTAAGGTTCCTACTTAATTTTATTAAAATTATTTATTTGAATTAGTTACTAGATCAGATACAGATAAATAAAATAAATAAACAACAAGTAAAGAAAATGATCGAACCAGACATCGAAGAATATATTGTTTATGCAGTTCAGAGCTAAACTCCTACGTCTATGGGACAACTCACGTTAGCCCAATCCACTAGATGATCACAAAGGGTTACAAGGAGCTACACAACAAGCATACAATCTATGGTATACAAAAAGCCTCCCACAAACGCCTTTATCATCTACAAGTTGACCACGTGCATGCCACAATCACACACATCACCAACACGGCATCACCAAACACTCATACAAAGCTGATATATCTCTCGAAATATTGATAGGAAAAATTGTAGAGCTTTAGTGAACTGCTGGACCAGATTTTGCAAATTAAATTCAACAAGAAATCCCAAGTATATTCACTGTTTATATAGCCGTACCCTCAACCAAAATGATCGGAATTAGTGCAGCTGATATCCCCTCAAAATAAGTTGTTGCAATCATTTAAAAGTCAACAATAAACTTGGATCAAACAACCCAATTCAGTTAGAGTAAATCATGCCCACTGTACTGTGTTCTGTCTCTGATCCAGGCGGCCTGAAGAGTATTCTGACTTTGATCTAGAAACTGATCCAATGAAATAAAAAACAACCTATAAACTATCATATGTTTTGACTAATAATTAGGCCAATATAAAAGGGTCCAAATGTGTATCATTTGTACACTTAGAATCTCACCCTTTCGTAATTATTTGTCAAAACACTTAGACAAATATACTCTTAATGAAAATTAAATATTTAATCAAATTTTATTAAAATGGCCTTAAGTATATTTGTTTACCGAAGATAACATATGAGAAATAAAAGCATAAACACTCAACAAGCTTCCAATAATATTTTAGAGCACAGACTTTCATCAGTACACAATATCAACATGCCAATTCAATTTCCAGAACATACAAATGACACCACACCAATCAGTACACAATATTACCATGCGAATTGAATTCAATTTCCAGAACATACCAATAACACCACACCAATCAATATTTGACATTCATAACTCACACATTTCATACTTCAAAGATAATCCACTCTGAGAATGAATCCAATATAATAGAAAAATCTAAGAAAAAACCAAAACCAGATATCCATCAACCATAATATACATAACCAAAAATTATTCCAATTATATATATAAGTTTGCTCAAATGCGATCACGCATTCCCGTGCGGTTAGTGTGGCTGCTTGAAATAATACACCACTAATGTTAACAAAATGCACCACTAATATAGGAAAATGCATAACAATCAAAATGCACAAATACACCAAAAAACACACAACACACCCAAAAATAATGCACCATAACTCGCCACACTTAATTGTACATTACCGAACACTGTCTGGTGCTTTTAGGATGATGTTCGAATCTAAGACTTTTCTTAAGAATAATAAATAGTACAGTTAACAAAATATATCAGTAGATTGTAGATAGATAAAGAGTATATTATTATACATTTAAGTAGTATAAGTAATAAAAATATTGTGAATTTTCTTTCGTAACATTGATACTATCACATCACAAGTTGCTAGCTTGTCACAAATATTGAGAAATTAATTTTATTTACGTGTATAATCACCAATCAACCACGCTTGCATGTATACACCATCATCTAACGCATGTGCATAACTATCATTGGATTCACTTGTACTCTATTTTACTTAGAATGCATAGCCTATTAGTCATTTATTTATACACCATCATTTAAGCATGCACAAGCCATCAACTTTGCATGCAAGAATCATAAATATAGCCTTAGATTCTACGTGAGATTTGCCTATTAGCGCGATCAATTTTGAACAACCTATATTGATTTACCTCATTATGATTTTCTTCAAGGTAAATTTAATTTAATCTAAAGCACTCATTTAAGTAGTGACAATGAATTTTTCTGTAAATTAAAGAATCATTGAACAAATTTTATTTTTGCATCATTTTGTCTATTTTGTAATTTGCATGCGATTTTTTTTTTGAATTGCACATATATAAAATAATAAATGTTTATTGGTAATAAAATTTAAAATTTTGTGTTTTGTAATAATTATTGTAAATATTTAAATTTTTTTAATTTATTAATACTAAATTTTTGTAACATGTAAAAATTATATTTAATTATAGTGCTCTTATGCTTTAAAAAAATAGAAATGACCCACCTAATTAAATTGATTATTAGTTCGTATCTATACTGTGAGAATTACTTCATATAAGTTAGTTTTTTTTTTTTTTTTGAGATTTTAATTTAGAATTTTTAATAATTGTATAAAAATGATGTTGAGGCATAATTTTAAAATAATTTGCATGCAAGCTAATAATAACCAACACATCAAGGTCAGGTTACATTATTGGATTTTTCATAAGTTGTGTGAAAGTTTATAATGCATGAAATAATAACCTTGTAACTCCGTAAGACAAACACTTAGTAGAGATATTAATTTTAAGAGATTAATAATATGAAATAAAAATTAATAAATAAGAACACCCAAAGAATTTGATATCGCCATTGGAGAACATCTCCTAATCTGCGGGGCTACGTCCAAAAAATGTTTTCACTAAAGATCAACCACCGTGTTTAACTAACAATACAATTCTTAAATGATTTACTGAATTAGCCCTACCACCTATATAGATCAATCTAGTATAACAATTTTATGAAAAAGTTTACAGGATACAATTTTGTACTAATATGACAATTATATCAAATGCACCTACATAATCAATCGATACGATTTGTACTGTATAATTTTTGGAGGTGGCTTCTCCTAGTAGTACGCAATTTAGCACCTTCCAAGTATGGAGTCTGTATTTTTCTTTCTTACACCTTGAGATAAATTAATCTCAACTCCATACTAAAATCCTTACATAATTCCCCTTTATAGTGTAAGAATTCTCTTGTTTTTAGGCTTTTTCCCTGCCCATTCTACATGTTCTGGAAGAGGAGAAGAGGGAAAGTGGAGAGAGATTTGATCTCCATTATCGCCCTTCTACTAATAATTGACAGTTGAGGGACGAGTCTAGGGGTATGATAACTCGTAGACTCCTTGCCCGAACGATTGCCAAAATTTCATACTAAACAAGTATTGATAAGGTAGTACACAAACTCATCAATACTCACACATAAAACATCTCACTAGAAAAAGAACCCTAGGTTAGGTTTCAACCCTTGATCAAACACAAGTTTTCAATTTAGTATCCCTCATTCTTCCCCTTACTGGTATAACCCATCAACCAACAAACATTTGAGCTAACTCTCCCTCAATATGTATCTTCACCTTTTGATAAACAAAATGCAAAGGCCAAACCTTAAAGAGATTAAGATAGCAACCCGATTAAGCAAGTTTTAACTCTCGTATGCAATAATTTACTGTTATGTAAAAAGAGATCAGAGCAGACACATGTGTTCCAAGAATTTCACCAAAATGATAATCATATGGATAAATCAACGTATAATAGCAAGGAGTTGTGTATCGAAGCGAGTGTTTAGTTTAGGGTTGGACTTTAATTAGAATTTGGATGATTCTTTTTTACTTTAAAGTTTTTCTCTCTTGTAATCTCAAGAATTCGTAATATTATTAGGATCTTGTTCTAATCGTGTGGCCCCTCCTTTAGATGAATGAGGTTGAGTGCCAATTCAAATTTAAAATCTGCCCATTGACACTCATACAAGTGGTAGTCATCCAAAAACTGCCACAATCTCTAATTTCCACCGGCATGGACCATAGCCTAGGCGTCAATTAATCTGGTTTATATTTCCAAAAGCTGAACACTCTTCCTTACGACACAGCTTCTTCCGGTTATACCCCTTCTGGTAGAGAGCGAAACACATTTACGATTTACAAGAAGAAAAATTTGAGGAGTCTATTATCTCTAAATAAGTATTCATAACAACATGACATAAAAAATCTATACAAAAAAAAAAAAAAAAAAAACTCAAACCATTAAGGTTGCTCTAATTGTTACGAGAAACAAAAGTTTAGTATTAAATTGATTAACTTTAAAAATTATAATATAATTATCATAGAATATAGATTTTTTTTTTTTACCAATAAGTCAAAATAAAGTAAAATGCTGATATGTTATAGTCGCAGCTCAGTTAATACTAAATCCTAAATTGACAAAGAATATTACAACTTGAAAGCATTTTTTTAGTATTCTTTATTTATTTTGTTTTTTGCGTGTTGGCATGTTTCCTTGTAGGACCAAACACTGATGCCAAAGAACCACTGTATGTTCGTTAACGTTACAATAGCATTGGTTTGGTCAACCACGGACAACGTCAAATTTATGCAAACAACAACATGCATGCATTATTCTTCTTTCATACATTTAAAATATTATTATTACGCGTATATAATATATATATATAATATATATAATACTAATAACATTTAATATGTGCATTATCCATTAGTTAGTGCACACATGTATGGATCCACATGCTACCCCCTCGTGCCATCACATCCTTCTTGGCGTCATCATATATGGGTTTAATTATATTAACTGGGTCACACTAGTGTGAGACGTCTCACGGGTCCTAGTTTGTTCGTGAGACGGGTCTGGTCGGGTCAAAGTACTATGCAAATGTCATATTTATATGCTCAAATATAACACTAATCAAAAATACAATTTTTGTTACTTATAAGAGGAAAAGTAATACATTTTTCATAATAAGTAATGTTGACAAGTGCCCCTTACTTATAAGGGCAAATATAATACTTTTAAATTGAAATGTAAAAGTATTGTATTTTCCCTTAAAAGTATTACATTTACCCTTACAAGTAACAAAAATTTTATTCCTGATTAGTATTACATTTGAGCATATAAGTATGACATTTGTGCATATAAGTGTTACATTTGCATCTTGACCCGACCCGACCCGTCTCATGGTGAGACGGTCTCACACAAGTTTTTGCCTAATTAAGTAGCACAATTATGTCCAGAAAAGTTCAAACTTAGCTTTGTAATTAATTGTGATATATATGAAACAATTTAGGTTTAACTGGCTAATCATTTTCTTAGACTATATATATGTTTAATTTCTTAGGACAGTACTACTTGCATTAAATTAAATCATTACAAATTGACATAATTTTATCTAATTAATTCGTACTATGATTAATAATTCACAAATAACTTGTCAATCACAAGTCACACAATTTAATATAAATAATATTATTTTTTTTTATATTTTTTGAATTTAAAAAATAAAAAAGATTGTAGAAAAGGACGAGGTGCTTTCATGTGAATACAAAATTGGGTCAAAAATATAATTGATTAGAGATTAGTAAATTTTATCCTTTTTTAATTTTTGCATTGTGAAAATAAAGAAATGGAAGATATAAGCGTGATTAGTTGGTTGAAGGCCCACCATAATGCATCTCCTTTCACGGCATGAGATTCTGCCTGTACTACGAAATTGCCAGGCAATTTCACGTTACATGTTTTATCTTCTACAATTCTCTCTCTTTTATGTGGATTTTTTTTAGTACTATTAACTCTATTATAATGTAGTATCTGTTTTATATTTTTTCCATTTATTATAATCTAAAGAATCAATACTCTATCACTAAGGATTCAATCCTGGGACATTAATTCCCTTAAAGAGAGCTACAGATGTTTTATCTAAATATATACAAAGTGCTTGACAAAGAAGGTTGGAAACAATGTTTAGGAGTATTTATTTATTTTAGAATTCCGGGAGAACCTGGATTTGATTCCCAAAAGTGACGATTCGCCTAGGCCAGTTCCCGTGCCTCCTGGAGCAAACGTGGTGGACCTGGACCGTTAAACGTAACGGACAGAGAAAGACCCCGTGAATCTAAAAAAAAAAAAGAGTATTTATTTATTTAAATTTGATAGTGTAGTGTATGTCTATGTGTATGGATGACAATGGTTGACGTGATTGGAAGGTATTTATTTGTACCATCCCATCATCGAGGGTCAAACTTTTATTTTTTTTGGGGAGTGGCAAATGGTAGGTTCATGAATTTTAAATTAATTTTATTCAACTTTTATTTGTAAATTTGTAGTAGTGCTTGATCTTAATTTTAGGACTTTCTCAATAGTAGAGATTTTAGTGTGGTTTTTGAAAAGTTTTTGTAGATGTGATTAGAAAAGAGAAAATGAGAGTGGAGAAACAAAAAGAAAAGGAAAAAAATAAAACAAAACATAAAATTTTAAAATAAAAATAAAAACATGTATTTACGCGCCCAAGCGAACGCGTGCAGTGCGTGAGGCGCCGTTCTATTCTCACAGTGGGCTCCACCCTTGCCTGCTAAAACCTCCAAATTTGCAAGAGAAAAAACCCATACACCCCCCCCCCCCCCTCCCCCTCCCCTTTCACACTTGTTAAAAACCCACCCAAGTCATTTTACTATTCTAAAAACTCAACAAAAGTGACTATTGGGGCGAGATAGCCTCATAGATCACATTATCGATTTTTAATTTGGCCATATTTATATTTATGTGATTACAAAAAAAAAAAAAAACACTTTACACCCCTAAAATTATTACTCTCTATTAGCCGCTCTTGAATTAAATTTGGTTGATCTTATCTTGTATTAATAATGAATCTATGTATCCAATACAAAAATGACATGTAAGAGAGTAACCAATAAGAGTTAATTCCTGCAATGGTCCTCCGACTATGTTGTTTTTCAAAATTAGTCCCCGACTTTTAATTTGGACAATTTAGGTCCATTGGCTTTCAAATTCTTTCCAATGTTGGTCCTTTCGTCAAATTTTGGTTAAATTGAGGTCAAATGAAGCGGTGAAATTGTTCGTTCACCTGTTTAGTGTATTATTACTCGTATTTCTCCTATCCTATACGCTGTATATATGAATATAATCTTAGTGAAAGTCTCAATCGAAGCCATATAATCTCAGTCGAAGTCTCTTCCACTGATATTATATTCATATATATAGCGTATAGGACATGAGAAATACAAGTAATAATACACTATACAGGTGAACGGACAATTCTACCCCTTGATTTGATCTCAACTTAACCAAAATTTGACGAAAGGACCAACATTTGAAATAATTTGAAAGTCAAGGGACTTAAATTGTCCAAATCAAAAGTCGGGGACTAATTTTGCAAAATCAACATAGTCGGAGGATCATTGCTGGAATTAACTCTTATTGGTTACTCTCTTACGTGTCATTTTTGTATTGGATACATAGATTCATTATTAATACAAGATAAGATCAACCAAATTTTTGTATTGGATATCATTTCATTTTTAGTTTGATTTTTTTCTTTTTCAGAATATCTCATGTTGATCCTATTATTATTGTGGCATGATCATTTGCACTCAAAAAAAATTGTGGCATGATTATTTTTTATCATCCGTCAATAAACATGTTTAAATGAAGTTAAATACAATGACATTTTTGTCTTTTTTATACAAATAAAGTGGGTTGACCCGCTATATTTATATATTTATTTTTATGAAAAAAAATCTCTAATTCATGGGTTAGAGTGCTCTGCTATCTTCTTCAAGTGCAATTCGCACATCCGCAGAACAATGGTAGATGATAGAACACAACCTAAAGAAATCCAACCCTGATGAAATGCATTTGGGTGTGTGTGTAATATATATATATATATATATATATATATATATATATATATATAATGGGTCCACCCAATTTTTATTTAAAAAAGATCAAAATACCCTCATATTTAACATCATTTTAACAGGTTTATCGATGGAGGACAAAAATGATCATGTCACAATAATACTAGGACCAACATGCATGGGATCTTATGAAGAAAATGACTAAAAGTGAAATAACACATATAAGTCTAGGGCAAAAAAAATGGAATTAACTCAATAGTATATTATAAATTTTCTTATTATTAAAATTCCATACGGTTTTCATGACTAATCATATAAAGGGAAAATTTTAATTTATGCCCCTCCATAATATCTCAATTATCAATGTCACCCTTGAATTATTACTGGTGTAAATGTTGCCCCTCAATTTTGCAAACTGGTACATATATTGCCCCTCCCGTACCGTACAGGAAGGGCAATATATGTACTGTTTTGAAAATTGAGGAGCAACATTTACACTTGGAGGGACAATATATGTATCGTTTTAAAAATTGAGGGGCAACATTTACATCACTAATAATTCAGGGGTGACATTGATAATTGACATATTATGGAGGGGCATAAATTACAATTTTCCCTCATATAAATATAGAGACAAAAAATGATACTTTTTTTTACCCTAACCAAATTGGTCAGCTTGCTGATTTGATAACCACAAGGTTACAAATTTGACTTCTTTTGTGAGTGGCCTATTAGTCGGCCTCTTAATTTGAGCGGGTCAGTAATGTGCAATATATATATATATATATATATATATATATATATATATATATATATATATATATATATATATATATATATATATATATATATATATATATATATATAGAGGCTGGTTTACATTCTTGTGATCCTTTGTCTGCTATGGTTACAAGCGGATTTTATGCATTGCACACCTTATGATAGTGATGGTAGGTTTTCATCGTTGCCCAAAGAATAATTATCTTTCTAATTAAAACAATAAAAATAAAATATGACAACAACGGAACTACTACTAAGGCAAATAGAAATGAAGTTTATATAAGATATATCCAACTTTTGCCAACAATAAAAATTGAGTAACACTACACTAATTCTCTCTATTTGTTATTTCTTACTAACATGTAGTCATTGATTAGCCCATAAACAAAGTAGGGCCACTATTTGTTTTGCTTTTTGTTTTGTTTTTTTTTGTTTTGTTTTGTTTTTTTTTTTTGTTTTTATAAGTTTTCTAATAAATATTTAAAATAATGTAATAGGAATAATATTGATTGAGAGTATAGAACTATTTTGTATTAAGAATTGGTTTGGAAATTGTAGAAATGAATTTTAGAAAATGACTTAATTGAGAAAAAAAAAACATTAAAAAAATTGCGTTGGGAGAAAATTTAGAAAACAAAAATATGACCAAAAATTTTGAGGGTCGTTTACTTTTTTTTTTTTTTTTTTTTTTTTTTTTTTTTTTTTTTTGTTGTTGAAACAAGGGTTGTTTACTTCATTTCTCTATTTTTTCAATTTTCAGTTTTCCTTTTCTATTCTTCCAGTTTTCTATTTCTCCATTTCTCTAATTTTGTATTTCATTAAATACAATCATCCCATTTGTACGATTCTCCAACAAAAGATAATGATGATGATGATGATGATAATAATAATAATAATAATAATAATAATAATAATAATAATAATAATAATAATAATAATAATAATAATATAGTAATAATAATAACAAATTTGTGTGCATAAAGATGAGGAAAAAGGAAAAAAGATAATAATAATAATAGGGATTTGATCCATTAACCTCAACTCCTCAAGAACTTGGTACTGTTCACGCGTGTATTTGCCATTTCTCCATTTGAAAAAGTTTGAAACCAACTTCTCCAAAATCATTAAGAAATATGGAAAGTGGAGATATAATAAGAATTTATAAGAGTGAATTTAGTAAACAAGTTTTTCATTTTTCATTTTTCCACTCCTCTAATTTTCTATTTTTCAAGAAAATTCTCCATTTCTCTACTTTGGTAAACAACCCCTTGGTGTTTCTTATAAAATATTTATTATTTTAAATTGATAAATGTGCAATAACTCCAACTTAAAGAAATTTAACAAAAAAAAAAAGTAAAATTTTTTTTGAACTATTTTGGATTGTAGGCTAGGCTAAGCCAAATTGTTTTATACTACCTCCGTCCCAAAATGGTTGTCCGGTTCGTTTAACGATGCTTGACTGAAGTAATTTTTAATTCAATTTTTCATAATATTAAGTTTAGCATTAATATTTAAAATTTATATATTTAGAAACTACATTAAAAGCACTATTAAACACAAAAAAAATTAAATTTAAAAATAATAAAAAATTACTAAAGAAAATAAGTAAAGAAGAAGGAGTTGGTTTGACCAATGAATAGTAAATAGGATAGGTAAAATGGGACAGAGGGAGTACTATTTAGCTCTGCCCAATTCAAATTTTAACCAAGAGAATCTAGTCTAATCCAAATAGTAATTGGTTGGTTGTCAAGTCAACTTGCTCATTTGACACTACCTGAAAAGAGAGGGAGATTGCGAGAGAGATAGAGGGAGAGATGAACATTTTAGATAAATCTCAAAATTGCATATCTCTGGATAAAAAATCTCATAAGAATTTTTCATCAAAACGAATCTTTTTTCTTTAATCTAAATATGTATTTTTTATATTTTATAAGTTCTTTAGATAACCAGACTAACAAATTTAGAAAATAATTTTATGAAATCATTTATTTAATTTTCAAACACAACGTAAATACCAATTCCCGTGTTGTTATTATAACCCACCAATTTTGCAGAATATTAGAATTGGTAGCTTACAAATATGATTCTTTTTACAAGGTATGTTTCTCTCATCTCCCGTGGGTCTTAATCATCATCGTATCATAAAACGGACTATTTGATTCTGATTTTACATGCCCAATGGCCATGAATATGACAAATTATAAAAGATAATGGTACATAATGTTTTATAATAGACTGGGCCCACCATAAAACTGTATTAATATCGAATAAAGGGTATGGGAAGTATATTAGATTAATAGGGTCAAGACCCTTGAAATCATATAACGGACTACAAGTGTTGTAAATAAATAAAGGAAATAAATTAGCCTAAGTGGCCCAACCAATAAGCTCAACCACAGGTTGGTGGACTACCACCCCTGCCTAATTGACATGAAAAAGACAATTGGTAAACTGCACCTTTGATTGAGGAAAAGTCAAGAGGAGAAGAAGAGAAATTTTATACTACTCCCAGAGCCGTATGTCGTAGATAGGCTCATGGACTGCAATGCCCTGCCATACCCATCCATACGCGTGTCTTACAATGTGTCAAGTTTTTTGCCAAACTCTTCTTCGTGTGACACGTCGCAAGACACATTCGAGGTTCTTGTCAGCCATCCAGA
Source organism: Ipomoea trifida (assembly GCA_003576665.1). NCBI lineage: Eukaryota > Viridiplantae > Streptophyta > Magnoliopsida > Solanales > Convolvulaceae > Ipomoea > Ipomoea trifida. The sequence continues at coordinate 10,407,395 of CP025647.1, read as the reverse complement.
AACGTAACCCCGCAACCCATGCACCCCATGACTCTATCATCTACCCCATCTATACGCCCCACTCCCTCTCATCATCGCCTACGCCTTAGGAGGTCTACCATAGTCAGCCAGCAGTAGCTAGACATGAGGAGAAAAGCCCCTGTGACCGTGGATCGGGAGGGGTATGCCAGGCCGAAAACTAGGGTTAGAGTGTAGCTCGGTGCCCCCACAGCCCAAACACACCTCGCCTTCATCCTCCGCATGATTTCTCAATTCTTGCTCCATTCCGTGCTGCCAAATGCACGCTTAGCCCCTTTCTAAAAAAAAGTCACCTCCAACTTCCTAAACGGGCTCTCTCCCAACCAAGCTCACTAGTCTCACTTGGATTATCCTTTGGGTGGTGCATTCCTGGGCACATCACGAGTGCCCCACTTCTTCTGACCATGAAGCCCATCATCTCCCTCACTTTCAGTACACATTGAATAACTCTGTTTACCTTCCAAGTTCTCACTTGTTACCTACAAGTACAAATCGCATCACCTGCAGCGGACCACCCATTTAAAATTTGAATTTATTATCCATCCCCACCACTCAATCAAAATCTATGTAGTTTCCAACTCTACAATCTTTTAGGAATTCCAACCGCACTTTGACTCACTATAAAATCCTAGAGTAACTAAAATTTGCCCCATTTTCCACACCTTTAAATTCACATATCTTATTCCCCATGAGCCCATTCATTATCATTCCAGAATTCTGAACAAATCCTTGGTACATTTTCTTCATTCTTTTTCCCTTTGCCAAACCTAATGGCTTCTCAACAAAATATCCACTCAAACATAAACCATGCCCCGGCCACCTTGACCCCCCACTCCCCTCACTAACAACATTGCCCTTAAAGAAGTTGATAGTAGTACGGTCATGCGATGGTCTTCAATACTTAAGTTTGAGGATGTTGTTATCGACCACGCATGACCCATGTGCTTGAGATATTGCAGAGGTAGTAGAGTCATTATGAAGCCACAAGCAAAGTTATGGCTCAGATGTCGAGGGATGGTGCTTGATTCTAGTCCATCAAGACTACATGGGCCATCCTTCGATGCTTTAAGTAATGAGGCTATACTCCCAGGGGCTAAGAAACTCTCAGACGGGTAGTCAAGACTTCGCTGCAAGACACTGTGAAAGACTAGCAACGCAACAACGCCTCGTGTATGAAGCTTGGACTGCCTATTACCATGGGCAGATAATGAAGAAGGACATCTTATGTGGGAAGCCTAAGAATCAGTTTTGTACTTTCATTATTCCCAAACGAAAGCTGCCAGCTATGTTACCCACTGAGCCACCAGTGGTAGAGCTCGCCGAACCTGTGGCTGCTTCGGTCACTAGGATTTCTTTTATTTCATCAGAGTATATTGGAGTTATCGCTTCGATAGCAATTGCTATTGAATCGCTTACATTGTCGGATAACTCGCTAACAACCTAAATGACTGTATTTGTGATGGTGGGAAACATTGGTTCAATAGCACCTTAGTCTTTGATTCCTGATTATACTCCTTTGTTAGTGTTTAGGGAGGCTAGCGGCACCTCGACGGCTTTGGGGGTCCCTACACCTTGATTTTTCCTGGGGTCTGTCCTGATTTATTATCTTGTTGTAATTTTTCTTCTCGATTGTCTTTTGTATTTTCCCTTTCTTTCCTCCTTGTTTTGCCACGAACATAACTTTATAGTAATGAGAGCTTCTACATTATTCTTTTTTCTATTTTGTTCCTTGGTTTCCCCATTCAAGTCATATGGCACCCTTCAAGGTCACACGAGCTTCTTTAGTAGAATGGCTGTCAACCAATTTGCTTTAGGCCCTTTCATGTAGCCTTGGCCAACCTTGGGTTCTCCGTGTGGCCTCGACCATTTTCCTTTTCAGTCTGCATATACCACATAGCTTTCAACAAGCATGTTTTGGGTTTCCTTATACCTCCTTAACTATTTACCATCGTAGTCTGCTTGAACCACCTGGCTTTTACCCAACGTACCTTGGGCCTCCTTATGCCTTTATTGTCTTTATAGCTAGCCTGCACCACTTGGCTTTTATTTTTTTGCTATCTGCCTTGCTAGCCTACCCGTATAACCCAAATTTAATCTAGTGTACTATAGGCTTCCTTATGGTCCTTTGCCTTCATAGCCAGCTTGTATAACCTATCTTTTAGTCGGGATACTTTAGGTATCCATATACATCCTTTGCTTTGGTAGCTAGCCCATACCACATTGCTTTCAACCAGTGTACTTTGGTCTCCTTTGCCATTGTAGCTAGCCTGTACCATTTGACTTTCAACCACTTAATCTAGATATCCTTTGCCTTCGTAGCTGGCATGTACCACCTGGCTTTCAGCTAATGTACTCTAGGTTTCCTTATGTCTTTTTTTTTTTTTGTTTAGCGCTGCCTCCTTATGCCCCCACCCCCTAGTTATTTTACCTACCTTGAATTGTTGTGTCCTCCATTCATTGGTAGAACTTCTTAAGGTGATGCATATTTCATAACCTCTCAATCAACTTTCCTTCCTAAATTTCAAGTTTTTAGGTCCTTTCCTAAACGATCCTTGAGACTCGGTAGGGTTCTTGGCTAGTTTACCCCTCTCCAAGGGTTTACTAGTTTTTCTTCCTCAACCATGTCCCCAACCAAGGTGGTACTGCATAGCCCTTTTGGGTGGAACAATTTCTTCCATAGGGATCCTTGCTTCACAATAGTAGGTTAAGGCGAAGGGTGTTTCGCTCGTAGCTTGTTAGGGTGTTGTCCTGTAAGCCCACAGGATAGAGGGGTAACTATTCATACTGTGTAGAACCTTTCCCTCCAACCCATTCCTCCACATCCCAAAGCGCGCCCTCCTAGGCGCGCAACACTAAGTAATCCAAGTCGTTTCTTGATACCATCCAAGATGGTTCAATTTGTTTTGTTGGTGTTTTCCTTGCAGTTAGGCCTTATACGTGGATAATAATGCCCTTATAGTATCACTATTGAGCTAGGGTCTTACCCAATTTGTGTGCAATGCAAACACCTTCGTGTGCTTTTGCTATGATCAGATCAACTTCTATCCTAGTGAGACATTGGAGTAGAGGCCCTAATGTGTCAACATATTGTGATAGACATGTAAGGTGTCGCATTTTCTGTCGCCAATGTGTCAACATATTAGCGATGGAATTGATTCCGTCGTCCCATTTTGTAGCGAGAATAAACTTTACTAAAAAAATTAAATTTTTTCGCGACAGAAAAAATAATCGTCGCAAATTCTGTCGTCACATCACTGGCGCAAAGGGTGCATGGAATATTTCCCACTTTGCGTCAAATATCGCAATGGAATTTACTCTCGTCGCTGATTTTATCTCAAAACCGCGACAGAAACATCATTCATTGCCTTTTCTGTCGCCACTATGGTGACAGAACTTAATTCCGTCGCAAAATCCGTCACAAAATGTGGGCGCTAAAGTTTCGCGGGTTTTTTTCTCACCTTGCACCAAAACTCGCTATGGAATTGAATTTTGTCACAAATTCCAATGCAAAATCGCGATGGAATGTGTTCAGCCGCAAAAACTATCGCGAATCGACAACGACGTTCTGTCGCGATGTTTCTGTCACTATTCGTGATTTTTCTTGTAGTGAATATGGCTACTACGTCTTCACTTTCAATGCTTAGGGAATTGACTTCAACTATCTAGGTTATGTTGGATACTTACTCCAAATGTTCGTTTGGTCCCTAGGTTAAGTGAGATAACAAGTTTGTATCCTCGTCTCATTCGATCCTCCCACATCTAAAATTGGGTATTGACTTGTCCTGCTACCATTCGAGAATCATACATAATTTTCAGGCTTTGCACTCACAAAGGCATGACTAACTTTAATCCTCTAATTAAGGCATCATATTCTGCTTCATTGTTGGATAATTGAAAGTTGAACCGAAACGCAAAACACAAACCCTTTGGGAGAAATTAGGACGATCCCTCCCACACATTCTCTCACTGGAGGCCCTGTCGGTGTACATCTCTCATTCTTTGAGGGGTTTGAGAGAACTCGGGTCCCTTGGGTTTTCTAGAGATGTGCACTCCACTAGTAAGCCTACTAAGGCATGGACTTTAATGGTTGTTCATGATCAGTACTCCAGGATTTACTAGGTAAGTTCAACCACCCATTTTACCATACATACACCCAATTTCATAACCTGGAAAAATAGATGTAACCTTTTCGCTAACTTAGACATGAATTGGCTTAGGGCAACCAACCTTTCATTGAGCCTTTGAATGTCATTTAGGGACTTTGGGAGTTTCATGTCTAAGATGTTTCGTGCCTTTTTGGGATTTGCCTCACTTCCCTGATGTGTGACCATGAATCCTAAAAACTTTCCCTCCTTTACGGCAAAGACACTTTTTCGGGTTCAAGTGGAGGTTATGTTGCATCATGATCTCGAAGCATTGCGCCAGATAGTCTGGTGGGTTCGAGCTTCGCAACTTTTGACCAACATATCATCGACGTAAGCTTCCATAGTGTTTCCAAAGAGATCTTTTAACACCTTAGCTACCATTCGGCTAATGGTTGTACCAAAATTCTTTAACCTAAAAGCCATGACTCGATAGTAATATACTCCGTTAGGGGTGACAAAAGCAATTTTTTCCACATCTTCATCTTCCATAAATATCTGATAGTACCCTTTAAAGGAATCCATAAAATTCAGTAATTCACACCAGTTAGCTATTTCATCCCCAAAATTATCTATACATGACAGCGAGAATGGATATTGTGGCAAGCTTTTTTCAAATCTGTATAGTACACACACATGCGCCATGTTGGTGGTTTCGGGACTAAGACCATGTTGGCCAGCCACTCTAGGTACATTACTTTCCATATGTGTCCTTCTTACAATGGCATATGATGCATCGAGAGAGAAAATTTATGCTCGAAAGTATTTTTTAAGTGAGATCAAGAGGTACAATTATATTTACTCATATTATTCATATAGTATATTATATTTTAAATATAAATAATAAATTAATTTTAAAAATTATTATTGTTAAAAGAAAATTAGATGCATGTATAGTGTCCAATTTTCCATCCATTTGCAGCTTGGTGGTTAGACAGTATTGATAATTAAGGCATATTTTCTTATTATCCGGACGTGCCCATTATAGTTATTAATGAGATGTTGCGTTCCTTAATTATCAACCCACCACATACTCAGTGTAGTGTAACCGTAAATTATATTGTGGACCATGATCATGGTTGATACTGGAGTTGTATTGAACGGATAGTGCAGTTGTGTTGAAAAGATAGTGCAGTTGTGTCGAAAGGAAACTGTAGTTGCGCAGAACAGAGACCGTTCATCCGTTCAACACAACTGCAGTATCCTTTCAACACAACTGCAGTATCCGTTCAACACAATTGCAGTATTAGTTCAACACAACTGCAGTTCCAGACGGATGACACGGCTTCTGTTCCGCGCAACTGCAGTTCCCTTTCAACACAACTGCAATATCCGTTCAACACAACTGTAGTATCAATTCAACACAACTACAGTATCAGCTATGATCCATGGTCCACGGTATAACGACGGTAGTGTAACAATCAAAGGTGGACTATAAATAGATGAAAGATTTTTGACACCTTTGTTCTACTACTAAAACATTTGTATTCTCATTGCATATTGTTATAGTAAAAATCTGAATTAAATATATAACATTTTCATTATTTTTCCATTTAAGTAAATTATATATCATCAATTAATTATCTTTTTTTTTTAATGTTTTTGTTTTAAACCGGTGATACTTTTATCAAAGGCCTTGTGGTCAAGTGGCATGAACTGATTCTCTCAAGTGGGAGGTCATGGGTTCGAGCCTTAGTGTGGGCAATGTTGGCTTTGTTGGGCTTCTCAGTAGGTTGAGAAAGTAAAAATCGGTGATACTTTTGATATACTAATTAATGTTTTGGAATATTTTTTTTTTAAATTAAGATATCCTATTTTAATTTGACCAAAATTGCAAAGGATGCTCTTGCGGGCATGTCTTAGTTCAATGGTTGTTTCCAAGTTCACTTTTAGTACAAGCAAGAGAGTATTGAACAAAAAGATATCAAGCTTGGCTCCAAAATCCATGAAGATTTGTATCCACAAGAGGGATTGGGACAAAGTTGAAAGACACAATCAAAATTGACTAGTAGAAGAAGATGATCACAATGATGGCATAGAAACATAGATGATCATGAATACATCACTTCCAACCAAGATTGGGAATGAGGTGCACACTTAGGAATAAATGAATTTTAGTTTCCCAACATTATTGAAGATGATGCGTAAACATCTAAATGTTTAAAAATATAAAAAAAACAAGCACAATAAAATTTTTTTCTTTTAACAATGTCTTAAGTAAAGAACAATGAGTATGAATTAATTCCTCTAAATCTAAAAACATAATAAGTCTCAATCAAAGTTATATCCCTCATTTATGTTCATGTTTTTAGTGCTAACCATTTTGTACATTGTGTTTCTAGAGTTGTACTATACAATTTTTTGACAAAAATACCCTTACCGTTATAACTTACGTTATCTTTTGCATTAACTTTATCATGTACATACATCTACCATATCTTTTCTTATATTTTTTTAATGATAATAATATTTGTAGACATTATATATTGGATTAATATAATAAATAGATTTCAAAAAACAATTGAAAATTTAAAAAAAAAAAAACAAAAAACAAAAAAAAAAACAAAAACAAAAAACTCTTAAGCTGATCGAGCAAGATGGACCCGTGTTCAAAATACACAATTTGCATATTGAATGTTCGCTATTTGAATTGTGAACATTTAGTATGTAAATCACAATTTTACATATTAAATGTTCAAAATTTGAATTGTGAACATTCAATATGTAAATTGTGAACATTCAGTATGTAAATTGAAGTTGATGGTAAAACTATTGATTTTGGCCACCTCTAATACATATAGCATATTATATATACACACATTTGGGTTGGGAGGAGGAGATAGATGATTCTCCGCATCCTTAGCTTTGTATCCAAACCATCAAAACTACTATTTTAAATTGTATTTAAGTTCAATTAACATTCATTCCTATGTCAAAATTGCCTTTCCCATTATAAACAAGTGAGATTAGAGAAGTCTTTTTCAACTTTGCATCATTGTTTGTTCAACTTTTCTCTTAAAACATTTCTTTATTATATTATCATGTTTATTAATTAGAATTTTGGTCTCTCAATCTAAACGGGATCTATATATAAGATGGGTCTTGATCAACATGAATATATTGAATAGTTTATTATCTCTTTTTCATCCATGATTCCTCTTTATCGTTGTAAGATTCCTCCTAAATTATGTATGGACTTCTTGGACAATACAAAAATTATCGATGAAGGTTTTAAGATTGCATGTAATGGCAGTAAGATTGCATGTAATGTGCAATATAATTATGAATTAAGCTCTCATAGTCGGGTACTAATAAATAATAATATATTCCACTGTCGATTATTATACGTAGGTCTAATAATGATTTTGTTTGGTAACATAATTAGTTTATCAGTTAATTTTGGCTTATTTGATCACTATTAGTTGTTTGACTTGATTAAACAATCAATATTAGTGTTTGATTAATTAGTTTTTTGTAATAGTTTATTACTCCAAAATGCTAAATTTTAAAAGTTGCTCATCAAAGCAGTATTTTCGATCAACTTTCTAAAAAAAAAAAAAAAAAGTAATTTTATATGTAATAAGTTATCCGCTAACAAATAATTTACCAAAGACTTTTTTACAATCAGCTATTGTTATCAACTAATTAAACTCATTAACCCAATCAATTAACAGTTATTTACCAAACACCCCCAATATATTTAAATTTTGGTCAAAATTTACCCTACCCATAGCTTCATTATATATTACTTCTAGAAAAAAAAATCATAATTTCTCAAAATTTAAATCTAGCTCATTTCTTTCAAATGTTAATACATGATTCTTTAATTATTAAACGAGTTAGAAAGTCAATTTCTTGATTAATTAATTGACCCATCAAGCTCTGTGTGTATATATGTGTGTGAGAGAGATCAAGTGTGAAAGACTCCCCAGGTGAAAAATACGCACAAATCTCAGTCATTAAATTTATTAAGACCTACTACTCTTTAAAAATAATTACACTTCAAATTAACTAAAATTGTGCACTTGAAAACGCAAAAATTATGTACTTGAAGGCATAAAATGTGCACTTGAAGGGCAAAATCCTGCACTCGAAGCCACAAAGATATGTAATCCGAAGCAATTTATGGTACCAAAAGGGATGTTATTCAACTTAAGTATTATTGAAGCAATTACCCATACAAATCGTTTGTAAATCTCACAAATTCCATTAGAAATTTAGTTATAGATTATTGAAAAGAAGACAAAACATATAATAAACACTTGCACGTAATTGTGCACTTAAAGGTACAAAAATATGCATTTGAAGAGCAAAATTTTGCACGTGAAATCATAAATATGTTTAATCGAAACAATTTATGGTAGCAAAAAGGAAAGTTATTCAAACTTAAGTGTTATTAAAGCAATTGTCATACAAATCGTTTGTAAACCTCACAAATTTTCATTAGAAAGTTAGTTATACATTGTTGAAAAAAAAAATGCAAAAGATAGAACAAATATTGGCCCAGAATTGTACACTTGAAGGTTAAAAAATGTGCACTTGAAGGCATATAAATGTGCATGTGAAAAACAAAATTCTACACTAGAAGGCAAATAGATGTACAATTGATACAATTTATGGTAGCAAAAAGAAAATTAAAGTTGTTTAACTTAAGTGTTATTGAAGCAATTGCTCATACAAATCGATTGAAAATCTCACAAATTTTATTAGAAATTTAGTTATAGATTATTGAAAAGAATGCAAAACATATAATAAACATTGTCCCATAATTATGCACTTGATGGCACGAAATTGTGCACTTGAAAGCACAAAAGTGTGTACTTGAAGGCCAAACTTTTGCATTCAAAGACACAAAGATGTGCACTTAAAGGAGAGAAACTATGTACTGAAACAAAACAGATGCACTTGAAAAAAGAATGCACTTAAAGAAGGAAACACATGTACTCGAAGAAGAAAAATGTGTACTAGGATACAAAGACAATCTGACTTACTTACTCAAAATTACAATTATGTCATCGCGCGTTTTTTTAATTAATCTTCAATATGAGCTATTGATTTGGGCTATATCTATGGTTGAGATTTATCCTTATATATATATATATATATATATATATATATATATATATATATATATATAAAATTTGATTTGGTTAACTTGTAATAGAGTCCGTATAATCTTTACTGATGCTTATTAAAATGCATAATATATAGACCAAGATTCAGTATGGAAATTAATGTTTTTCCTTAATTTACGAAAAATTAAAGATCACATCCGTTATTTGAAGATGCGCTCCAGATAAGCCTGTCTCGATGTCCTAATCAATAAAGAACCACGTACAAGAAGATAAATCATCGTAGGTTGTCCATAGCTGACTAACTTAAACTAAGAAGACCAATAGATAACTCTCACAGAAAATCAAACTTAAAACATTACAATTAATAATCAATTGGGTTGCGTGGTTCAATTCCTAATAATATTTTTTCTTGACTAGTCTTACTATAAATTAATTATAAATGACAAAGTTTAATATAAAAAAGAATGTTGATAAACTCATAAAATGCATTTTGATCCAAGGATATAGGCTTTGAAAATATTTCCATTTTGTAATATAATAAGATATTCTTTGTTGACTCAAATAATCCAACTAAGATTAGTTCTCTCCTCCCACTTCTCTCTCTGCCCACGTGGTGGGCCATCTCAGCAAACCAAAAACTGCAGAATTACCATGGGCTGTAATTTAATAATATTACGAGTACTAGGTGGTGGGTCCTTTCACCAAATTAAGATACTACATTCTACAATCCTCAATGATGATCTCACTCACCAATCACCATGCCACCACAACAACAATTTCTTATCCAGCCCCTCTTTTTTCCATTCCCCCTAATTCAACCCTCCTTAAAAATGTGTTTACACACATTTGCCCCTCTACTTTCCCAACCAATTAACTCCACCTTCTTTTCTGCATTTTAAAATGAGTTGAGTCATATATAGGCCATGGCCGGTAAATGGTTGTTAGCTGATAGCTGATTGGGTTAGAGGGTATAACTACTTTATAACATTAGCTGATTATAGAAAGATGTTTGATAAATTAGCTGTTAGTTTATAACTGTTTGGTATAATTTCTTTTATCAAAAAGCTAATTGAAAAAGTTATTTTGAGCAACTTTTTGAATTTTAGCACTTTGGAGTTACAAAAAGTTGATTAACCAAACCCTTATATTGATTCTTTAACCAAGTCAAATAATAATTAATAGTGGTCAAATAAGCCAAAATTGACTGATATGCTAATTATTTTACCAAACACGACTAAAAGCTCAACTTAATCTATAACACTCATAATAGCGACACCGAGATTATCCTCTTTAGGACGTTACAAGATTTCTTTTCCAGTCAAACACGGAAAGAAGAATGGTAAAGTGAAATCAATTCGTTAAGTTTTTTTTTTTTTTTTTTTTTTTTTTTTTTTTTTTTTGTCTATTCCTTTTTCTTGGAGGGTTTGGATTTTGTCCCATCTCTTTGCTTTTCCAATTAGCATTGATAATGGTGATTTACAAGTATTTTAACACCATTTTTGAGCGATACAAAACATCCTGACTAAAGATAAGATGAATATACCAAAATCCAGAAGGGTTGTTTTGGATGAGCACCAGAGCGACTAGCCTTATTGGGGTGCCCATCTTATCTTAAAAAAAAAAAAAAAAAAAAAAAAGAAGAGTTATTATAATTTCAGAAAAAAAACATATTTTTTAGAAAAAATTCAACAAAATATATTTTTTAAAATCTATAACACTAATAATCACAAAATATTATAATCTATAGAGATACCAGCCGTTGACTTTAAACAAAAAATCGCAAGTTCAATTCTCGAACTCATACAGATATATCAAAGGAATCTAAAATACTAATTGTTGGATTAATACTAAATATTTATTTATTAAAGAAATTAAAATGCAATATAACAAGTATTCATTTTAACAATCTAACTTTTGGTTAAATTCAATGGTAAACACAAAGGATTCTTGCCCTAATAAAGTCTTGCTGATTTTGTGTACAAAGTTACAAAACCGGCGTATTTGTCCTATTTACTATTTTCAAGGTTCAACTTTCAAAATTAGGGTGCCTCTCATGCTTGTTGATCCATTCATGTGTTTAGTGCATTCATTTGTTAGTAGATCATGTTTGTCACAATCATTAGACTAACGTTCATTCGATAGTACATTTTTGTGCTTATCGGAATTATCATGTACCTTTTGTGTCTTATCTTGTTCAATTAATAAAAATGAAATTTGGTTTTATAATAATTAATTTAATGCCAATAAATAAATTTACATATTTAAAAATTAATTACATATTATGTTTACTAGAGTATTAGTGTTGCTACAAATCTACAACAATTGGGACTATATAGGGATTATATAAGATTAAATGATAGGAAAATTTTAGAATGCTTTATATTATCATGTTGCATGCTTTGTCAAAAATAATAGGGAGGAGATATCAAGAATTTGTATTCTAGTTACACTAAAATTTTGTTATCCTAATCTTAGTGTAAATTTACAATTTACCATTCCTGATATGACTAGGACTATTTATATTCTTATTATATAGTATAAATTATATATACAGAATGGTAACTTAAGGAATTGTAACATTTTCTTTTATAAATGGTATTTAAACTCTAATACTTAAGGCTATTCTTATCCCAGTAAGTGAACCTCTTTCAAGATTATGTGGAAGGTAATATGGATTTTTTTTTCTGATTTTATTTTGTTAGCTTATGTGGCTTGCAAGCTTGCTATAATAGCAAGTTTGCAATTGATTTTTATTTCTTTTTATTTTTTATTTTTTATTTGTTATTTATTATTATATTTATAATATAAAAGGCAAGCTTGACTATTTTTGAAAGTGGAGAGTATTGCAGTGATGCAGAGAAAATAGTAGAGCTTATGTGGCTTCCAAGCTTGCTATAATAGCAAGTTTGCAATTGATTTTTATTTTGTTTTGTTTGTTATTTTATTATTATATTTATAATATAAAAGGCAAACTTGACTACTTTTGAAAGAGAGAGTATTGCAGGGATATAGAGAAAATAATAGAGAATTTACAAATTTGATGATGTGGAAGTGACATTCACTTTTGAAAGTGAGAGAGTATTGCAGGAATTAGGGATGGCAATTTCAATCCGCCCCGCGGATAATCAACCGAATCCACCCCGCATGGATCAGGTTTTTTTGGGTGATAGTGGGTGGTGGGTCGGGGGTGGATCTTAAAAATGTAAACCCGCGGTGGGTCGAGTTGGATTCGGGTTTTATGTACAAAACCCGCCTAGCACCCCACCCGACCCACCATGTGTGTTTACATATATATAATAGTAAAATAAGTAGTACTAGTATATAGTTAATTATAAAAGTTTCAATAATTTTAGGTAGCTTTTTAGTATTTTTATATCTAAACTACTAAATTTATTTTTTAATATTAACAAATTAGTTATTATATTATAATATTTCTATTATTTTATGTTTTAGTATAACTAATGAATTTTATTGTTTAATTATGTCTAAGTAATTTTGATACTCCGTATTATTTTTTGAAAAAAATAATAAATTGATAAGTGGTGGGTACCCGTAGTTGGTACCCGCACCCGGTGAGGGTGGGGATGGATTCTAAAAAAGTCCACCCGATGCGGGTTGGGGGTGGGGGTGGGTGGAGAAAATGAAAGGTGGGTCGGGTGATGGATGTAGCCTTCCCCGACCCACACCCGACCCATTGCCATCCCTAGCAGGAATAAAGATTGCCTAAGAAATTAAGTAAACGTTTTGACAAATTGGGACATGAAATCTTATTCTAATACTCTTAACACTATTAAACAAAAATAAAACAAAATAGAATAACATATTAAATGAAGTCTAAAGTGGCAGAGCTTATTTAGAAATTTATAGCTTATTTTAAGTTACTAATAAGCTATAAGTTTTGTTCGATAATGTTCTCAAAATACAGTAATAACTTAAAATAAGAGCTTATTTTGAAACACTACTTTGGCTCTGTTTGGCCGAGCTTATTTAAGAGCTTATAGCTTATTTTAAGCTACTAATAAGCTATAAGCTCTGTTTGGTAATGTTCCTAAAATAAGCTAGTAGCTTAAAATAAGAGCTTATTTTTGAACGCTACCTAAGATAGCGTTTCAAAATAAGCTAGTAGCTTCCTAACTTTTTTTCCATCTTTAACCTTATTATTTTAAAAAAAATGACAGCATTTAGCCTTCACAATTAAAACCTTTTTGGCTAAACATTTTTTACTTTTTCTCTTCAATATGTTTGGTTGTAATTTCAATTTGACATTTGTGTTTGAACATTAATTTTTGTATGAACTAACTTTACGAGTTATAAACATTTTGTTTTACTTTATATTGTTTTCAAATATATGTTCTTACTTTATATTTTTATTAAAATATATTGATTTCACTATTTTATATTTTAATATATAAACAAACCTATTTAAATTTAAAACTATTTAAATTGTATGAAGATGTCGTTTTTAGTCATTTTACATTTATCAGCTTATCAAAAAGCTAATTTTACCAAACACTTTTAAGCATAACAGCTAGCTTAACAGCTCTTTAGATTTCAGCTTCGAGCTTATAGCTTTTCAGTTTTCAGCTACTTTTCAGCTTTCAGCTACCTTTTCAGCTAGGTTTGCCAAACATAGCCTTTATGTAGCGTTTCAAAAATAAGCTAGTAGCTTCATAACTTTTTTTTTTCATCTTTATTCTTATTATTTTAAATAAATGATATTCTTTACTCATCCCAATTAAAACCCTTTTCTCTTCTCCTATATTTGCAACTCTTCTCCTTTATAGCTCTTCAATTTTTAGCTTCTAGCTTATAGCTTTTCAACTTTCAACTACCTTTTCATCTAGGTTTGCCAAACATAGCCTATATATGTAATTAGTTCTAAATTTAGCTAGGATATAATGTATTTGCTTTGTCGTACTTTTACATTTCTTCTTCTTTTTTTTTCTTTTTTTTTTTTTGTTTTTTTTTGTTTTTTTTGTTTTTTTGTTTTTTTTTTTGTTTTTTGTTTTCTCGCCCTTTTTCTTGGTTCCCTTATATATTGTACTTTTTTTTTTTTTCATGTTTTCTGGTTTCGCCGGACTACCTGCTAGCTTCGAGACTCAAAACTATATAATTCTATGCACAAAGAGCTTAACCCAAACTCAAACCCCCAAAGTTCATGGGAGCATTAAACTCCACCTTACCGCTATAAGCAAGCTTTAAGAGAGGCTTCTTATCAACTAGAGCAATATAATGCATTGATTTATTCTTTTTTCATTCTATTGTTATAATTTTACTACTTTTATACATTAATGTCAATCTCATATGGTAGGGTTTGATGCAGTTGTTGCGCCGGGTGCAAGAGTGTTAGTCTCGATGCTTTCCTCCCCACTAAACTGTCTACAGGATGCTTACCTTGTTGAAGCTATGGCCCTTAGGGAAGCCATCTCTTGTGCTTAAGGGCAAGGGACATGGAGATGTAGTAGTAGAGACGAATTGCTTGAATGTAGCCCGAAATATCAACTCAAGACGCAACGATTATACTTATGCAGGAACCATCATTAGTGAATGGGTGCCCTTAATTTCTTCGTTTAGAAGTGTAGTAGTTAGATGTTTAGTGAACTCGTTGCCTCATGCGCTGCCTAAGGCCACAAGCTCTTAAACCTAATATATTAATAGAGCTCTTTATATGAAACATATATTAACATGTGAACTTGAGAACCAATTTATGGGTCTTTTATCTAGATTAGTAGACAGTGCATATCAACTATAACACAATGCACACAACTTCTGCACAACGTCTTGGGTTGAGATTTTTTTTTGTGCACTATGTTCTGGGCAGTTGGATGACGCAACATCAAAGGTGTAAACATGTTTTTAGGTTCACATAATAAAGTAGGTTCTTACCTGAAAATAAACATATATATATATATATATATATATATATATATATATGTATATATATGGAGTGGTTCTTGTGCAAAGAAGGTCGCAGGTGAAACAAAATCTCAGACTTAGATCAAGTGCTCTTTAAAAAATAATTCACTACATATGATCTACAACAATATAATGTGCACCAGAAGGCACAATAATGTGCTATAGAAGGCACAACAATATGTATTGGAAGACAAAAATATGCACTGGAAGACACAAAAATGTGAAATAATTATTGAAAAGACTAAATTTAATATACAATTTTCAACACAAATCATAAATGACTATAATAATAAACGAGCAAATAAGATTCAAATCAAATTAGTAATTAGTGATCAAGATTAACTTATCTTTCCTTTTAAAAATAATAATAATAATAATAAGTTTGCCACCTCTAGAAGATTCAACAATGTGCTCTGGAAGGCTCAACAATGTTTAGTTCAAGGCAAAACAGTATACATTTCAAAGGTACAACAATGTGCTCTAGAAGGCTCAACAATGTGTACTCTAAGGCAAAACAATATGCACTTTGAAGACACAACAATGTGCTCTAGAAAGCACAACAGTACAATGTGTACTCTAAGGCAAAACAATATGCACTTCGAAGGCACAACAATGGGTTCTGAAAGACAAAACAATATGCTCTGGAATGCCAACAATACAATATGCTCTGGAAGGCCAACAATGTGCACCGAAAGAAAATTAATCTGCTCTAAAATGCACATCAGTGTGCTCTGGAAGGTTACAATATTGTGCTTTGCTAGAAAAGAAAAAATGCTTTGAAAGACAAAAAAAATTAACTTACACAAAATTAACATAATGCCATCGCATTTTTTTTCCGTTATATATATATATATATGTGTGTGTGTGTGTGTATTCATTGCCAACCAATGCCATATCATGCAAGAAAATTTCCTACTTTTAATATAATTATTTATTTATATTACAAGCAAGAAATTTTCTTGCATGATAGCGCATTGGTTGGCAATAATTAAATTATACTAAATAGGTACTGGTATTAATTATTTAGACCAATGATATTATTGTGCATGATGATATAATTTCAAAATAAAATTAAAAATATTTTCTAAATTTTTATAAGTAAAAGATATTTTTCAAAAATAAAAATGTCATTAGATATATCTAAAATAAAATTAAAAAAAATTTAAACGGAAACTAAAATATCTTTAAAAAAAAAAAAAAATGGAAAACAGCTGGAGAAACGAGTATAAGAGACATCCTGCTCTGGCAAAACTCCCCCCTCGCTTTTTGGTTCTTTGAGTTTTTATTTTTTTCTTTTCTTTCTCTCTCCTCACAGTTTCCTGCCACCACACATGGAGCCTCCGCCATCTTCCGGCGGAGCAATCTCCACCACTCCGACGGCGACGGCGGCTGTGACGGCGGCAGCAACAGTGACGACGACGGCGCCGCCGGCGCCGTCGTCAGCCCATGCCACCTACGCCGACTCCGACTTCTCCCCGCGCTCCCGCAATACCGAGTCCTGGGATGAGCCGCCGTCGTTCCCCGCCGGCGGCGGGGGGAAGTTGCGGCTGATGTGCAGCTACGGCGGCCACATAGTCCCCCGCCCGCACGACAAGTCTCTCTGCTACGTCGGCGGCGACACCCGCATCATGGTCGTGGATCGCCACACCTCCCTCTCCGACCTCTCTCTCCGCCTCTCCAAGACGCTTCTAAACGGCCGCGCTTTCCTGCTCAAGTATCAGCTCCCCAGCGAGGACCTGGATTCCTTGATCTCCGTCACCACGGACGAGGACCTGGAGAACATGATCGACGAGTACGACCGCATCAACGCGAATTCAACGGCCGCGCGAGCTTCTCGGCTGCGGTTATTTCTCTTCCCGTCCAAGTCCGAGGCGATGTCTTCGATCGGGTCGCTTATTGAGAGCTCAACCAAGTCCGATGACTGGTTTCTCAACGCGCTTAATGGAGCTACTTCTACTTCAACCAAAGTGTTCTCCGAGTCCTCATCCGTGAATTGCCTTCTCGGACTCGACGATGATATAGGGAACGGAAATTCCACCGGAAAAGACGCGGAACCGCAATTGGACGGCTCCTTTAGCGGAAAATCCGGTCGGGTTAACAATGCGAAAATTAATGTTCCGGATATTCAATCCGTCCCTGATTCCCCGATGGTGGATACGACCTCATCTTTCGGGTCCACGTCATCGTCTCCTTCCATGGCTAATCTGCCGCCGATTAAGGTCCACGTGGACGAGAATCAAAGGGCGGGAATCGAGGAGCAGCTATCGCAGATGAGTGTGGGGGCTAGGGTGGAGCAGAAGCAGGAGGACGGGGGTTTTGCGGCATTGTCTTCGCCTCCGCCGCCTCCGCTGCCTGCTATGGTGGCCGGTACGGTGGTTTCCACCGTGCCGGCGGTGGTTGGCGGCGAGTATCCCAATCGAGTTTTCTCCGATGATGAGAGATCAGACTATAGTGCCCCTGTTGGCCACAGAAAGCCTCCGCAAACACAACACTTTCAGCAACAGCCTAAGGCATCTCCTCCTCCTGATTTGCCTTCACCTTCGGATTCAATTTCAAGGTATATATATATCTTATCCACTTTACTTTTCCTAATTCTCAATTCTGATCATAAAAATCTATGCAATTGTGTGTGATTGATAAAACGCATAAATGTCCTAAATTGGGATCTTGGTGGGGTTTTGTTTGGTGCAGTGACAGTAGTATCACAAATCCATTGTCTAGACAAAAGCATTACGTTTATCAGGAACCTATAGTGCAAATTCAGGCAGGGAATAGGGTTTCAGGCAATCCACTTGAGCCTAAGAGCAGTGATCAGAACACTAGGGCTCCAGTTCCACAGGATTCTGGATATGTGTTGCAGAGCCAATATGATCAGCACCAGCAATTCGTTCACGCGGGACAGTTTATCCACCATGCCCCTGCTGGGGCTGTGCCGATCACTTCGTATTACCCCATATATCCTCCCCAACAACAGCATCATCCCCAACACCCTGCACTTGAGCATCAGTACCCGTTTTATATTGTGCAGGCTAGACCAACACAAGCTTACAATTTGCCCGTGCAGCAAACGAGTTATAGTGATTCTGCTCCTGCAGCAACCCCTAACCGCCCCCAAACACCTCCCCAGCCTACTATTGTCACCCCTTCTTCTGCTTACAATCCTTCAAGATCTATTCCTGCCTCTAAACCCGAAATGGCTACTGGCACCTATAGAACTCCTACCGGAACGGCTCAACAGTTGGTTCAAATTGCTCCTGGCCAGCATCCTCAACAATACGTTGGCTTCTCTCAGATTCATCATCCATCTCAGTCAATTGCACCTACTTCAGCTGCTGCCACCAATTATGGTTATGAATTTTCTGATCCTGCACATGCACAAATATACTATACTCAGCCTCTCCCTCCCCAAATGGGCGCTCAACATCAAACCATGACATCGGTACATCCGGCAGGGTTACCAGAGGCTTCCTCCCAGCTTCCTGTAGAGAATTTCAAGCAGCAAATTCGAACTTCACAGCCTTGAAGGTGAGTTGGGGCAAGAAGAAACAATTTTGCAGCCATGGGTTTGGTATATCTTTGAATTTTCAGTGATAAATGTTTGCATTGCCATAACTATTGGTTTGTGATGTGTATTTGTCATAGGTAATAAGAAACTTGGGTTTTTATTTTTCTTTTCTATTTGTATGTTATGTTATTACTGTCAAAGTTATAATGGTCTGAATTTTATACTGTACAAGCTCAAACTCATGATACTTGCCCAGTTCTATATATATGTCAAAGAATAAAAGTAGCATAGTGGCTGAGGGCTTTAATTTATATTTTAAGATAATAGCAATTCATGGTTTATTAGACTTTTTGATCTGATTGAGTGTAGAAACTGCACTTTGTATAAAAGATATATTGTGGAGCATGCCTATGATCTTTGTTAGACTAGCTTGTTCCTTGACAATGCACATGTATGGAGCCCACACTTCCATTTTGGGATCACTACAGATTTGGGTAGCGTTTAGATGTCTGGTGCTTAAATTTAGAGGGACCTTTAGAAAATTCCTAGTTATTGTGATAATGCTTCCCCTTGGGTCCAGAAGAAACTCCATTCACAATTGTGATTCCTATGGTGTCTTTCCATTGACGTCCAGTCTGATGGACTATCATTTCAATGGACATAATCACATATCTAATATCTGCTTTTACATTCTGTATGATTATCTGAATGCTGAATGGTATGAGAATTAGAATCTCATGATTTAAGGTTTCCCGAGCTTCTGTCATGCCGTCTTAATTTCTTGTAAACAGGAGTTATAAGAACTGAACATGGGTGATTCCTTGTTGTGTAACTTGTATAATGTGTCATGATTGGTGCTTGCTACTATGTGTGTCTGATGTTTTGAATGGTTGGAGTAATTGGTGCAGTTACAAAATTGCCTTTTCCTTAGTTGGTAATTTACATTTCTACATTTAACCTTCATCCAAGTGAAAGGTATGCATTTTACCCTTGCTCTATTTTGGTCTTTGATAGCTTTCTTTTTTGCCTCATTTGTCTTGCAAGTAGTACTTTGATTGCTTTATTCAGCCATCCTTATCCACCTTTAAACATATACTCTATTTGCACTTGTATGATGCCCAAAACACATTGCAATAATGCATTCCCACTTGGAATTCCTGCTCTTTTGGGAAGATCTGATACAACTTTCTATTTCTGTTCTTCTTATCTTTTTTTCCCTGCCTTTGTTTTTATGCATACAACACACATTTTTACTACACCTACACTTCACTATCCTAATGTCCTTCCTGTTATGTCACAATCTTTTAAGATTCTTGAAAATGGGTTTTTATTCATTTTTTCACTTTCTCAAAAATCTTTAGTAATTGTAAGATATATTTTTAGGAATGTCACATTACCTAAATATATTTTGTGAACAAAATGAAACATTTTTTTAAACTATCAGTTATGTATTTGTATAACGTATTGACATGTTTGGTAACATAGTTAACTTATCAGCTAATTTTGATTTATTTGACCACTATTAACTGTTTGACTTGGTTAAATAGATAATATAAGTCTTTAATTAATTAGTTTTTTATAATAGTTTATTGCTTCAAAATGTTATAATTCAAAAGTTGCTCAAAGCACTTTTTCGATAAGCTTTTTTTTTTTTTTTTAAATTCATTTTGCATGTAATCAAATAATCAATTATCACTTAACAGTTGATTTACTAAATATTTTTTTACAATCAACTAATGGTATCAACTAGTTAAACCCTCCAACTCAATCAGTTATTTACCAAACATTTTCATTATTTAAATTAGTATCATAGTCAACCTCGATTTTCACGTTACCACATAAGACGGAACACATCATTTCAAGAAATTTGTTTGAAGTAACGCCTATGAGAACATTGGATTCCTGGTAAAGGTGATTAGAGGAGTACTAGATTGCATATTTGATGAGCAGATTATTTATGTGGGTGTAGGTAGGTTACATAAAATATTTGGGAGAATGTTACATAAAATACTTGAAATCACTGATTCTCATGCATCCTTATTATAAGTGTAAGAGCCTTTAAGTGTCGTTTATCACGGTAAGTGCGTAATTAGGCAGCTTTTGTTTAATATAATTGTATGAGAAATTAAAGTATGAGGTTTTATGTATAGTGAGGTTTCTGGGTGATTTTTGAGGTGCAAATTAGGAAAGAGAATAGCGAAAGAGAAGAAGGAAAAAAGAAATAAAATAAAATAAAAACAATAAATTTGATTTTTCAAAAAAAAAAAAAAACATTGACGTGCGGGGCGAGCCCCGTGCACGAAACGTACACTGCTTCGAGTCCAATTCTTTCTCCACTGTACCGCGAGACTCACAAAAAGTTCTCTTTCTTCTCTCTCTTTCCTCTATGTTGACAAATCTATTCTCAAAAATCATGTAAAAACTACTAACATTGATTACAGTACAAACTATAAAGTTACTGAATCTGATGAAGCATCTGTCCTGTCGAGTGTCCACCATTATTTGCGGCTAAATTGTTACTATATGTGCCATTTCCACCGCTGCTTTTTTACCCCTTCTTTCTTCTAATACTCTATGCACTCTAATATTTTTTACTGTATTTAATTGATCAGCTTAATCCCTGCACTGTCGTTATTGAGTTTCGAAATACGGCCTACTGAACCACTTAACTAAGCTCATGCAAACAATATTTTCCTTTATTTGTTTGTATGGTAAGTTGATAACACATTCTGGTTGATTTTGATAAAAATAAATAAATAAAAAGAGTAAATTTTTATTTTTATTTTTCTTTCTCCAACAAAAAGTGGATCATACTTTTACTCTTAAAAGATACGTCTTATTTTATGTGTCTGATTTGATTAACAAGTTTTGACTAAAGTTATTTTTAATTCAATTTTTCATAAGGTTAAGTTTAATATTAATATACAAAATTTATATATATTGAAACTACATTAAAAGTACTATGAAACACCAAAAAAATTAAAAAAAATTAAGAGTTAATTCCATTTTTGGTCCTAGATTTATATGTGACATTTCACTTTTAGTCCTTTTTTTTTCAAAACATCCACTTTTGATCCTAGTATTATAGTGACATGACCATTTTTAGTCCTCCATCAACAAAACAGTTTAAATTTCGTCAAATACAAGAACATTTCAGTCTTCAATTTTGATTTTGTTTCAAGAAATAAACATAAAAAATATAGAGGGTCAACCTACTTTGTATAAAAATGATCAAAATGTCATTTTATTTAATAGCATTTCAATGATTTTCTTAACGGAGGACCAAAAATGGTCATGCCACAATATAATACTAGGACCAAAAGTGGATGTTTTGAAAAAAAAGGACTAAAAGTGGAATGCCACCTATAAATCTAGGACCAAAAATGAAATTAACTCATAAATTAAAAAAAAAAAAAAGAAAAAAAAAAGCAAAGGAGTCATAGTTGGTTTGACCAATGAATAGTAAACATAACAAGTAAAATGAGACAAAAAGAGTATAAATTTCTCTAGTTTTTTGAAAAATGAAAAATAAAGGGTTTTTAAAATTAAATGATAAAAAAAATGAATGACATTATTTTTCAACTTAGCATACCAACTTATAAAATATTGTTTCAATATTTTTCAACACAAAATAAATAACCACTTTTGAAAATACGCTCATAAAAGTGAGATGCATAGGCTTGAAAGGTTTTTATCTTCAAGGGGAGCGGCAACGTTTAGGCGCACTTGAATAGACATACCCTGAAAATCATTACGCCATGAAAGATTATGATTTGTACTCTTTTTTCCTTAGCTAGGCTTATTCCTAGTTAGTTTTTTAAGCTAAGATTTTTTATGAGGTAACTGGTGTAACATATGATTTCACATACTTTGTATACTCTTTTTCTCAAATAGGTTTTTCCAGCGAGATTTTGAATGATGCATGAGTATAGTAAGATAATGGCTAAGGGAGAGTGTCATAAATATATGTGTTTATGGCCATTATCCTATTTTTCCAGTATGTCTTACTTATGCAGTTTTTTTCATTGTATATAGATATCTCCAGTTGTCTAATGAGTGGACGGTTCTTGAGTTCTTGAATTCATCTTATTCTTCTTTCTTTTTCTTTGTGTATTAATTGTTTTGAGCATACAATTACACAAGATTTACACTTGAAGATTAAGCGAAGAAGGCCAACTTTTAGCAATTTAGTTATTAAGTTTTTTATTGAATTAATTGAGTATATGCACGCATACCTTAGTTTTATTACATTACATTGTTTGGTGACTTGAGTAATTGAGCATGTTTATGTGTATCAGTAATCAATATGTGGGCAAGAAAAATGCATACCTAGTACTTCATCTTAATTAGAATACAGTTTATTACCGAAATGGTCCCTCGACTATTGCAAAATTACTAATTTGGTCCTCGACAATTTTTCGTGCACAATTTAGTCTCTCGACTTTGAAATTTTTAACCAATTTGGTCCTCCGTTTATTTTACCGTTAAACATCCGTTAAATCGGAATCAAATTGGTAATTTTGCTATAGTCAATGGACTAAATTGGTAATTTTTCAATAGTCAAGGGACCAAATTGGTAACTAATTTTTCACTCAAATGGTCCCTTGACTATTGAAAAATTACCAATTTGGTCCCTTGACTGTAGCAAAATTACCAATTTGGTCCCGATTTAACGGAAGTTTAACGGTAAATAAACGAACCAAATTGGTTAAAAATTTCAAAGTCGAAGGACTAAATTTGGCACGAAAAATTGTCGAGGACCAAATTGGTAATTTCGCAATAGTCGAGGGACCATTTCGGTAATAAACTCATTAGAATATCACATACAAATATACAACGATGCATTTATGTATAATTGACATTAAAAATTATATTAATTTGCTGATTGTGTATTAATTATTTCTCATGTTTTGGTTTTGAATTCAAGTGGTTGGTCAATGAAGAATGAAGACTTTTTATGCCCTTTTTTGAATGTGTTTTGAACTTTTCAACTTTGGACTATGGTTTGTCAAAATTGAAGTAATTTGATTATTTCAAGCATTGACTTGTAACATTGGACTTTATGTTTGTATTTAATTGTGCAATTTTTTAATTTTCAGTGTAACAGATATATACTACTAACTGAAAGTCTGAAACTAAAAGTTTGGCTTCAATCAATTATAACCCAAAAAAAATAATAATAATAAATAAAAACAGTTATTCAATTTTTAACAAATTACAGTTAACTAACCGATGCTTATATTCAGTGTTGAAAAAATCACTAGGCGTTCTTAGGGCCTCCGGTGGGTGTCTAGGCGCTCTTTTTTATTACTCCTCCGTCCCATTTATGTGTCGGGTTCGGTATGCGAGGTTCAACTTAAGTTATTTACAATTTAACTTTTCATAATATTAAGTTTAAAATTAGTATGTAAATTTTATATATTTAGAAACTACATGGAAAGTACTATTGTGTGTGAAGAGGTCTACCTTAATGATATGGCCCATGTCACGAGTGAGCGTATTGTGAGAGAGATAGCTTAGAGCCTATCTCCTGGGGTCTCCCCCCTCCCTTTCCGATTTAAAAAAAAAAATACGAAAAATCAAATTTAAAAATTATAAGTAAATACTAATGAAATAAGCAAAGAAGACAGAGTTGGTTTGACCAATGAACAATAAACGTGACAGATAAAATAGGAATAGAGAATATTATTTTTAAAAATTTTTAAGACTTGATAATTATAAACTATTTAATACTTTAATAGTTAATAATTCTAAAACATTAAATATTAACCTAAAAAACATCTAGAATTACTGTAAATTGTATAAAGATTTAAAGAATCAAAACACAATTCCATAAAATATCACAACTCACAAAGTATCAACTTAGTTCCAACTTCCGATTCAATTAATAGAATCATAGAGGAAATAATCAAGTCCAAACTCCGAACGACGTTGTTTTGAATGATTTAGGGTTATTTTACTCAAAACGACGTCGTTTTAAGCGAAATACCCCATTTTTAAAAATAACAGAACAATAGCTAATCGACCGATTAGGCAGTCAGACGACTGACTAGAGCCTAGCAGCTAAGTTTTCATTTTTACAACATTGCTTATAGCTACCTATCTCCACAATCACCTATATACTCGCCATCACCATGACCTACTTACCCTTTACCCCTGCCACCATTGCCAAATACATATGAATTTTAAATTTTATAAATTAAAGTTAATTAAAGTTAAATATATTTTCTAATCTTTCCAAAAAAAATTAAAATGAAAAATGAAAACATTTATTTAAAACTTACTTGGGTTTAAGATTCTCATTTCAAACCTTTTTTTTCTTGAAATATGCAATTTAAAATTTTACATCAAATTTTATATCATTTAACGTGATTATATTCAATTTGAACCAAGTAAATTATTATTAAAATTAGAATTGATTTGGAATTTTATTTTAAGTACAATTGAATTGGAATTTAGGTTTCTTTAGTTCAAGAATTAAAATTTAAGTAACATTACTTTCTACTTTTTACGTGTCCCTACTCCCACCGTAACTTTTATTCTTCTAACACATAATTTCTTTAATTTCAAGCACGAATTATATATGAAGTTTTTACCTAGTGTTTTGATTCCTTAGTAAAGATAAGCAAATTATATTATTGTGTGAATCATGAGTATAAAGTGCATTTTAATATATTAAAAGTACATTATTTGTGTATTGAATGTACATTACTTGATAGTATATAAAATAATGTATTTTCAGTACTCAAATAATATATTTTACATACACAAATAATGTATTTTTAGTATATTAAAAATGTACAATCTAAACTAAAAGTCTAAGTTGATAGTTGGACTACACATTTATGTTTATATTATATTTATGCTCAACAATGGCATCTCACATTTTAAGAAGACGAGAAAACTGTGTAATCACTATTCGAGAATGCACGCTAATTAAACATTACTTTTCTGTAATAACTTATAAATCTTATTAAAAAAAATTATATTTAGAAGAAATTATATGTCCCAAGTTGAATCGAATTATTTCAAAATTTTAAATTTATTTGGTCCCAGTTTACCAAATCTGGGAAGAGTCAATAATCAATAATTGCATCTGAATGCGTGCAACATATATTTTAGTGAAATTTTTTTTTCTTTATTGGGAAATGATCATTTGAGATAGAGAGGGTAACTTCTGACTTTATTTGGAAATAAACTAACACGCTTGGTTAACTTAAGAGATTAAACACGAAATATTTTTATAGTTTATCTTTCTATCTGTTTAAAATTTTCTGTTTTGAAGATCAGCTATTTATCCTATACAGAAAATATAGCTATTACAAAGTATGAATAGTTATTTTTGAATTCTTAAAAATAGTTATTTTTGTTGAGCATATAATATATATATAAATATAAATGTGCAAATGTGTAATTCAACTATCAGCTTAGCCTTTTAATTAGTTGAAATAGAGCACATGCTGCAATTTAGTATCAAAACAAACCTCATATCAAAAGTTATGAATTCGAATCTCTACATCATCCGATAAAAAGAGACCAAGTGTTGCTTGGATCGGAGCCCATCAAAAAGTAATCGGCACGTGAGGGCGCGTGTTGAGCATATAATATACAAACATAAATATGCAATCCAACTATCAGCTTAAACTTTTTAGTTGAGATGGAACACATGTTTCTATTATATTATAGAAATCTTTACTGAATGTTTTCGGCAATGTACATGATGAGAGTCTAAATGCTATTAAGAGAGAGATAAGAAAATGCCCCTTCATATGATAGAGATATGAGGATCTTGAATTAAATGTCTAGTTTGGTCATGAATTTGCATATTTATCGATGGGCGGAGCTAATCTATGTGAAAAATATTGATAGAGGAATTGGGCATGCGTCCCACAGAGTCAATTGAGCCGGATGAGTGGAGGTCGAAGAGTTAATTGGGTCTAGAGAGTGATTGGCACTCATGGATAAAGTTTGGATATCTAAACAATGAGGGGGCACATATTGAGTAATTGAGGAGACGTACGTGGTACATAATGTGAATAAGTACAAAGTTTGGAACTAGAGTATAAAGAAGCATGAAGTTTAGGGCGCAAAAGGCAGAGATGCAAGGAGTTCAAGGTCTGAAAATAGTGAGGCACAAAGTTCGAGAGGCAGGGGTGCAAGGGCAAGAAGTAGGGTGTAGGATACTGGGGGCTAGCAGGGCTTGGCACCACAATCAGGGGCAACCCACCCGCGTGGGACGATAATGACCCACTACTCATATGCGACAAGCTGTTCCACACTGGCTGATAGGGGGTAGGGCTAATTCGTGCCCTAGTTGGGAGCATGATACGAAGGCAGGGCACGACGCCTAACTAACTTATATACCAAGACATAGATACATAATTATGACCAGATACGTTGTTTAATATAGTATTCTTTTTCATACCACAATTACTCACGCATTATACAAGCATTATTGAACTTAGATGGAGACATATAAACATATTACTATATATATAATATTAAATACATAAAATTCGAAATTCTTTAATTGTATATATTATGCGTAGGTGACACAAACGCGTTTAATGTTTCCGTGCAAGAAGCTAACGGGTAAATTCTTAAGCACTAAGGTAACCATAGGATTCGATCTTTTTTTAATTTGTTTAACGTATTTTGGTCGCATGTAATTGTCGAAATTTGTTTGGATATTTTGAGGGAACAGTACACATCGAATTTGTGCGTAGATGTTGACATGCACCAAGCGACCATGAATAAGTGATGAGATGATGAGATGTCACACTATTTTCATCTTTGGAATTTGGTGGTTACAACTTCCCATTGTTCCATGATTTGAAAGGTTTCACATGAAATGTTCATTCCTCATACAATTCCGCAAACTTATAACGTCAATCCTAAACTACTCTCTCTCTCTCTCTTTGCAATGGGATACATTGACAGGATTCTCAAATGTGATGAGTAGAATATAAAGTTATCGTCCTTTGTGCTCAGTTGACACTTATGTGTTTCTCCTTTAAGAAAGGTCACAAGATCAAATTTCGGTGGTGGAGTATTAACGCCAAATTATACCATGGACCAGGGTCTACCTTGCATTGTAGACCCTGGTCTAAAAATAACCTTCAAATTATGTATCTGTAAGTCACATGATGAAATCCTGGTGGTGGGGTATTAATGGTAATTATACCATGGACCAGGGTCTACCTTGCATTGTAGACCTTGGTCCAAAAATAACTTTCAAATTTTGTATCTGTAGTGGATTGTTTATGTACTTGTAGTTATCATATTATGTGTCAGCAATTATCAAATTATATACAGAATGTGTTAGTCGTTAAAGGTATATAATTTTTGTATTAGGGTTCACAATGCAATATGAACTCTGGTCCATAGTATAACAATTGGTTATTAATTCTTTGGGCTACAATAAATAGAGAAAGTACATTAAACAGATACTACCTTGTAAATTGTAATGGAGTCAATAATACTCAAAAAAAAATATAAAGTGATCCAAGTATAATTTAATTATAATACAAAATTTTGAATTGATTCTAGTTTTGATTATCGAATTTAAAATCAATCATTGATTTTATTTGATTATTAGAAACATATTACTTTAGTTATCACTTCTTTTCTTTTTTTCTTTTTTTCTTTTTTTTTTTTTACAATAAATCATATCTACATCATTGTGGAACTAATTTCAATTCAATCATGGTTGTGCTCGAAAAGTTTGACTCTTTTCCTCTTGCTTTGGAGAATTTTTGATTTAACTTTATGACTGCATTAGTAATCCGTTTACCAACTATTCCAAAATGTCGGGTTAGTCTTCGTGTTATTTTCAATTGTTGCTGACTAATTACTGTACACATGTAATTGATTTTGGAATGTTTTGTAAACCACTAATCTGTCAAACTTTGCCAAATTTGTTTGACAAGCCACATCGTTAAAATTAGCTTAGTGTTTAGTAGAGTGAAGTCAAAATGTAAGAAATAATAATTTTTGGGTTAATATATTGGCACTGTTTGGTAAATAATCAGTCTATCAGCCAATTTTGACTTATTTGACCACTATTAGAGTATTAGTTGTTTGGTTAATAAGCTTTTTGTAACTCCAAAATGCTAAAATTCAAAATGCTACTCAAAGCAGCCTTTTCAATTAGCTTTTTCAGAAAAGAAATTATACCAAAAAAGCTATCAGTTATCAAACAACTTTCTACAATCAGCTAATGTTATCAAAAAATCATGGCCCTGTTTGGTAAATAATCAACCTATCAGCTAATTTTGGATTATTTGATCACTATTAGTTGGTAAATAATAAGTTTTTTGTAACTCCAAAATGCTAAAATTCAAAAGGCTACTCAAAGCAGCCTTTTCAATTAGGTTTTTTAGAAAAGAAATTATACCAAACAGCCATCAGTTAACAGCTAATTTATCAAACAACTTTCTACAATCAGCCAATGTTATCAACAAATCATACATTCTAACCCAAACAACCAACTCAATCAGCTAACAGCCATTTACCAAACAAGACTCATACCTTCTAACCCAAACAACCAACCCAATCAGCCAACATTCATTTACCAAACAGGCCATTGTATTTATTTAAATTAAAAGATAATTTGGGATAATCGAGTGTTTAGTTGAAAATTGAAAATGTCCCGTCAAAGCCTTAATTGGATGAGAGAGTCAATTCTAGTCTAATAAGTCAAATATATATCCACTTGAAAAGTATTGATTGGATTAGAGAAGCCATACATACCACCATTGGTTGACTAATTAAATCACTACGTGCGCATCAAATACATCAACTCTACATATATGCTACAAACAAAGCACAATATCAATATCTTACTTTTGACATAAGAATAATCACTATTTTCACTCTTTTATATATTACTTTGTCTTATGTAGCAAATTATACCATGCACCCTTGTCTACTTTACATTATGGACTTGGTCTAAAATAACCTTCAGATTATGTGTCTGTAGTTGACATATTTTATACTTGTAGTTAACACTTATGTGCCTGTAAATAAATTGAATGTGCATAACATGTTAGCTGCAGGTACAAAATATATCAATTTACAAATAAATAATATATTAACTGCATATACATATATGTTGTTAACGTATTATGTGTCTGCAGTTAACATATTATGTGTATGTAGTTATCATGTTATATGCTTTCAATTTATTTATATACACATAAATTATTAACTGCATGTACAGAATGTATAAATTGTAGGCACATAATTTTTAGACCAGTGTCTATAATACAAGATGAACCTTAGTCCATGGTATAACAACTGATCTTATGTGACAAATTATTCTGTGGACCTGGGTTCACATTACAATGTGAACATGAGTCCAAATACACAATTTACATACTAAACATTCATAATTTATATACTAAATGTGCACAACTAAATGTTATTGGCGCGGTTGATGAGTCACCACTAGGCTACGATAACTGGACTCATCAGTTTCCAACAAGTAAATCCATTGGTCACTTCACATTGAAAAATGGGTTAATAATGTAAGATAGATTTTTCACATTGCATTTAAATTTATTTTACTTGTTATTTGTTATAATTCTTTTAAAGTGCTCCGTATTTGATTCATTTGTATGTTTAAGTGTAATTATTGACGATTGAGATGAATTGAATGATCTTTGGAGTATTATAGATGCATTTGATGCTAATGGGAGTCAATATGAAGTTATGGTGGTGAATGCAATACTCCTTAGACAGCCAAAGAGTGGTATATATTTTCAATAGTTTTGATCATATGGACAAATCATGACAAAAGTGGAGCAAAAGAGTAAGGAGATGCAATTCTTGTACAACACAACCACTGTTCAGTATTTTGATCATATCTCATTATCTCAACATAGGAATATCCAAATGCAATTATTCTTGTGCCAATGAAAAGCTAGCTCAAAGTGCTACAACTTTCATGAAGACTATAAAACTCATTTCTAATATCTAAAAAGTCAAAAATAGCAAGAAAGAAATTCTATCCTTTAAGAACTACCTGATGAATGGTCGTTCATCATATCGGAATTCACTGTTACTCTTCAAGTTAATTTGCATTTTTCCTGGGCACCAATAGTTTGAAGAACAACTGTTCTTCAGGGCATTCATGGAATCATGGGCACTCGGTTCCGACCTAAATACAAACCCTAGCAATTTTTTTGTATCTTTCCTTCCATATTTTTAAATTATGCTAGGCTTAAATTTAAGTTTCTTTTTTTTTTTTTTTTTTGAGAAAAAAATTTAAGTTTCTTAATTTAAGTTTCTTAATATTTTGGAAGCTTTTAATCTTGAAAGTTCTTCCATTTTAATAGATTTTAAAATTTTATTTCATCCTTTATGTTATTTATGCTTTATTATTGTGTTTTACTGATGCTCATGTTTAATATGTATAAGTCAATATATTCTCTAGCTTTTTCTTAGCATTTGCACAAATTTCTATAATTCATAAATTAACTCCAATGACTCCAAAACCCCTACAAGACTTTAAAGTTAAGAGTTTTAAAAATAAAATCATATTCAGCCTGTCAGCTCATATCACTTCTCATTACAACGTTTTTGACTTTCTTAAGACAAGTAAACATCATGGGAAAAGTTGAAAGTAAATAGCATAATCTACCATCTAATGTTTCAAACATTTAGTAAAATCTCAATTTCTATATATTTCAGGTGATTAAAATACAAACATGCTTCTAAGTTCTCTATCTACAAAATTTCATTTCTGGCTCAACCAAAACATATGTTAAATATTCTCACGCATTGATCGGCCCCACACGACGCAAGTTGCATGGCGTTGGATTCTTCGCTTTTCTCCGAGTTTCTCCATGCTAACCGGTTGACAGTGGATACGTGGCACATAAAAGGATCGAGCTTAACGGCAAGATTAGCAGTTGGCGCTGACGATGGGCTACCATCTTCGGTTCTTCTGTTGTGAAGGCTCCATAGCTCGATCAAACCGTTTTCCATCCCCACCGCGAGAAGGCCATGGTTGTCGTGGCGACTAAGGCCAACCCAAGATAGGGATGTCACGCTAGCGTTGAATGGCGGCAGAGTCAGGAGTTGCTTCACCGAGGCCTCGTTTTCCACTGCCCAGATTTTGACGGTCTTGTCCCTCGAGCCCGTGGCAAATTCATGACCATATGGGTTCCAAGAACATGCCCATATTATTCTTTTATGTGCCTCCTGCTTAGTTACAAGCTGGTAACTCGTGTCATTTGTTCCTGCAACGAGGTTGTATAAAATTCATTATTTACCCTAAATAAATTCTTAGAAGAAGGCATTCTAAGTTCCATATCCTATTCCCAGTTAACGGGGAAACTCAAACCAAGTTTATCTTCCCACTAGTCTTCACATATCTCGATCCTCGAATGAAACTCGTGTCCCTACAAGTCTTAAATCAAATTTAAGTGACAATACGGAGTAGCCTGCCGTGTGTCTTATTGAATCTTCCGTGATTCATTCTTGAAAAAAGACAAAATTTGAAAAATAATAGAGGAATGCTAGAAGTCGTTAAAAAATTGAAGACAATCATGTCACCATCAGGAAATATACGTTTAATGTACCTGTATTATTAATTGAGAAAACAGAAAAGTGGCGATCCCTTGAAACAGTGAGAAGGTAGTTGTCATCGTGAGAAAACTCCATCTGTGTCACTGTCAAGCTGTGTGAATGCAGGCGGCCGACCGATTTCCAAGAACCCACTTGCCAAAGCCATATTTCTGCAACTGATGCTGATTGAGCCTGAATGCATGAATTGGTCAGAAGTCATTTAATGTTTCAGTCAAAGTCAGTTCACATTTAAAGTGGGTATCAGCCTTTGTAATACATTAGCAAATTCAACCACTCATTATGGCAGACAATTAATGTGCAGTTTATATATATAGCATCAATTTGAGAAAGCATCGTTACTATATAATCCAATGTCATATTGATTCATTTATACCGTCAATATGAAGATGGTTATGTTCAAACGCTAACACCACTAATATAAAGATGCCTTTAAATGGTCCAGAATGTAGATTATTGACCTCAAATTACGCATGCATTTTATCTCTCTTCACAGAATATGAGAAACAACGGGACAACCCTAGCCAAGTTGGTCGGACAATTGGTTTGGTAACAACGAGGTTCCAAGTTTGACTCCCAAAATATGAGAAACAAGGGGGCAACCCTAGCCAAGTTGGTCAGACAGTTGACTTGATAACCACAAGGTTTCAAGTTTGACTTCCCGTGGAAGCTGTCTACTGACTTTCTTGATTTGAGCCGGTTAGCTATGGATAATCTAGGCTGGTTCATGGTTGAAAAAATCGCTAGGCGCTCGGGAGGCGCCTAGGGTGCCTAGGCGACGCTTAGGGCTTAGGCAACCTAATCGGCCGCTTAGCCGGCCAGCCGCCTAGACCACCGATTATGGCGATACGCTAGGCGGTTGGCCAGCACCTAGCGCCTAGG
The DNA here is from genome assembly GCA_003576665.1 of Ipomoea trifida. Taxonomy (NCBI): domain Eukaryota; kingdom Viridiplantae; phylum Streptophyta; class Magnoliopsida; order Solanales; family Convolvulaceae; genus Ipomoea; species Ipomoea trifida. The sequence goes on along the minus strand of CP025647.1, from coordinate 10,374,267 downwards.
CGCCGATTAATCGGAGCCTAGGCGAGATTTCTGCAACACTGGGATGGTTTACCTCCTTGTGGTACTTTGCTGGCTACGGTCACAAGGCGGGCTTCACTCCAGATTTGTTTCTCATATTCTTTAATTATACATGGCATATTATATTATTATATGAGCAAGAAAGACACAAGCACTCCCAAGGACATCTGCACAGACATTAGAGTATGCCTCGAACAAATCAGGCTAGCTCTAGATATGTTAAAATATCATATACCTTGCATGAAGAAGCTACAAGCTTTCCCTCGTGATCACAGCATAATGAATATAGTTCATTCCCATGGCCATACAGTTTGTGCGACTCGGGCCATAGAGTGTGCCAGCCCAGTTGTTCTTCAATGGGTGGCTCGGTTAAGACAACTGGAACCGCTTCAGGAACAGTTTCCATGGTATCAATACCTTCGTTATTGCTAACCTGCTTTGCGTCTGATGAAGCTGACAAAAATAAATAAATAAATAAATAAATAAAACACATTATCAGTAACTCTTAATATACAATGAACTAAAACTCAAACACTTCACATCAAATAAGTTGTGAAGCACTGGCAAAGAAGTGATACAAATATACAATAAACCTAACATGAACATTTGTTATATAGTTAAACCTCCATGCAAATGACAGTGGAAAAAACAAACGAACATTAAAGAAACTCTTACCTTGAACATATATAGGTTTCTGGGATAAACCTAGAGCAGACATATTTGCACCCAAAATCTGCACTTCAACTTGAAGATTATCTGAAAAACTATGGTCATCTGATGTAAAATAATTCAATGTCTTCAGAAAGGACAAAGGAGCTTCAAAAACTCTGGCAACTTTCTCATCGGCACCACCCACAAAACGGTGGTTTCCCTTTCCTTGGATCATTGTCACACAATTTATATCATGGCCATGAACTTGAGGTCGAGCAATTTCATGCCACGACTCTCCATTCACAGAACCATTATTGTTGGTCCACGGAGCAAATATTCTTGTTGTCTGGCAAAAGCAAATTATTGTTATCAAAACTTCATAGGATGTGTAGCAAGGGAAGAGGAAAAGGAGACTTTTCACATGATTACCAAGAACTCCACTAGAGAATTTGTATACTAATCATTTGAAAAAGCAAAATCAATGAACTCAATGCCTGTTTGGTCAATAACTTATTAGAGCCTATCTATTCTAAAAAGCATATGTTGGGCCAAACACTAAAATACAAAGAAAACTTCTAAAGTTAAATAAGTGGCAAAAGAAACTCTTTTTCCAGAAGTTTCACAAGTAGGCTTTTCAGAAAATAAGCTCTAGCAAGGCCATTACAAGCATCCAATGTGGTTGGAAGCAGAGAGAAAAATTTTATGACTACGCATATAAAATTAATGGCCAATAAAGCATTAAATTCAGTTTCCTTAATGTGTTTTGTCTTGCAGTCTTGCATAATACTTTCTCAAGTTTTCCTTAGATGTCAGGACATTTCTGAAATTCTATTGTACAGGAAAATTTAGAGAAAACTAGTATTGCCCAGACATAAATTAACTATAGTAAAATAATGCATGGAAGTTTGGCAAAGAAATAACTGTATCAAATTGCACGTGACTAATAAGGGAATATGTTACCTGGTCATGACTGACTGACAAAACATAGTCACCGCTTCTAGCCCATGAGATATCTGACACGGCTGCAAAGTGCCCAGAAGGAACTTTTTGTGGCTTCCAATCATCAAAATCAACACCAACATTTTTCCAGAGATGGAATGATCCACCATAGCCGTGAGCTAAAATTGAATTTCCACATGGGCTCCAGTGCCCACCATAAAATCCCAAGGCACAGTGACTTAGCTCTCCAACAGTAACCACATTCATCCAGATGCCAGTAGTTTTTTCAGGTTGCCAGATCATCATTGTCTTGTCCATTGACGCAGATAAAATCCTTTGAGGTTGATAGCATTCACCTCCTTCATCAGATGAACTTGACGGAGGTTGCCACTCAACTGAATATGCCCAATCCTCATGCCCAATGAGGAGAGACTCCATAGAAACCTGATAAGAGGATGAGCCAGCTACAAGTACAGGACCTTTAATGTAAGATGCCAAGCTCATTTCTTGCTTCTTGTGATCAGCTAATGTATCCTGTAAAGCCAACCTCCACAAGCGTATTCCTTTGTCTTGAGATGAACTTACCAGCAGAATACTGGTTTCCCCATTTGTATATATAGGTAAGGAGAAATCTAAACTTCGAATCCAGTCTGTATGTGATTTTAATTCACAGGCAGGAAGAAACTAAGACACAACATTAAGAAAAGAGGTTTAATTAGTGAAAGAAAAAAATTATATTTGACACTGAAAAGGAAAGAAGAAATCTTGTGTCATCTTCATACTTTTCCAGTCCTCTCACCACAATATAGATGAATTTTGCTGTCCAATCCTCCCATGGCCAGTACCAGGTGTTGGCTCCCAGGCAACTCTGCTAGTGAGAGAGAAACCATAGGTTTCCGACCAACAAAGAGAGAATCCAAGCATGATAATTTACAGTCACCTGTATCAGAAAAAGGGGGTTATATTATTTGCTTTGAGCTCAGCCAAGTTAGCACTACTCATTTCATATCTTCTTCTGTTGACTATTTGCTTAAGATTACAGCATGGATAGCTACGCTAACATTGATCCACAAACAGTATACCACTTTCTTTAAGACAATTTTCAATTTATAAAGCATGTGAAAATAGTATTGGCATTCCTTCTTCCCACAAAAATGAGTTGGATATAGCGACAATATGTCAAATTTAATCAGAAAAATACTTTTGAAGTTATGTAGTGAACTATGCCCCCCAGCAAGGAAAGAACAGAGAAATGCCATGTCAAATAGATGATAGATCTCTTTTTTTAGTTGTCTTTAAAATTGTATAATTTCACAAATTTGCACACGCATACATACATAATCTTCCCCTTAGAGAGCTAAGGGGAAAAAAAAAATCAACTTTAAGGCAGAAAAATATACTAAAAATTACTGTCCCTAAATCAAGCTTTAGGGATCAATGAGCTTAAGAATATCTATTTGTATTCCTCAAACTCTTAGCTTAACCTTTCAAAAGAGTAAAACAGCATTAATGAACAATTTTTTGACTGCCAACCAATCAATGATATTATTTCCATAGTTAAATATATCAACAAAAAGACAAAGGAAATAGTTATAAAAGAAACAAAAAAGGGGGAAACATATGTTAAGCTGCTTGCGGAGATGTACACTAACTGCATTTTCTCCATTAAAAAAATGTATTTTCTCCAAATACCAAGAAAGCACTTACATGATTAATACTTGAGAAAGTAAACCATCAAAATCATATAGAAAAGTGAGCAGAAAACTCACCTCCGTATGTAGATGGAAGGGCCAGGTCCCACACATTTACAGTACCATCCGAAGATGTGGATGCAAAAATTGCCTCTTGATGAGAAACCAATACTGCAGTAATGCATGTAACACCTTTTTTGTGGGATTGTGGCAATTGTAGCACATACCTCCACTGTCAGGAACAAAAGCATGCAAAACATATATGAAAATTTTTCTTCGAAAACTAACTGGAAATAAAGCATTCAAAGCATACTAGTATAGAGACCTTTCCATCATATCATTATACTGGAAAGTTTTAAACTTCCAACATTGAACATCTAAAAAGTTGTTAATGGTTGTCATTGAAATATTTTGAAACAGGACTTGTTTGTTAACATCAATTCATGGATTACTAGGTTGCACTAAAGAAAGCAAAAAAGTTGATGCCATATGCAAACAAACTTTCAATTTTCCTTCGCATTTTATTTCTTCTTCCTTGTTTCTTGTGGTAAGTTAATCTACATACAGGCCTCATTGTTTCAAGCTTCACTAGCAAGACTGTACCTCTGACTGTAAAATCTAGTTTTTTAAAACAGTAGGCAAAACCAAACAAAACGTGCCATCAAATGATATACTACTATATCTCATCATTATATTAAAATCGTGGTATTGAAAATAATGACTTATTTGACATCTTAACTCTTACTAATTCTTTCTTGAATATGCCACATATTCCACCACTTTATCTATGGAGTACTTTGAACTTGAGAAGCATAAAAAAGCAGCAGTCTGTTGCATTTTTGAACCCAAGTCAATATTAAACATGGGTAAATAAAGAAGAATAAAAAGATTTCCCATTTGAAATCCCTAACTAAAACATGGATCTTTTAAGCTAAATCCCTAAGTTTTTCCATTGAGTATTTATAACTTCCTTCTCTTTCTCTTCCCTATATTTTGTTTCTTCCCAAGTTACATCTACCAGTAAAAGTCAATAGGACAGCTAGACAAGTACCTTATTCTCTGAAAGAGAAAATTCCCACAAAATAATAACACCATCAGCATCTCCAGATAGCAAAAAGTGTTGCCCCAACTGCTTAGCTGCAATCACATTGACCCAATTCACAAACCGAAATAAATAAAATCTTCAAATGCAATTGCAAAAAATATTTCACAAGCTTCTAAGGGACTATTAAAAAAATTAATAAAACAGGGTACTTCAAAAAAAAAAAAAAAAAAAAAAAAGTGGGGGCTAAAGTAAAGACTAGACCTTTGAAAGCAAACTTGCTGCTGGGAACCCAATGGGTACAGTTTACAGAGGCCTTGTGACCCGGAAGCGTAGTTAATATCTGTGCGGTCTGCAAAAACAATTAAAAAAAGAAAAATAAAATCATAATTATGTTATTGAATAGAATGGAAAGGCGAGCATAGTTGAATATGGGCTTAGAGATGGGGATTGAAGAAGTAAGAAAAACCTTGGGGCAGAAAATAGCGACGGCGTTTTGGGCACCAAAAGAGACCAAACCGGAGGCGCCCCAAGAAACGTTGTTCACTATCCTGTTACAGCCAGCTCCGATGAACAGTCTCTCCACTCCCACTTGTATACCGCCGCCGGACGCCATTCCACTTCTCTGTAACAGAGAAAGTTGAAGCGGAGGCCGGAGGGAACTGCCGAATGAGGAAAGGCGTTCTTCCAATGATGTTTGGTTAACCCAATGGCCTAAATCTCAGGGCCATGAAATTGTTGCAGGCCCATTAAGGTGTTGATGGATCAAATTAATCTTGGAGTTTTATGTTAAGCAAATTATTGTGTGTTTCGGTCAAAAATGATGTCATTTTTATGTTTAAAAATTTTATTGTTTCATGTTTGTGGTAGAATAATGAATATTTTGGGGTAAGATCATGTAATTTATGAGTTAGAATAATGTATTTTATATATGTTAGAATAATGAAATTTATGGGGTATAATAATATATTTTATAAATTAGAATAATGTACTTTATATGTTAGAATAATGTATTTTATGAGTTAAAATAATGTATAATGTACTTTATGTGTTATAATAATAAAATTTATGGGGTAAGATAATGTATTTTATGAGTTAGAACAATGTACTTTATGTGTTAGAATAATGTATTTTATTAGTTAAAATAATGTATAATGTACTTTATGAGTGATAGGGAAATTCCCCGAGTATACCTCCCTATACGAATGTACAGGTGCTCGATATCCGGTCAAACCACAAAGAGGAATATATCCTGACCTTAACCAACCATACGCTTGGTTCTCCCGATCTTAAATCCTTGACCGAGGGCGGTAGGAGCTATAGAAGCACTTCGCTGAATTAAGGCTGACCCCGACCACATCAGGTCGAGACGAATGGCCTAAGTAGGGCAACTTAGATATCTCAATTCAACTTCTCACTAGTGGGTATTCATAAATTGAAAGTTGCATTTTTTTAGCGGTTTGATTAGTGAGTGTCGTCCTCTAGGAATTGTTAGGAAGGACTTGAGTAGCAAGGGATTAAACACAAAATCATCAAGTGATTGAAAGCTAACCAAGATGATATAGTAATTTGCATAGAGACAATTACAAAGCAAATAATTGATTATGTAATAAACAATGATGAAGATGTGGATTTAAATCAAATAGCAATGCACAAATGCTTATTTAATGTTCTAAGGTTCTAGGCTAAACAATGTTCAATAATGAAAGCGAGGGAGTAAAGTCACTACCATTGCCACTCTCATGGACAATGGATTATCACCAAATTTCTAATCTCATTCTCATAACACAATTCGACTAGGTGATGCACTTAATCAAGCACATTGTGTGTATAATCTCTTCTAACTCCCATTTCTCAAGGGCAAGTTAAAAATGTGAAAGGTTTGGCTATGGTGAATCCATATTCTCATAGGTGAAACACTAATCCATATATCTCTTACAAATTTGGGCCCTAACCAAACAAGAGTCAAATAATTCCCTAGTTTCACAATCACATTCATTCTAGAGGCATTGCAAAAACCTAGATTTGGCAATTCAATTTACAAAGCAATTCAATCTAAATCCCTAAATGATTTAACTAATCATAATGGAATTGAAATCTAAAAGCAATTGGAATGATAAAATATGAATTCAAGTATAAAAGAAGTTTGTAAATTGCAAGAACAAGAAATTTAAACTCTTACTTGAATGGATTTATAAAATAAGAATATGAAATTGTAACGGAAGTTGCAATTACAAGTGATAAATCTTCTTTAAATCTTCCAAGAACTAATGGATTTACAATGGATAGAGGTTCTAAAGTTGTTTGTGGAAAGAAAAGATAAAAGGAGACTTGGAATATCCAAAAGATGAATTGAAAATAACACCTCTTGTTATTTATACTTCAAGGAATCACGCCAAGAAGCCCGTGAGCTAGCCCGCACCTGCCCCACGGTGGGCCAGGTTAGGGCCACTAAAAAAATGGCCCTCGAAAAAGTGGGCCTAATGGACTTAGCCCGCTAAGGCCCGCAGCCCTCGCGGGCTAACCCGCGTGGATTGCTGGTTGGCCCGCGGGCCAGTCACTATTAATTTTTTTTTAAAAAAAGAAGATATATATATATATATATATATATTTATTTATTTATTTATTTATTTATTTATTTATACATTGTGTACACATTAGTGTACACATGAATATATATAACATATATTCATGTGTACACGTACTGTGTATATTCAGTGTACACATGGATATATGTTATATATATTCATGTGTACACATGAATATATACACATATATATTCAATGTAAATTTAAAAAAAAAATCAAGGGGCCCGCTAAACCGCGTGGGGCGGGCTAGAGTTGCATGAACCCTAGCCCGCGGGCCGGCCCGCAAAAACCTGCCAGAAATTAGGCTTATTGGGGCGGGCTGGCCCGCTTTGACAGTACTAGTCATGATGATGGTCACGACGTGACCAACATCGTGACCAGGCAACAGCCTTGCAGGTCCCAGGATGTCACGCTGCTGGTCACGACTCACCTGACCATCAAAAAAACTGGCCAGAGTGTCACGTTGTGACCAACAACGTGACACTCTCCCGGTGGCATGAATTGGTTAACTACTTGCTCCGTTGCATCTCACTATGGCTTTTACTCTTCATTCCTGAACCATTTTGCCTTGAAATCATCCCGATTTATCTTCATTTTACGCTTCAACATACCTAGATCCCGATTTTCAATCCTTAAGCCATAAACACCTGAAATAAGCTTCGTTCTTGCACAAATACCTAGCATTCACTTAGAAATTAGTACCATTGAAGCATATATATAGGCTAATTTATGGCTTATCATACTCGTGACCTTCAAGGCACTGTTCCCAAGCTCCCTTGATGCATGCACGACACGTGTCAGTCATGTCGAGCACCGTGAGTGTCAGCGTGAGTCCTCGGCATGGTTTCTAATCAGGAACTCACGCTGAGACTCATAGTGTGAGTCTCAGCGTGAGTACGCTGATCAGTTTCTGATCATTGAGACTCACGGTGACCGTGAGTCCCATCGTGACTTCCTATCTTAAAGGTTACAAAAATGCGCGAATTTTAGACTATAAATATATCTTAGTGGTTATTTTCAACATACTTTTGAAATTCTAAATTCCCCCTTTTAATTTTTCTCTCTATGAACCTTTAGAAAACACTTCCCACATTTGTAATCTACTATTTAATTAGGAAATTTAGAAGAAGAATTCCTTTGTATTCACAACATTCAAGTTCAATTTCAAGATTATTGCCTCCAATTAAATAATCAAGTTAAGTTCTTTATCTTATACTTTTGCATTTATATTTCTTAAAGTTTCTTTTGAATTCCATGCTTATGATTTCAATTGCTTTTTGTTTTACATTTCAAGCATGAGTAGTTAAACATTCCTAGGATTTGAATTGAACTTCCTTGGATATGAATCCCAATATGAATTAAGTTGCATAAATTAGGTTTTGTATTGTCTTAATGTTGAACTTGGCTATGAATAGGGTAGAATTGATTTGACTCTTCATAATTATGGTCAAATTATGCAAGAGATATTTGGCATTGGTGTTCCACCTATGAGAATGGGGCTACACCATAGCCATATCTCTCATATTTCTTACTCACCTTTGAAAAAATGGAGTTTGAAGGAAAAAAGGCACACAAAGTGTTTGTTAAATTGCATCTTCTAGCCAAATTACCAGGAGAATGTGACTTAGGATTAGTTGATAGTCCAAGTGATCACGAGAGTGACATTGGCACTTAAACCATTTCCCCAAGTTCATCATCTAGACTTGCATAACTTAAACTTTAGACATAAACGAGATTTTATTCAAGGATGTTTGGTTCAAGCCTCTATTTCATTTATTATCTTTTAATTCCCTTACTTGCTCTCGTTATTGATTTCTTGAATATGCAACAATCCAATCTCTTTAGGTTAGCTTTCAAACACTGTATGAACCCATGTTTAACCTCTCATTACTTAAACTCCCTTAAAGTCATTCCTTGAGAACGATACTCTTAATTTCCATCACCACTAAATACAACTTTCAACGTGAAACAAAACATTTTAACTTTTAATACAATCATAATTATATGCTTTTCACTAGTCAAACACTCAGATCACATCCACACCCAAGGCTAGGAGTAAAACCAGCCAATGCAACTCCAGTGTTGTGTGGAAGAAAATGGAAATTGAATAGCAGAATTGGAAAATTAAAAGATTTAAGGAGAAATAAGATGAAGAATAAGGCAAAAAGGCAAAAAAGTGTGGGAGTGTGAGTTGTCATGCATCATCTACGACAGAATTGTTGCAAAGAGGGCATACATTCTTGTTGAGAAGCCATTGCTTGATGCAGTGTATGTGGTAGTAGTGCCCACACTCCAACCTTCCCACTTCATCACCTCTTTTGTATCCCTCCTGCATCACAATATATATATACACTGCCTTCACTACCATAACATTTTGAAAGCATAATCACTTTCAGACCTTATGTGACGGGCTCGACTAGATCGAATAGAATTCATGATCTTTAAGCACGAGTTATACTTTACCCACTCGACCACCCCTTTTAATTTGGAAGTAAACTCTTATATTCAATGTTACAATGCTTGCATATTAAAATCTTTTACTTTTTTCTTACAAAAATGGATGTAGATTTAAGAAACAGTTCAAATTAAACTGGGTGCTGGACTTGACCCTTAGGGGCTTTATGGCCTCCGCCCAACAATCCCCCTGTCACCGGGTACTTAGACATGGAGTCACATGGTCCCGTTACCGGCCCTGCTCAACAAAAATAAACCAAATATTAACTTATATGTAACTCACTTGACAAATGCTGCACTTCCAGTCTTTGTCATAGTTGGAATTAAGCAATGGAATGGCCTCAGGATTTGAGTGTTTAACTTTCTTTAGGAATTGAAGTATCCTCTCTTCTCCCAGACCTGTGCCCACATAACCAATCCTATCACCCAATTCAAGCAGTTCCTATATACCAAATGACCAAAAAAAAGTGAAAAATAAACATTAGCATAATCATTGTATAGTCTTTAAATATACTTGAATGAAAAATATTAAAATTTTATTTATAAGTTACAACAACAAATTAGAGTACTCAAAAAGGAAAAAAAAAAAAAAAAAAAAAAAAAAAAAAAAAAAAACCCTTTTTGATTAAAATTAATGTCATTGTACTTCTATGTTTTTCAATGGTTTTGTAATTTTAATCCCTCAAGTAATGAACTTGTGAATTTTTACTAGCAAAAAAAACAATGTTATTTGTAAAGATAGGAGTGCATTTTGCTATCGCTAAAAAAATAAAGATTAAAATGACTAGAGTAGGGGTGACTATAATTCGGATCGAATCAAATCGGACACGGTAAAAACTGAACCGGAACCCAAAAGGCTGTGGTTCAAAACCGGTCGGTTCCGGTTTTGAATTTTTAAAAAAAAGTCTTGTAAAAAAAATAAAAAAGAAAGAAAGAGGTTCGAACTAGCAGTTCAAATCGAAACCGCCAATTCCAAAAGTGAAACATTTCTAAAAAGTTCCAGTTCTGGTATATTATTTTCTCAAACCGTGAACTGATAGTTCAGAATCAAAATCGGAACCGAACTTTGGTCATGTCACACTAGAGTTGCATAATTAAATGACTACAAAGCATATATATCCCTAGAAAGACTTCAATTGTAATGTTATGCAAATTGAAAATGAAAATTTGTGTGTGGGGCAAAATTAACTACTGAAAAAGAAAATGGAGTTGGATGTAGAACCTCATAGCCCATATGATCCACATCAAGTCTCCAATCTCCATACTGATCATATCTGTCAACATTTCTTGCATACAGGATATTCTGTCTTAGTATCACAATCTGTACATGTTCATATCAACATATTCACCCACATTAACAGTTCCAATAGAGATCTGGGAAACTTAGTTCTGAGGATTTATAACAATCTAGCTAAACCAAGAAAATCCAAAGGGCGGCTAACCTCAGATATTCCTCCTCCAGGAGAATGATGATGAAAGACAGGATAATTTCTAGTACTAAATGTCTGGTTTCTGTTGCTAATTGCATCAGAAGATGCTGACAAGTTTAGTGCAGAGGTTTCTTGACTTTCTTCTTGGGTTGCAGCTCTTCGATGTAAACGAGAATGCTAACAACATATTCAACAGATTAGATAACAGTTAAATCAAGCACTTATCACTACACTAAAAACAATAGTTTTAATTTCAACTTTATTTTAGTATATATACCGTCATAATTTTTAGAGACATGGGTGCTACACTTGATTATTTACCGGACCCTGCCCAACAATTATCTAGCCACTAACTTTTTGACTTGACCTTTCACTTGCCTAGGCCCAACAATTCTTAGCCACCAATTACTGGACTTGATCCTTCAAGGACCTCCGCCCAATCATTCCTAGCCACCAATTGTTGGACTTGACCCTTTAAGGACCTCTGCCCAACAATCCTCTAGCCACAAATCCGTGGACTTGACCCTTCAATGGCCTCCGACCAATAATTCCCTAGCCATTAATAGCCGGACTTGACCTTTCAAGGGCCTCAGACCAACAATTCCTTAACCGCCAATTTCTGAACTTGGCCCTTCACGGGCTTCCGTCCAAAAATAACCAATCAGTTTTTTGATCCAAGAAATTAAAGGGTATGATTATATTTCATTATAAAGTGAGTTAAGATGGCATTGCATAAATAAATACCTGTCTGTGATTTGTTCTTTGAGTGTTGTTTCTTGGTCTAGGAAGAACATCGGAAGCAGAACCAATCCCAGGAGGGGCACAGCAGACATCAGGAACATCTACAACTACATTGGCAGCAGGATTCCTAGTACCACTACCCAATGCCGCCGATGATGTTTTCTTCTTCTTCTTCTTCTTCTTATTATTATTATTCTTTTTATCCCTCCTCCCTTGGTTAGCAGGGTCCCACTCCGCCGCCGACCGGATCACCGCCGGAGCCGACGCTGCCGACGATGAGTGCCCCTTGCACCCAAGCCCTCCAAGGGCCCTCATCATAAAGGGACTCTTCTTTTTAGCCCTGAATTTGTGTGAACTCTGGGGCTCAACTGAACCATTTCCAGTGCCAAGACTTGAAGAAGATTGCATGTGAGAAAAATGGGATTTTTATGAAGAGGTTGATTGATTAGGCAGGTCTAGGAATCCAATAAAGAAAGAATGAGATCAAAGGTGAAAACAGTGTTTCAAAGGGGGCCTTGATACAAGGGAAATTTTGAATCATCAATGTTTTTTTGTTATTATTAAAGCAGTGTTTTGTAGTACTGGTGTTTCTTTTGGAGGGATGCCAAAATGACAAAACAATCTTAGCTACCTTGTCTTTTTAGTAGTGGTATCTCTCTCTCTCTCTCTCCTTTTTTTTTTTCGAAATTACAAACATGATGTATAATTATATATGATTATGATAGATATTTTCTCTCTTTTTTTTTAATATCTGTAAAAGTTGGGATGGAACTAGTTATGTTTTTTTTTTTCCTTTTAAATAAAGTTATTTATATGCATATGCTACTTCACCATATAATATCATTGTAATGATACATAATTACTTTAAAAGATTTTTTTTGGTAGCATTATGGAGCGATGGTAGGTACAAAGGTCCAACACGCCTAATCAAGGTCTAAGCTTATTAGTATTTGAGTTGTCCAATTCAAATAACCCGTCACACCAAACTGGTCTAGCACACTACAGATCGTGACGTCAAACAGGTAGTATAAAAAGGGGAGTAATGCACCATTAAACACACCACACACCAAAAGTGTTACTACAACTTATATTCGAATCAACAATTATTTTTCTTTGTAATTTTGTGCGAGTAATATTGTATGCTCTGTAGTGTAGAAGAGCAATCTAAAATCTAGAGAGTATATGTTAGCAGAAATTAAATAAATTCAATGCCATGTTCCCGTAGAGGCACATCAGATCAGATCAGTTCATCTAATTTAATTAAAATCAATTCAAGCGTTTATGATATGGTTTCTTTTTGTTTTCCAAGTGTTACTGTTACCTTGTATTATTTGGAGATTACTTGGTACAATGCATATATGGTCCCTCGTGGTTTAGAATCTTTTGCCTGGCTTACAACTGTCTAGTGGCGTTTTCTTGTTTAATTAATTTATTAGTTATTAATTAATTATTTGTGATAGATTTAGTCAATTTTGAGGTATATAGTACATAAATTGGACAAACAAATTAATTACACATACAACTATACAAGATTGAGATGCCTAAAATTGTACGATAACATAAAATTGTGATATAAAAAAGGACTTTAGTCACCTATTAATCAATTATGGCGTGGAACAGGTGCCTAAAGGTCAACTGTATGAATTTTTAAGTGGAAACGTTATGTGTTTGTCGTAAGTTAGAACAAATGCCTAAGTTTTTATAATTTGTTTTTTAAATAATGGATAAGGATTGGAGCGTTATTTGCCATATATGTTCCCGCTCCATATCGAGGCGGTATGAACCTAGGTTTTTCAAGCATTTTTGGGATGTCATGGGGGAGATGTGATCCTCTTAAGCTCAAAGTTGCTCTGAGTATAAACTTGATAAACTTCAATCCTCTCTTCACCTGAACAACACTACATACGGCAATCAATGACCACAACAAAAATGACAACTTTTTCTGAGCTATGGAGTCCTCTATAAATAGAGGATAGAGGTGGTGGCAAGATGGTAGTCTTGCAAGAAATTCGAATTTGTCTATTACCCTATAAGCGACAGGTTTCCAATACTGCTACTGACTCCAACATGCTGCAATTGTATGTTTGTTTTTTATTTTACAACGACATTTGTCCTTTTTTATTTTGCAACGACTTTTGTCCTTTTCCCCATAGCTAGTTTGCGCGAATTTGAAAAGGACGGAATGTGCAACAATGTCAATTCTTCATCTAACGATGGGGAGAATTTCATATGTCTTCATATCAAACTACTTCTGGAATCTCTGCTGATTTGCTTCACCTCTCCTACTAATGAAGTAACTTAATTAGGACATTTTCTAAAAACAAGTTCAAGGACGCAACTGGTTTGCTCTGCTGGTCTGCTCCGCTGATCCACTTTGCTGGTCCGCTGTCTTCAGTTTTGCTGAAACACTGTAGCTGATGCTTTTGCAGCATCCAGCTGGTATAATGAGCTAGTAAGCTTCAAGTTGAAAAACAAATGAATCCTTAGTTTTTGGGCTAGATAGAATATACCTAGCTGAAAACAAACTATAAAATAATTGGAGTATCTAATGTTCTAATATTAACATCATCAATATTTAAATACAATAATTCCTATCAAAGACCATATAACCCATATTGTTTACCCCATCTTCACCAACCCCTTTCTTTATAACTACTCTCCTTTGGAGTCTCCAATCCATCAAAACCAATAATTTTATTAACAGTTTGATTCAAAGAAGAAGGGTCCATCACTTCAAAAAAAAAAAAAAACAAAAACAAAAACAAACTTTTAATCTAAAAAAAAGTCAAAAACATTAGTCTTGGTTCAAATTAATTAATTTGTAACAATGGATATATAAATGTTAAAACTCACAAAAAGACTTATTGAATTGGTAGAAGCTTAGTACTATTTAGTATAAAAGTTTGACTGCATCGATACTTTTAAATCAAATCTTAAGATTTAGTGTCATGTTCATGTTGGAATTTTTTAGAGAATAAATCACTTGGGGTGGAGTTTTCTGTTGTGTATCTCATCATATGTTACTAGAAGATGATAGGTAGAGTTTAATAGAGCAAAACGAGCTGGGAGTGTTTAATGGGTCGGAGGTGTAGGGGTAGCTGCCCAATGGTACAAACCGTACAATACATGGTTAAGTTTGTAAATATATAGTATGTTAGAGTTTCATATAAATATGATGCTTGTAGCCATAAATGCACCATAGATTTAGACACACTGTCAAATCACATAAATCACATAAATCTTGTGTGTTTTTTAAATGTTTTTGTTCTTGATTTCTTGATCTCGTTTTTTTCAACAATTATATAGAAGACAAGCTATATTTATTTGTTGCCTAGATTTCTTTAATACCTTTGAAATATTGTGCACCAAGAGTTTTCATATTACAAATCCATACGCATGCATAAAAATTTGACTTACAGGGTGCATGCATTCAAACTTGACTTTTGTAGACTTTTAAAGACTTTTTCTAGTGACGGTACTTTGTGGCTGTTGCCAATGGCCCCGGCCTTGTTTACAGGATCCTCTATTTTGGCCCTCAAGGCGCTCGAATCATGTGGTTGAAAACTAAGGAACTTAACAATGTGAGGTGGAAACGATCTGTCAGAATCTCTTCTACAATATTACTAGAAGACTCGAGGACCGGGCTTAACTCGATTTTATTTGTCAATATTGTATTCACCTCTTTTCCTTTATCAGTTATTGTTCTTTTAGTTTAATTCGTAGAACTGCTAATCAACGGGTTGGGCTCATGCTTTAGTTAAAGCAGCTGACTTGATAGGTCTTTGCATCTGGGAATCGATTCCTCCTGAATGTGTCTTTCAGCTTATGTATGCATTAATCTATATATCTAACATTTTTTCCTCTAAAAAAAACTTTCATATAGTCATTCTAAAATTTTGTAAACTTTGTAAGAGTCTATATAAAAATCATTCATAGACTTTTATTGACTTTTTATTTTAAAAAGTCTATAAAAGTCATTAAAATTTTAAATTTAATATACATCCTTAGAAACTTTTAATGACTTCGATTCTTATTATTTATAACTAGTTTTTCACCCGCCTTGCGCGATTGGGATAATGTCTAATGTTTATTTTTAAATAAATACTTTAAACTATATCAATGCAAGATTTTCATGCATAGAAAATTAAATATTGAATCTATTTATTTAAATATGTAATTCTATGTTTACGAATGCAAAATAATATAGTCAAGATTGATTGTAATCGTCACTAATATAATTGTTTGTAACTTTATCTAAATGTTAGTCTAAATACTTAGGGGGGTGTATTCAATCACGACTTTCATGAACTTTTAAATACTTTTAAAGTGATGGATTTTAATTAACTTTTGCAGAGTTTTTGTAAACTTTCATAGAATCTTTTAAATTTTTATAAACTTTTATAAACATTGTAAGAGTTTAGAAATATCCATAGAACAAACATTTATAGACTTTTAAAAACTTTTTCATATTAAAAAGTTTACAAAACATATTAAAAAGTTTACAAAAGTCATTAAAACTCTAAATTGAATACACCCTCACAAGCATTCCATAACTTCTATTAATATATTATCCATAAATTAGTGCATTGTAAAAATAAATAAATAAATAAATACTGATGTCATAAAAATAGAGTATATTATTCATAAAGAAAATATAATCAATTTTTATAAATATAAACAATAAAAATATTTCATGAACTAATGAAACAACTAATGCTGAACCAATAAATATCTCTTAAAAATTTCAACTTAATACAATATATATATAGACTATGTGCACACAGTTTAGGGTGTGTGCATTCGTGAAGTAGACTATGTGCACTCACGTTGTCGCACTGTCTCACCTAAGTAGCTTGTCTCATATGAAGTCAACCCTAGCATTCGTGAAGTAGACTATGTGCACTCACGTTGTCGCACTGTCTCACCTAAGTAGCTTGTCTCATATGAAGTCAACCCTATATATATATATATATATATATATATATATATATATGTTGTTTTTAAAATTTTAAATTGTTATTCAATTTAATTTTGTTTAAATAATATTCATTGTATTTTAATACCTTTTTTTTTTCTTTCTGAAAACTCTAATTCCAACACCTTGTTTTTTTGAAAATTTTAATTTCAACACCTTTTTCTTTGTATAATTAATACAGTTGACCATGGTGGTGTAAATAGCCATATATATACCTTATTTCTATTTATACCACCTATAAAGTTATTGAAATTTGTAATATTTTGTAAATTTCAATGTTATTTGCACCATGGGTGGTATGAATAGCAACACCCTTATCAAAATGGGAAAACGTTTCATATTCCCAAGACCTTTCCCATTCCAAACGAAAGGGGGGAAGTTTGATATTCCAAGGGAAAATGTGAAAACCTTTCTCACAATGATCCATCGACAGTACAACTCCAGTTACTAACCCAATCACAACGCCATTTACCAATCATGTCAGGACACCAATAGCTTTTTGTAGTTTATAGAATTTTCTAGAAGCATGCATGTATATAACAGTAGTATTTGTAGAAATGTATAGAATATTCTAGAACCTTTAGAACTTAGAGTTGTGTAGAGATTTAGAGAGGGTTCTAGATATTTATTCTTAGCCATAAAATCTAGTGGATCTCCACCATCCATTAAGGAGGTGGAATAAGTATAAATACTCTCATGCCACTCATTTGTAAACAACCCCTAGAATTCAATAACTATGTGACACTCAGGGCTACTTTTAGGCAGGGGATGACTTATGAGGGTTCTTTTTGTTCACTTATTAAATTATTTTGTTTCAATTTCTTGGCAAGATGATGGATAGGGATTAGAGGTACCTTAAACCTAAAGGTGGTTCATGTCGGTGACTGGCTTGAATTTTGTTTGAGTTGTTGATTGATTTAATATTTTTGCAACACACTCCACTGGTGTCAATCCTTTGCTGCTGAGATTTTAAAAGCAAAAGTGATTCCATACTTGAATGTGGATAGGTTGATGTTGTACCTATCCGAAATGGTTTGAAGAGACTTTGGTTAAACAATTCTGGTCAAAATTCATACACACTTCCTTATACTATTTTTTCTTATAAAGAGCTTCGTATTTACAGTGACAAGAATCTTTTGTAATCTAGAAATCCTTGAATTGACCAGTATTGTGTTCCCCAGATAATTTTGAAAGAATTCTTTTAGTGCCTCCCGTCTACAATATTTGTCTTTAGGACTTTTTTTTTTAGAACAGAACTTCTTTAGGACTTAAAATGGACTTAAAAGTTCGTTGACACTTTCTAAAGCATTTTTCTTTCTAGTTTTTCAATCTAGGTTCTAATCAGTTGGCAGTTCTAGATTGCATAAGGGAACTCATGTTTGTTGAGGTTAATTTTAGTTTTAACTTTTAATAATGTGAATCAAATCTCCTGCTTTGTTTGGTGCATAGTTCTCCAGTGCTGCATGCATACAATTCAATCTGGGTGCATATATTTATATTTAAATTCGTCCTTCTCGGCAGTTTTAGTTTTGGTTTGAAGTAGTTACAGTTTTTGTTTGTTTTATAGCCCTTGCAGCTGCTGACAACCCTTGTACCATTTTTGCAAGAATGGAGCCAGATGTGGGATAGAGATTTGACGCATGTTTGTTATTGAGGAATGGATTAATTGTTGATAGGATGTGCTTATTGTAGAATACGTATTGATTGATATTGATGAATATTGATGGCATGTACGCGAATTTTTGTGGATTATAACAAAGAAGCTGTAATACTATGTCTTGGATGTGTATGCCAAAAACATTCTCCCTGGCCTATTTATTTACAGTGTACTACTGATCTCTTGGCTTGATAAATGATTATTTGCTGATAGCACTGATACTTGGCGAATTCTCAAAGTTGCTATTTTTCATACTCCCTCCGTCCCATTTTATGTGTCTTACTTTCCTTTTTAGTTTGTCCCAAAAAAGTGTCCTCTTTCTAAAATTGAACATAGCTATCATTCTACATTTCCCAAATTACCCTTTTGACTTTTCAACTTTTTAGATCATTAATAAGACAAGTACAATTGTACTTTGTACAAATAACACCTACTTTTGAAGGGCAAAATTGGAAAGTTAGTATCATTTGTTATGTTGTATTAAAAACCGTGCAAAAAGTAAATGAGACAAACAATTAGGGACGGAGGGAGTAGCATTTTTACGAAGTGTGTTGCTAATTGTACCACCATCTACTGTGAAAGGTTGAGTGTAAATATGACTATTTACACCAACCTGCTGGTTAAATGTAATTTACAAAATTCTATTAATAATTTTTGATTAAAAATTTAATGATTAAAACATAAAAAAAAACTCTCGCCTTATTCGGTGAGAAGGCGAGGGGCTGGTGACCCACTGGGTTGCCTTCTTTGAGAAGGCAACCCAGTTGCTTCTTCGATGGGAAGGCAGCCCCTCGCCCGAGGTTTTTTTTTAATGTTTTAAATAAATAATAAATATTTTAAATAAAAAATATAATGTTTGACTAATTTTAATGAAGGTGGTGCAAATAGAAGTTGTTCTTTTTACACGACTTATAAAGCTAGCACACATATTAAATGGTGGTGTAATAAATCGGATTTCCCTTTTATGAAAAAAAGCAAGAGAGACTAAAAAAAACATTGAAGAGGTTGACTACTAGAAAAACATGCACTTTATTTCACTCACATCAGTTACTAAGTATTGCTGTGAATTTGGCTTTGGTAGAAGGATGTGTCATGGATGCTCAACAACCAAAACAAATTTTCAGAATAGCATATGCATTTAAATATTTAATGTAAAGGTTGCTTTTATCCCATTACCAGGGAATTGTATTTAATGCATTCAGAAATTTTTCAAGGCTCTTCTTAATTTCTAAACCCTTGTAATAGCTTCATATCTCCCTTCTACTTTTGTCTTCTAACTAGCTAGTTTGTGTAGTAAATGCCATTTCTTACTAGCTGTTACAACCTCGTATTATTTTAATTACACTTCAGTTTCATTTGGCAATATTACTCTGTATTTTAGTTTCATTTTTTCAACAAACTAGTTTCACTGTAGTAACGTTAAAGTATCATTTTAATTATACTACAGTTTTATTTAACAATTATTGAATGAGCTCTACTTTTTAAGCTTTATTTTTCACGCACACTAGTTTAATTATAGTAAGTTAGTGTCGCTGAAGTATAGTTTTAATTACACTTCATGTTCATTTGACAATATTTTTTATTGTATGACTTCTCTATTTTTTAGTTTTATTTTTCACACACACTAGTTTCATTACAGCAACACTAAAGTATCATTTCAATTCTACCACAATTTCATTTGACAATATACGTTATTGCATGGGCTCTGTTTTTTAATTCATTTTTCACACACATTAATTTTATTTCATCAACACTAAAGTATCATTTTAGATCTACTACAGTTTCATTTGACAATTGTATTGGACATGGTCCTAACCTCTTTACTAAATGAGCTTTACTACATAAACTCTCAAATCTTACTCCCTAAATTTTACTTCCTAATGTGACAAGTGCTGATAAGCTACTTTTTTTCATGTGGTCCCAATACAAATGTTTATATCAAAATTCTGTGTATTGGACCATGAATTTTGTACCTTATGAAGTCAAATTCTGTGTATTGGATCAGGGTTCACAGTGATAAAGTCAAATTTTGTGTATTGAACATAGCCCTGGTCCACGTTATAACGATTGATGGATGGTATACTAGGCCAGGGCCATATGGACAAGCTAAAGAAAGTAACTGGATCAAGAAAGCCTAAGAATGATACATAGTACGGAACAACTTAAGAGTTTCATAAAGATTAGGTTTAGTATTATTCATAATGTAACAAAGACTCTCAATATGAGATAGTCTAGGATTCTTATTTCTTCCATACATGGGAAGGAGGAGACAATCACAAGCAATCTCAAGTAATATTCTCTCTATATTTTTCTTATATACTCATTATTTTAACGGTAATGTTCGCCAACAGTTAACTACCAAAAGTCATAAAACAACAACTTTGTCAATGACCTTGTGGTCTTGTGGCATGAAGGGCATATCCTAAATAGGAGGTCAAACAATAATAAAGGAAATTTGTAACTCGCAGGGTACACACAAAATTCTTTAGGAATATCATCAACAATTTTAATTTTTGTCAGTTCCTTTTTATCTGATAAGGAGATAGAATGAAAGGAAATTTTAAAAAAAAATTAAAGCATCTTTCACTTCTTGACACAGGAGAAAACAAGAAAAGAGTGATGGCTCAATTGATAACACAACTACAACAACAACAGCAAATAATTTCGAAAATCGAAACAAAGGATTGAAGATCTTTACATTGCAGATGATGATAAATCATTGTTGGTTGGTAGTGCTTGTATTATCTACCCAACTTGCACAGGAAATCTCATAATTTCTTCGATCGACATTATTTTGTACAGGTCATGTTGCAACGAATTCACTACAGCTGTCCCGCTATGTACTACCGAATGAAAGAAAGCTAAAGGCAACAACAAAGAAACACGAGAACCATATAATCCAAATCAACAAGAGGACAAGTATGTCGCGACCATGCATAATGCACCTTTCACAGTTACACTAGTACGAAACAGTAATATGTCACGATTACACGATTAAATCCTAAGGTAGGCGTACCTTTGATCTCTTGATGATCGAGGAAAGCGATTATGGGATGTGTGTGATGCATTAGTGTGCAGTTTACACTGGTAGCCTTTCCAAGGCTTCCAAGATGTACCTCATCGAAGGTCTCCTATCGGGGCTGCTATGCACACACGCCATTGCGATATTTAGAACTGCTATCATCTCCTCTTCTTTATCTGCATCTTCGGCTAGATATGGATCCAATACGTCTGAAAGTGGCTTCTTCTCGTCGATGCACAGGTGAAGCCAGTTAACTATATCCATTTCGGTGGAGCCCACATGGACTATTGGAGACCTTCCCGTGATCAATTCCAACAAGATCACTCCATACGAGTAAACATCCCACTTCTGAGATGGCTTCAACACTTTCTGCGACTCCGGAGCTTGGTAACACGACTCTAAAGTCGCTGCAGTTGAAGCAACGGTCGCTGTTTCAGTTGAGGCCATTCGATTGGATAGAAGCAGTGGGGTGCCTCCAGCTATATTAGCGAGGCGTCCAAGTCCAAAGTCCGAAATTTTGGGTTCCATATTGTGCCCAAGTAGTATATTTGATGGTTTCAGATCGCCATGGACATATTTTTTTGGACTGCACTCGTGCAAATAAAACAACCCTTTTGCAGTTCCCTTAAGGATTTTTAAACGCTCAGACCATGAAATCGGTGTAAATGATACCAATCCGGGTTTCCCTGCAGCAATCAATTGGAACAGCAAGACAAATTATCAGAAGTAATCAATCTCAAAACAACAGTAAAAGAGAGAGAATTGTGTATAGCTAATAGGCATAAAAGTTACCATGAAGAGCAGTGGCAAGGTTTCCGTTTGGAATAAAATCATAAATGAGCAACTTCTCGTCCACTGACCAATAATATGCCCTAAGTGTTACAATATTAGGATGTCTTAGCTTTCCGATTGCTTCTACTTCTGCTTGAAATTCCTTGAATCTTTGGGAGCCTCCTTCGCCGAGCCTTCTCACAGCAAAAGTAAGCCCATCTTCAAGCACGACTTTGTAGACAATTCCAATCCCGCTCTTACCAAGCACAAAAGCAGACGCCTTGAGAAGCTCATCCAGATCAAACGCCACTTGACTATCCAGTGCCACAAGATCATATTGATCCTCATGTTCTGACAAAGTTTCTGACTCATCCTTCCTAAACCATAAACAATCACTACTCCTTTGCTTCCCTCCCTTCTCAAAACCACAAACACTCCCATCCCGTCTCTTACCACGAACACAAAATTTTGAATAACAGTACGAGAAGAGCAACCCAACGACACAAATTCCAATCACATCACCAACAATAATTGCAGTCACAGCGCCTTTGCTGAGACCTTTGGCACCCGCATTACTCCCGGAATTGTCTTGTGTGGGCAAGAATGGAAATTGGGAAGGCGGGCATGCCTGGCCAGCTGAAGGGCATGGATTTTTCAGCGGAGGACCACAAAGCCCTGGATTTCCAAGGAATGCAGTTGGTCCTCGATTCATTAGAGCACCGTTTTGTGGAATCGGACCGCTCAAATTGTTATAAGTCAGGTCAATATAAATCTTCTCAGGAAGATTACCTAGACTTGGGGGAATTGAGCCACTAAACATATTATGTGACAAATCAACAGTCCCTTGCAAATTAGATAAATTCCCCAAATCATTAGGAATAAACCCACTGAAATCATTATCAGAAAGGTTAAGTTGTTGCAATGAAACCAACCCAGCCCCAAATCCACTAGGCAATGAACCACTAAAATTATTCCCACTCAATCCAAGGCTCTTCAACCTCCTACATCTAATCAAACTCACAGGCAAAGACCCATTCAAGAAATTCTGTGATAAATCCATTGTTTGGAGATAACTAAGATTCCCAACCTCAGAAGGCAAAGGCCCAGACAAATAATTCTCATAAAGAACCAAACTTTCCAACCCTAGAGCTCTGAAGAGCCCAGGGGGCAAGCTCCCATTAAGCCTATTACTCCTCAAGTTCACATGCCTGAGCTGAGAGAGCAAGCCAAGGGAAGAAGAGAGAATCCCAGAGAGTTTCTTCTTGGGAATGCTGAGAGAGACAACCCTCTGGTCTTTGCATGTAATACCATTCCAGGAACAAGGGGTTTCATCGGAACGGTTCCAGTTACTCATTGACCCTTCTGGGTCATCTACTATAGATTTCTTGAAGATCAAAAGGGATTTTCCTTCTTCATTCAAAGAACTCACCACAGCTTGTGAATTGCAGAAGATCAATATGAACAATGCTAATATTACCATCTTCCCCCACCCTTTCTTGAAGAAATTATGGTGGGTATGGGAGGTGAGTGTCAATGAGCTTACCTTTGTACAAATGAAAATCAAGTTGGTGCAGAGAAAGCTTCGGAGTAGAAGCAATGGAGTCCTAGAGAGAGACAGAGAGTAGAAAGCTAGCTTTGACAGAGGGAGGAGTGTGGAAAGAAGAAAATTTTTAGCGTTGGAGAAGGGAAAAGGTTGTGTTTAGCTATGCAAATAGCAAGGTAGTGGCAACTGGCAAAATTAAATTAACGTTTTGGGATATGAATACTGTGCAGTCTTTTTTTTTTTTTTCCAAGCTAAAGAATTGTGTTTTATACTGTAATATAGTGTAATTGTCCAGTCATGATTTAGTCACACGAAGTGACTTTTTAAATAAGAGGATATAGGTGTCAAAAACTTTGTGGTCCAGTGGCATCAAATCCTTTTTTTAATAGGGAGGTGGTGAGTTCGAGCTTCAGTGGAGGTCTTATTGACTCTTGTGCTTCAATAGGTTGAGAAATCTGTTATGAACAGATACTGCATTAAAAAAAAAAAAGGGGGGATTTTTAATCAGTTAGAATCACTATAGACTTCAGCATACATTTTACATTTAAAAAAAAAAGGAAAAAGTGTCAAATAGGTCACTGAACTTATCGCTTTTGTGCAATTGGGCCATTGAACTTAAAAAGTGTGCAAATTTTGATTGTTTGATGGTTGAATTGCACACTTTTTAAGTTCAATGGTCCAATTACACAAAAGCGATAAGTTCAATGGCCTATTTGACACTTTTTCTAAAAAAAATGATATGTGATTTGAAAAACATTTCTTTTTGTCAAATTCATGTGTATGAAACAATACATTTGAAAGAGGTATATTTGGAGTTTAGTTTTGCTTGGATGCGGATATCAATATTGTATTAAAAAAATTAGGAGAGAATGAAAAATGAACTTTGTACAAGGAATCATTACAATCACGGGAATTAAATACGTCCAATTTATCGCGATATTTTGATTGAATGAAATAATAAATTCTGGAATGTGACATCGGCTCTTTTGGTAGGCCCTAACTCCCAATAATTTCATACTCCGTATTTCCCTTAATTTGCAGAAGGCATTTTATAACAAAATTTATTATGTGTTATAATAATTATAATTGGCCATTTAGTATATGTTTTATTTTTTAAAATGTATTTTTGAGTATCCATGTGTTGCAAAAATTTCGCTTAGGAATTGATTAATCGCTTAGGCGCCGGCTAACCGCTTAGCGTATCACCATAATTGGTGGTCTAGGTGGCCAGTCGACTAGACCGCCTAAGTGCCGCCTAGCGCGCTTAGGTGCATGTTAATATTTAATATTTTAGAATTAACTATTAAAGTATTAAATAATTTATAATTATTAGTTTTACAAAATTAAACAAGTTTTTTAAAATAAAAAATACATGATGTGTGTCTAACAATTTTTTCAACCATGGTATCCCATACATACTTTCTCTATCCACTGAAGCACAAAGAATCAGTGTCTTCACTGGGGTTCAAACTTGCAACCTCCCATTTGGGAGAGTTACAATTATGTCGCTCGACCACAAAATTTTTGCCTCATTCAAAAATTTATGACATTTACTTATAATTATTTTAGAAAATAACATTGTAGCTAATGCATTTGCTCGACACACACATATAATACTAATCATATCAGAACCAATCCCTAGGTGAGAACATGGACAAATTCAAACTATTGATCTGCAAGATGGATGGAAAATAAGTAAAAAAAAATGAGCGGGGTCATTTTATAAATATTACAAAGTTTTGTTTATTTTGAAACGTTAGATCTACTAGATCAGCACCTGATTAGGGACCTCCATATATATATATATATATATATATATATATATATATATATATATATATATATATAATGTTTTAGTTTATTTTGTACTAATTATATTCAAATAATTTAAATAAAAATTGCACTTCTAATTTCAAATATATAAGTTAATTGTGTTTAATTTTCACCTAATTTAAATGCCACTATAAATGTTTCTCTTAATTTGTTGTTAAAGTGAAATAGTGAATATTTTCATCCTCGAGTTTTTCTTAGGAGCCAAAAGTGAAACGTTTCAAGTGGTTGTTTTTGTTTTAAGTGGATAAAAATATAGCCACTTTGAAGATGAATTAAGGGGCAAATTTGCAATAGCATGCAAATTAATAACTAGAACTATCGGTTTTCAAAAAAAAATAACTAGAACTATCTTTTCAAAACAAAAATTAACTAGAACTATACTTGCTCTATATTTTAGGGATCAACACTGTTTTTTTTTCTATTTTAAAATTGATAATTTCATACCAAATTTAAAGTTTTGTAAAACTTTGTCCAAATTACTATTGGAAACCTTGCCTGATTCTATCTTGTTGAATTGTCAGGTAGTTGACAATGTATTTTTTTAGTAATATTGACTCTGTTACAATGTAGAGTTGACATTATATTTTGTGTGTATTCAAATCGACTATCAATGAAGCAATGTGTGGTCATAAGTGGTTGGTTTTTTTTTTTTTTTTAAATTTGGAATAGTAAAATTTTACAAAATTGCATAGAAACTACAAATTTAATATGAAATTGCCAAATTTAAAAAGTTATATACTTGTTTCAATTTACAAATTTTTTTTATTTTCTTCTTTGTAAACCTTATGTTAATTCATATACTGCTTCTCTGCCTAGAAAATGTTGTCCCCTACCAAATACATAGATTTGAAAACGTATATTTAATGCATTGACTAAATGATACAGTTTCCTATTTTTATCCACAATATAATAAAATGCAATATAAATTTCAAAATACAAAATATATTTGTATTGAGTGTTAAATGTATAGTTAATAAAAATAATATTTCAAAAATCTTATTAAAATAGTATTTTAGGGAAAAAAATTAATAAATGTTAACTTTTGATCATTTAAATATAGTAAGGAAGACAATTTTTTGCCAACACTAAGAAAAAAAGAGAGAGAATTAAATTAAGGAAATTTTAAAATATTGTGGTTTACAATATTACATATATTATTCAAAGTTGTACCTTGTGTTTTACTAGAGAGATATACAAGGGAAAGAGTTGTTTTTTCTTTTTTTTTTAGTACTACTGACTCGATCTTATGACCTCCCATTTGGGAGAGTCCACTTGACCACAAGGTCATTAGCAATGAGAAGAATTTATTTTTACAAAACATACTTTTTAAATGATATTTTAGATAATGAAGTAATAAATGCTATTCTATTGATTGAAATGTATAGCTTTTCTTTATTCCCAAAAGGTTTAGTCCCAACTCCAAAGGTACTCCACATTTCGGTAAAATAGATTATTTGGGAGGATGTAAATCATTATAACTCAATTATTTATAAGACATAATTAATAAAATATTTGCACTCACAAAGGATCTGCCTACTTTGGACATAATCTCTGCACTGTCTGTCGAACCTTTGTATAGATATGTGGATGTGATAAGGAATGGAAATTTTTATCCATCGAGAATTAAAAAAGAAAAAGAAAAAGAGAATTGAATTTAATCATTTGTTATATTGGGGCTGAGACATGTATGAGTAGAAAGGGCGTGGCATTGGATGAGGAAGTGGACAAGAGATTTCTTGAGATGCAAAAATGTTGTGTTAAAGTAGGAGTACTGACAACTAAGAAAAAGTCAAGCCTTTCTCTCAACTCCTTCATATTATAGGAAGATAGAAGAAAGCAACTTGGGACCAACAACCCATTTTCATACCTTGTTTGAAGACATGCATGCTACCAATTCTACGAATTAAAGTAGCTTAGCTATGATAATCCCAGCCAAGATGCACAAAGAGTCAACAGTTACCTCCACTGAGGCTCGAACTCACTCCCATCATCCATGTGAAAGTGTAAACCGAAACACCGGGTGCAACTAAACCATCCCACAAGGTCTTTGGCAGTAATAAAGTAAGATTTACTCACATTCGAAATAATTGTGGCGTTTGTGGTTTATGTTGTCATCCAAAAAAGTAGCTTAGGTAGCATTGACAGTGAGGATTGTCTGTGATAGATAAGTAGTTTAGTAGTTAGGGCAGGCCATAAGAGTGATTATTACTAATTGCGAGAATTGAGGATGTCATAATACACGGTATGGTCCCCCAGCTCGTGAACTATATAGAAGTAGCCGTTTCTGAGACAGTCTGATAATGGAATCACGAGCCCAAGGTCCCCGCTCCTACCTTTCTTAAACAAAATAAAATAAATTGTTTTTGACAACGGCTCCTAGCTAGGCATTAATATATCATTAAATAATCCAGATGGAAAATTTGTGAAACAAATTAGTGTTGTGCGGTTTAGATTTATGCAACCCACTTTGTTTAATTTGTTTGTTTTGTTTTTTTTAAAAAAAAATTCTAATAATAAATACTCCGTATTAGATTAGACAGTAATTAAGGGTATAACGTCAACATAACATGTCTTATTAAAAGAGGAGAGTAGTCAATTAGTTTATTTGACTATCACATTGACAACATGTTCATCAAGTGTTCACACTAGCTACTCCTCCATCTTGCATGCCTAGATTTCTCCGACCAACTGAGAAGTGGCCAGTCGAGTACGTCTCCTAGATTAGCTCTTTGGCCTAGTTCCATTGGGTACGGTCATACTTTGTGAGTTACTAGGTCAGTAGCACTATTCTATAATCTCATCATCTTCTTAAGAAAAAAATTATTGTTGTTAACCTTGTTCAGTGTAACTATTTACTTGCTTATCACTAATGTGATTGTTTAAAATTTAAAATGTAGTTAAAAATAAAATTTAAAAAAATAGTTAAATAGTCCATCAAAATATATGTAAATTAAAACAACAATTAGAACCCTTAAATTATAAAACGTTTTAATTGAATTCTTAAACGTAACTCATATAACAACATAGCAATTAGATCATATTTACCTGATATGATTTTGCCATAAACTTTCGACTACCCCTAAATTAGACAACACATCATACTAGTTGACTTAATTACATTGTTTTTATGAGTTCAAAAATTCAACTAAAACTTTTTAATACTCCGTATTTAAGAATATATTCAATTGTTGTTTTGCATATAGTTAAATGACTTATTTAGTCATTTTCTTAATAAATAAAAAAAAGTATATATGGTAATAACTCTGTGCTATCAATGAAGTTTTTGCCTCATCATTTACTATTTTTTGTGTTGGCATTAGAACGTCATATACTCTTAACACATTATTATAAGGACACCTTAAAATGTTGCTTCTTTTGGTTAAAGAAATTAATACATTTCAAAACCACGGAAGTGAAGTTTCTTTTAATTTAATTAGCCGGAAAATTATACTTTTTTTGTTATTCAGTTATACCTATGATACAGATTTAGCCATTAAGTTATACGCATCACCAATTTTAACCCTAAGTTATGTTCAAAGTGATTATTTTTGTTCATTGAAGACTGTTTCAGCCACCAATATGTTACTTAATAAAGTGGTTGATTTTGTCATTTAGAGACTAAATCATCACTTTGCGTATTATTTAGGGATTAAAGATAATCACATGCACATATAACTCATGAACTAAGTCTATATCACGGGACTATAATGTAATTTTCTCTTATTTAGTCAATATATTTTTTAAAAGTATTTTAAAAAAGAAATGGTAATGATGACATTTAGTGAAGGCCGGCATAAAAACAATCCAATGGATAAAGGCTAAAACAACAATATAATGCATGGTAGATTGGTAGGCAACGAATATATGTCCGGGCCGGGGTGAGGGCCCTATTCACTACAAATCCAGCCTGATCGATCAAGGACTGAATTGAAAGACCCCATATATTATATAATAACCTAAATTTCCGTGAATGATATGATAAAACGTTAGACCGACCATGCATATATATATGATCCCATGAAATTCCCCCAACTATAATATATCTGTCATGTGACAAAATATATATGCCCACATGCACTACAAACCAATAGATACTAGATAGTATATAGGCTGGCATCGTGTATGATTAGTTCCACAAATTAAATTGATAAATTTTGTGATAATTATTAAGGATAAGTTAAATAAGTCATCAAATTATACTGAATTGTACGTGTAATTAGATACATAAAGTACAAAAAGTTTCAATAAAAACTATCGAATTAGGGAAATAATTAATTGAATCATTTTATTCGGTTACCATTATATAAATGCTAAGTTGTCATTGATCGGTCACTGATTTTTTTAGAGAAGAAAAATAGGTTCAAGATCTTAATGATTGATTGGGTTGTTTTTGTCCGCTTTGAAGACAAAAGAAAGACCACTAAATGGGGTTAAGTAGGATCTCCAATCAATCATGGTTGAACGAAAGTCCTAAAAAAATAATTTAATGTAGTAAATTGAATGATTAGAATAAAATTTGACCAATCTTAATTTATAGCGTTTGAAAATAGTTTCATTTGAACTTATATTATTTTAAGCTTTTAAAAAAAAAATCAAACAAAAATATTACTTATTAGTAGTTTAAAATAAGACATAAACTTTGCCAGATAGTTTAATGGCCTCTACAATCTAAGCATGCACTATTGTGTTTAATTATTGTAATGAACTTATTTATTAATTCTATATAAAATATCCATTAATTAGTCAATATTGTAATTATACTACGTAATATAATATTAAAATCAAAATGAATCAGAGGACCAATGCAACTTGATGGTTGAAGTATATATTACTCTAATGATGTTAAAACACAAACAATTATTTTTAAAAAAATAATTAAAAAGGTGAAGATATATATCATTTCTGAAGAGGCAGTAGCACAATTCAATCGGTTTAAACTTTAAAATTTGAAGAGATGCCTTTTTGGTCTTGCAATCCCTGTGCACCCACCAGGATATATATTTGCTTCTATTAAATTCTTTTCTCTTCAACTTTGTCAA
Organism: Ipomoea trifida; assembly: GCA_003576665.1. Lineage (NCBI taxonomy): Eukaryota > Viridiplantae > Streptophyta > Magnoliopsida > Solanales > Convolvulaceae > Ipomoea > Ipomoea trifida. Next base: position 10,343,873 of record CP025647.1, on the reverse strand, counting down.
TACAATTTTATCTCTCTTACGTTTCTTTCGCTATGCCATGTATTATAATTTTATTATTTTTTTAAAAAAAATCCTTTTTTAGACTAATTTGTGCACAAAGTGGTAGTAGGGAATAAAAAAAAATATGAGTAAAAGAGAGGGTAATTATATATATATATTATCATTATTTTTACTTTTAGTTTTATGGCTATTAGGCAATCTCCATATTTTGTCCATAAATATTATATTTGTCACATTTGGTGCGTAAATTTGAATGAATAATGTTTAGACTTTTCTTCATTTTTCATCGTATTTTTTACCTTCTAATGTGAGAATCCCCACGCCCCGGCTCGAGAGCATTTGGGAGGATATAAATTATGGTAACTCAGCTGAACATAAAGGCTAGACATTATTTACTTACTGCGTACGAGTAGTCCCCTCACTTTGAAAGATTGCTCCAACACTACCGCTAATGAAACTCGATTTGTTGTCCTTCTTCCCAAATTTCACCCATGTAACCAACTGAGCTATATTTTTAACTTAATAATATCAAAGATGGACGCTAGGGGTGAATTGAAAACTGGGGGGAAATCGTTTTCTATAATTAGTGTTATCACATATGGTGCATAAACTAAATTTAATTTGTATTTTAATTAATAAGGATTAGTTTTGCCAATGACTTTGTGGTCTAGTGGCACCTGGTGTCCCGATTAACACTCCCACATGAACAGATATTATATTGTAATAGAGTCAGTAGTACTAAAAAAAAAAAAAAAAAAAGTCAGACGGCTTGGAGTAAGCAAGCAGTTGTCGGGAGGGAGTGTTAGAACATTCGGAAAAGTGAAAAGTTGTGGCGGTGGCGCGATCAAAGGCCTAATACCCTCCGTGTGAAGTGCCACACAATTTATATTCGTACTTTTCTTTCTCCTTTGCTTTTGATTCTGAGTAGTGAATGTTACATGTGATAGATGATGATTAAGTCAGCAATTACAGATTTTTTTTTTTAAATAAAAGTTTTTGTTGCTTATGAAAAATACTGTCAATTGTCAAAGCAAGCTCACATGAGCAGCTTAATTAGTCACATCGTAAAATTTAAGAAGAATAAAAGAAAAAGACATAATAAAGTGTTTTATTTCTAATTTAATACCGTTTATGTATTTCTTTCTATTTAAAGGAGAATATAGATTAGAGAAATTACACGCACTATTCACTAAACTATTATAAATCTTGTCTCATTTACTTTATGCTTTGCATTTAGTATTTTATATTTTGTGATTATAATTTATATAGTATGTTTGATATATGTGTGAATTTGTTCAAGCTTTTGAAATGTTTTTTTTTTTAAATTTATTTTAATAATATTAAATAAAATAAACAAAAAACGAAACTCACCCCTCCCATGCCTTCGCCAAACTGTAGAGATCTCTTAGTCTCCAAGTTGGAGACGAAGATATGAACACTGTCTACCGGCGGGAGACGAAAAACATTCTTCGTAAAAGGCGAGGAGGGGTGGATATTTGCCCCTTTTTTTAATAAAAGATTTATTTTATTTAGAATAATTATATATATATATATATATATATATATATATATATATATATATATATATATATATATATATATATTAATTTCATCTCATTATAATTTACCCGCGGAAAATTAGGCGAGATTCTTCATCCCCAATCAACTTCTAGTCAAAGTGTTAAACTAGTGTAATTTTTAATTCAAAATTTAAATACTTAAGTCTTAATTTCAAAAATTAAAATACTTTTGTATTATTGTATATATAATTTTTACATTATAATAATTATTCGGGGACGGAGCGGGGCGGGGAGGGGTTATCTCCTTCCCCGACGGAAAATTACACTCATTCCTCGTCCCGATGCCTATTGGAGACGAGGCAAATTGCTAACGAATAAGTGGCACTACAATTTACAATAGTATAACTATATTGAGTGATGTCAATTAATTAGGACATTAAGTTTATGGTAAGCAAAAATATAATGGATTTTAAAACTAGTTTTAGGGGTTGATTTCTTGTATGTGGTCATTCCTATTGGAGTCCACAACTAGGAGATATACAGACTTAAGATTGGAATATTCATATTTTCAGAAGCACTATAATGATAATAATATATAGGATCAACCGACTCCCTAAGTGTCAATTTTGTAATTTTTTTTAATTAAATGGCACCCAAATCTACATTTACAAACTTTATAAGCTAATTGCATAAAGAAGAAGAAAGAATATAATATGCAATCCTTAGTAAAAAAATCAATAAAGTCGATTGATTTTAAACGCGTGCATGAGATCAGATCAATTATTCAATCAATTATATACTTAAAAGAAAGGTCCGATCCAGCCGTTTAGCATGGAGTAATGTTATTTTATTTTGCAAGTTAATTAATTTAATTTTGTTGTTATATTCAATGTAATTTAACTTGAAAATCATGAAGATGCTAAACTTTAATTTTGAGGTTAACAACATTATAACTATTAATAATATAATCAATAATAAATGTACAATAGAGATATAGGGACATGTGAGTTGAGGCAAACCTTGGGACCATGCCAAAGCCATTCTTTTCTTCATTGTTATAATTCTTAGCTCTGAAGCATAGAATTACACACATCATCCTATAAATCCACTGTTTTAACTCCACGTCTCCATCATCCATCGCCAAATTAACACAGTAATACCAAATAACAACGTAGTACGACATCGTATCTGACCTGTCTTTGTCTTTGTGTTCTTCATAGCCATCCATGCCGATCTACTCTTCGTCGTCTGATTCCGAGGACCACCAGTACCGGCGGCCGACGCCGGCGGCTTCTAGAAGGCCCCATTTTGGTCACGGCGGTGGCAGACCCATGCATATGCATGCAAGACTTGGGGGTGGACATGGTACGCTCATTTAACATTATTCAATTTCTTGCCCAATGTATATAGGAGGGAAATTTGCACTTTTTGTATCTAAATGATGGTAATTTTAGAATTCGTCCATGGATGTTAGTCATGTTCACTTTTTGTCCTTTAAGTTATCATTGACGTTATATTTTTTGCCTTTTCGTGCTCATTTTTCATCACTAAATTGTAGTAAAATTGCAAATTGGATCCTTAATGTTTTATTAGTAAAGGGACGAAAAGTAAGTATGACCAACACTTAGGTATGAATTCTACAATTACCTTATAACTTAAGGACGAAATGCACAATTTTGCCTCATTTATAATTATTGGGCATAGGGGGTAAAGTGAAAAGTCCATCAATTGGTGGTTAGAGGATTGTTGGGCAAAGGTCGATTAAAGGCCAAGTCTGACACCTTATGTGATGGCGATCTATAAAGAAATAAAATTAGTCATTCGCTACTAACCATAACATTTGACCTAGTGATAAGCGTTTGATCCTAAGAATAACTTATACAATATTTGAATCTTGAATTTGTTGTTTAATTTGTTTTCCGATCCAGTTGCTGATATATTGTTGTGGAGGAACAAGAACTTATCTGCGGCAATTCTGGTTGGGTTCACATTCATATGGTTCCTTTTTGAAGTGATGGAGTACACTTTTGTTAGCCTTTTGTGCCACATTTCCATCTTAGCAATGGCGCTCCTTTTCCTCTGGTCTACCGGCGCTGCTTTTGTTGATTGGTACTTAACCCCAACACTATATGTCTATATATCCTATTATCCTCCATAAACGTAACTATAGAAACCCACTAGTAGCCCAAATGTGGGAGTTGGTTACTCTTCGAGAGGTTCCAAACAACACGTGAACTAATAGTCTTTATGCAGAGATTCGAACCAAGGTCATGACCATTGGCATGAGATTGGCTCTGATCTGATACCAAATTGAAGTTGCTTCAGTTTGTAGTTCAGATGCACATTTATAAGTTTGAACCCTAAACCTAAGGGCTCCTCACGTCCCTTGCTTGGGAGACTTGTGGGAGGAGGTAAATAACTTAACGGGATGCGTTTTGGTAGTGCAGCGATTTGAGTTCTTGCATGCACAGACTCTAGGGTGCTCGCTGAATATTACCCCAAATTCAGCCTTTCATCCACCAAGCTATGCCCCGGGAATAATTGCACATTTATTTTTTTTTATATTAATATATTATATATGCCCAATAACCTGAGCTGTGGGGAAAGAACTTCGGGAGAACCCGGGTTCGATTCCCACAAGTGCCCGGACCAAAGAAAGACCCTGTAGATTTACCAAAAATAACCTGCTACGGTTGACATTGATAGCACTAAGCTTCATAATATCTTGAACATATTATTAAACTGACAATTTGATTTGCATTTCAAACAAAATACTCTTTTTAAGGTTTTCTTTTTGAATATGACAACTTGAATTGCGTTCTATATGTCGTATATATTTTCAGGAATCCACCTAACTATCGAGCATTTACCGTACCAGAATCAACAATTAGATGGCTATTAGGGAGGCTGAATTATTTCTTATGGAAATTCTGCGAAATTTCTTCTGGACAAAATATAAGAACCTTTTTCTTGGTACGTACTATATATACATTTGTTCATTTTAGTTTTCGATTGTTTCATAGTATTGTATTTGCTAAGATAGTACGTGTTGATTGTATTACGTGTTTCGGGGCATGCAGGTGATCACTGTGCTGTGGATACTATCAGTAATTGGAAATTATTTCAGCTCCTTGAATCTTTTATATATTGGTAAGTTCTAGATCAGACGAAATATTAAAAAAAAAATTTACTTAATAATCAAATACGGAGAAATAAAAAATGAGGGCTCGGCCGGCCGGGAAGAAATCTATAGGATAGTGGTTGTTGTGATACAATCATTATACTATCAAATAATATACATTCAGTACATAACTAATGTACTTTTAATATATTAAAACTGCACATTGTATAAAAGTATATAATTTGAGTACTGAAAGTACATTATTTTGTATAAAATACATTTAGTACATAAATAATGTATTTTTAATATATATTTTTTGTCATGGTCCACACGGTACTGATTTGCAAGGGAATCAGGGATATATCATATATGATGTTTAAGGATGATATGATTGTTTGTGAATAGGTTTTGTGTGTTTGGCGACGTTGCCGGCAATGTATGAAAGGTATCAGAATGAGGTGGATTATCTGGCAAGTAAGGGGAATCAAGATATGAAGAAATTGTATGACAGATTTGATGCCCAAGTTCTTGATAAGATTCCTAGGAAACCTATGAAGGAAAGGAGGAGGTTCTGATCCAATACTATACATATCATCAGACTAATATATATAGATATATGCTATGAGTGTATGCAGTATGATTTGATGCTGTAATTTGGAAATAATGTAATTTTATTTGTAAATCTCGTGAAAATAAAAGGATTGGTTTGCTGCTGCTATTGTTAATTTTAACGACTACTTCCCTGCAAAGGACTATTAATACTAATATAAAACATTAATCCAAACCGACCCACCACTGCAAAGGACTACTTCCCTACATAAAACATTAATCCAAACCGACCCACCACCAATTATCACCTAAAAAAATTGATCCACCAATTATCACCCAAAAAAAATTGATCCATGTACTCTTCTATGAACTCATGACCTTTTACATGGCTTTGATACCAAATTGAATTATGTGCTCCATCCAACTAAAAACCTAAGCTGATAATTGGATTGCACATTTATGTTTATATTTATGCTCACAAGTTTCAACCCGAAGAAGATCCAAACCAAATCAAAACCACAAAAACTGAGTGAAATGGCATAGGGACCCCATTACCAAATACAGAATAATAAATAATACATATTTCTTTTGTACATACATTACTGGATGATAATAATATAACCATATAGGTATATGTAGCAAGCACAATCTCTAGATGTTTGCCAAATTTCTTCACACAGTCCTGAAAAACACACTACCTATCCAATCCAAAATGACCAGAATTCGTTTTTAGACTGATCAACCCTTTCTCTCACCAGATTCCGGGAAACTGGACATGGTCATTCCAAGCCCTTCGTTCTGGTGCTTTTGCCACCCACCCGTGTCCGCCTTGGAATGAGACCAGTAGTACAAAATGGAGCCAATCATTGAGAGTATCGTCAGTGCTGCTCCCGCAGCAAACACACCTTTGCGAAGTGTGGCACACGACAAGTGGTCAACACGGAAAAATCCCCGGTATTTAGTGTGGTACGCATTCCTCGCTGATCCTGCCAATAAGCAAGCCTCTGCCCCCAAAAAGCTCACCCTGTATTGTCATATAGATTACGGTTACTATCCATGCGTTCGGTGTATTGGCTTAGTCCGAGTTGCACACTTATATTGATGTCAAATTAGCACACTAACAACGATGTCAAGAAATACGCAAATATCTAGCAAAAAGGGAACATCATAAGCCTGAAGAAATTTGAATACATAAATGGAATAAATAAATAAAACGACAAAGCTATACTTATTCTAGGTCTACTGTAAAGTAGGTTATATGTCAAATATCTTGTACCGCAACCATACAATCAACAGCTAAGTGCGAAATGTGAACTTTGTCAAGAAAGCAGTTACACAAAAGCTTTGTTTTTTTGTCAGATTAAGGACCTAAAAGCAATGGCAACAACCTAATATAAAGTAATACAATTACCATAATTAAATCGATCAGTTACGATTCTCAAAAAAGGTGAGCAACTATACTAGCAATAAAACAAATGCGAATGGGCATTCCTTTTTGAAGCATTCTTAATTTGTACACTATCAATTGGTTCTTTCAACATCCACTTATGGCCTTACATGATGAGAAATCAAAGAGAAGTAGGAAGATTCGATTGAGTCCGCATATTGCAACATCAGATCATACAGGTGGACATGTGAACTTATTGAGATTTTTTTTTATGCCTAAGCAAAAAAGCCAAGTTGGAAAGAATGCGCTATAAGGGGGAACTATTAAATTTATTAGAACTCTAGACATTGTGTACCAGGGATTGAGTCGATTGATGTCCCAAATGGTGAGAGAGGTGGATATGTGAATTCTACAAATTGGTCGAGTGATTGGGGGATTACATATAATCTCCCATTCTCCCTCCCCCCTCCCCACTCCCTCTGTGGGGCCAACCAAGAGAACTCTACCCCAATAACAAAAAGGATAAAACACCTATAACAAAACTCAACAGATACCAAAACCAAGATCCCCGAAGTTTCCTCAAACTGTGAAAAATTAGCAGTAAGCACCATAAACATATCAGAATGTTCTTTAGTACCTTTGTAAATGCAACAGCTAACTATAATTTAAGTTCAAAAGGAACTGATATGCTTTTGTCTAACTGCGAGAAAAACAAGATCCCTTCCCCCCACCAAAACGTGAACAATTTTGTCAGGGGGTCCAAGTGCCATGTTAAATCAGTATACATGATTAAAACTAAACACGCAATCCCCACCAACTATCCTACTGGCACACAAAACACAAACGAATGATTATAAAAGGTTAAAGCACATCATGGCACTACATTAATGGTATGCAAGTAATGCAACCCCTAAATTAAGTGAACCCCACTTATCAGACTTTATCAGTGAAAGAACCAAAGCCCCCCATTCCTGGAAACATGTCCCCAAATATTTCCAAGTGTTTCAAGAAGAGAAAACGAAGCAACTGTTTTCAATGACAGAATCCTGTGTAAAGCAAATCCAAGAAGAGCAGGTTTTTCTGCTCAACAAGTAATAGCCATAGCTTCAAACGTGTTAATGCCCATATACTATATGGATGTGCTGACTAACCAGTGAAAAACAACATAAACTACTCAAACAAGATTACAAGAATTACTCTCTGACATATTCCATTACTCACACTAACATATCAACTTTTATTCTTTCACATTTCGAGAATTTCAGCAATTATAAACATAAACAGCCAATATTGCGATATCTAACCCCATTGCAAGATCACATGAACACAGCATTAAAAAGCCAAATTGAAGAGACTTAGAGACCCATATTTTCCAACAATCACATTATTTAATTTCACCAGCCACTATACCCAGAGCAAGAACAGTGTTGAAAAATATAAATGAAATGAACAATTGGGGGAAAAAAAACAAAATTTTTGAACTTACACAGAGAAGACAAAGAAGAAAATAGCACAACTGGTGGATTTTCCACCCATCATCCCTCTCCCACAACACAAGCACTTAGTAACGCAGTATAACACAGTTTGGCTAATGAGAAGCAGCCCAAACGCCGACAATCCGTACGCCGTCGACGCGTCCGTTCCGTACACGCAGTACGTCCTCTCGTCATACTCATCTGGCACAACTTTCGCCTTTCACACCCAAACAAAAAAATAATAATTTAAAAAAAATTAATAAAATAATTATTACCGACAACAGAGTTGTAGCGTATGAAGTGCACAGAGTGGATTGAAAGCAAAATAGAAGAAAAGTGCAGCGGAGAAGGAGGAAAGGAGAAATGGGTTTACCGTGCTACGGCGGCGCTCGGCACCAACGGCGAGAACGAAGGCGATGAGATGAAAGGAGATGACTAAGACTAGAACAGGTATGGAGAGCGCCATTAATGGGCAAGTAGCTTTGTTGATCTGCTTTTCTTCTTCGATTTGGGAATTTTGTTGACACTAAAACACAGTAGAAGAGGGCTGGTTGGAGCACAGCTTTGCTTTGCTTTGGAGCTTTGGCTTTATTTACGGAAAGCGCTTCTTCCCTGTGTTTGCTTTATTGGTGGCTTTTTGGAGGGTTGCTTTTTTTTTTTTCTTTTTTTTTTTAATAATAATAATTACTTTTAATCGTTTTTCTTTTTCATCCCAATATTATTTTAACTCAATGTTATCAATAAGTAGTATATATTTTATATTTTTTTTATTTTTTTAGTCTAAAAAATTCAGTCGGTAATCATTCATTTAGAATCTTAATAGATGTGTCATTTCAATGATAGTTAGCAAATTTTGACATTTTAAAATAAAACTTATCAAAATTATCATTTTGTTATTAGCTATTAAATATAGAAGAATAATTTATATTTTACCTCATTAGAATTGGCAATATAAAGAAAAACAAAAATAGAGAAATTGTAGAGTATTTTTTTTTTTTTTTACTTAGGTGCATGATTTCAACTTTGCTGAGTTAATTCTAAGTCCACATATATCCTGTCTCTAAAGTCTTTGGCGATGTAAATTACGAGTCACGAAGTTGTATAATATTGTATGTAAAAATCGTGTATATTGTATTTAATATTCCTTTATATATTTAGTAAAGCTTCACACCGTCAAGTATGCAAGATGCAGCACCATAAAGACAATAAATGCAGGTTCAATAATGAAAACTTATTTAGAAAAAATAAATGTTTTTGGGAGAAAGTGTAAACAAGCCATTAAATTATTTGGAAATTAAAAATTAAGCCATTGAACTCGAATAAGCTCCAAATAAGTCACTGAACTCTGAAAAAAAATAAAGTAATTAAGCCACTAAATCGAAAAAAATAACAATTAACATTTTTAACATGTCATTTGCCTATTCTGGTCACCGGCGACGAATTCCAGCGAGGGCGACTAATGGTGGCCACCACCGAAATATGCAAATGACCTGTTAAAAATGTTAATTATTATTTTTTTTCCGATTTAATGACTTAATTGCTTTGTTTTTCTGAGTTCAGTGATTTATTTGAAACTTATTCGAATTTGATGATTTATTTGCACATTTTCCTAATATTTTTCAATCTCTATATTATGACTGATGATCCCTAACTATCCTGCATGCACATGTATAATCTTCAAAGTTTAAAACAAAACTGCATTATTATAATCATCTTTACTTTTTGACTTTTATTTACAACTATCATCTATGCATACCTGCTTCTTTTTGTCCTTATTTGCCTTTTTGTCTACAACAATATCATGTGAAACACTTTATGAAAATATGCAAGTAATTTCAAAATTTTGAAATACAAAAGCAGATAAGATGATGTTTGGTAATTAGTTATTAACTGATAGCTGAGAATGAAAAATTGATTGTATTAATTATTTGACAAATTGATAGTATTAGCCGAAAATATTTTGATGAATTAGTTATTTATGTATAACAAGTAACCTGTAAAATGACTTTAAAGGAGGCCAATATGTTATTTTATTTATTGCATTATTCTTAAATTATTTTTAATTGTAAGTATAAATTTTAAAATAAGTATTTTAATAATAATTAATGTTGTTGTTGTTTTAACTATTATAGTTATTTATTACTTTAGCTATTGTTTTTGTTTTTATCAAATAAAAATAATTCAATATTAAAAAATTAAATTTAAATAAAAATTGAATAAATATAAAAACCACAATAATCAACCACTATTAAAGCGATAAATTAGACATCTAAAAAAAAATACAATTAGCCGATATACCAAAAAAAAAAAAAACCTCCAATTAACATTTTCATTTTTAATTTATTAACATAAGTCTAAAAAAAATAGTTACCAAGCATTAGTTTTAACTATTTAACAAAATCTAACTTTATAAATCTACTGATTGGTCAACAAATTTGAAATAACCTTTTAGGTAAAACTTCTACGACTTGGTCCTTTTACCTCAAATATAATAAATAGAGCAATCATCCCATCCCATCCCATCCCAACTGGATTAACCAAGGCAAATTGTGCACGCAGGGAACATTAGACTGACTAGACATTTATAGGACAAAAATCCTGTGAAGATATTCCTTTTTTGTTTCAATTATATAAAGTTTATTTTAAAAAAATTTATATAAAGTTTACTTAGTTCGGTTTGAAAAATCAAAAAAATTATTTTTTAGAAAATAATTTAATGTTTAAATATTTGGTTGGAGGCGATAAAATTATCTTTTTATATTTGATTGAAAATTAAAAAATTGTGAGTCCGTTTATTAACAGAAACTGTTTTCTATTTTCTTTTTTCTAATTTTTCAGTTTTCGTTCTCTGTTTTTCATTCTTTATTTTCTATTTAGAAAACTTGTTTACTAACACTTATTTTTTTAAATTTATTTTTTTGGGTCACACTTGTGTGAGACGGATCCTTATTTGTGAGACGGGTCAGGTCGGGTTGAATCAACATGCAAATGTCATACTTTTGAGGAAAAACATAATACTTTTAAATTGAAATGTAAAAGTATTACATTTTTTCTTAAAAGTAGAACATTTACCAAAAATTTATTCCTAATTAGTATTACATTTGAACATATAAGTAAGACATTTGTGCGTATAAGTATCACATTTCCACATTGACCCAATCCGACCCGTATGAAACGGTCACACACAAGTTTTTGCTTCTTTTTTTTTTTTTTAAAGATTAACGCTATAAAATTAACACAAGTTTAATTTTGAGTGATTTTTAAACCTTCGCAAGCTCCAGGAAATGAATATGGCATTTATTGTAAAACTAGGGTGGCGTTTACAGCAAGAAAAAAAATAGCCTTTGGGCTCGGGCTCGGGCTCTAACGTGTAAATATAGGCATGGGAGACTTGCAAACGTTTCTAATGCGTGGAGAGGAATTGCGGCAGCTACACCATACCTAGAAGCAGGCATGACTCGGGTAGTCCACAACGGGCAATCTACGCACTTTTGGATGGATAAATGGATTGGTCAATACCCTCTTCGTCGTTATTTGAGCACTCCTCTAAGTTTCCCTGAGCTTTATGCTTACGTTCATGAATATTGGGAAGAAGGAGTGGGCTGGAAATGGGCTTCCCTTCAGGAGCTCCTTGTTGGGAAACAATTCTCGAAATACCCAAGAAAATGGACGAAATAGAAAATCCACTAAAAAAAATATTACAAGGAAAAAAATAATCCACGAAGGATTACAACGAAAAGAAATACAAGAAAAATTTCAGGAATTTAAACCTACAACAAAGGTTAGATAAACCTGGAATACAGGGACGGTGTATAACGGACTTTGGGGTAGTTGTAAGTACGAGTCGTGTTGTCACTTTCCTTAAAACCTTATTTACCGCTTCCCGGGGTGCTGGAACGTTGCGATCTAGGTTCCCAGGATAAAATGTACTACGATCCGCCGTTTGAGCACACAAACTTGGATCCGGCGAACGAGAACGTGGGATGAACACAGGTGGCTAGAACGAATGAGAGTAGAGTTTCGAGGTGGAAAGTATTTCGTGTATATCACGTATTACTTGTTCGTATTGTATAAAATCTGCTGCTCACCTGAAAATATAAAGGAGATGAAGGATTAATGGCATTTATCATGGCATTCATTCTTGGCTTTGTAACCTCCCTTCACTAGCAAGCATTAACTCTGCCACTAACATGGAATTAACTCTAAAATAAATATTGGAATTAATCTGATATTAATTCCATAACATATTGAGTTAATCACCTGAACGGTCACATTGGAAGTGAACCGTCTTGGCCAAAGTCTTTTGCGAGAGGTTATTGCAGTTACGCGCGGAAGATTGCCTTTGAGAGGTGACTCAGAGCTACGATTGATCGACTTGTGCAAGCTTCGCGCGGAAGATTGCCTTTGAGAGGTGACTCAGAGCTACGATTGATCGACTTGTGCAAGCTTCGAGAGTTCAACTCTTAGCCGCAAGAGATCGACTAGTGCGACCAGGAGATCACCGCTATCGCAAGCTTCCATCGCTACTACACATCAAGACATCGCATGTCTCGCGCGCTGCCAGTCTCGAGACGCCGCACGTCGCTCGAGAGATTATCTCTCGAAAGCTGTGGACACATTCGTGCCCGCAGGTGCCGGCGCACACAAGTTTAAGTCTTTCGAACTCATTTTGGGATTTGATTTGCACCCCCCTGCGCGCGAGAGAGAACATCTATGCTATACAAGTTAATTAGTCATAAAATGACTCTTGTATATATAGTGGGTGAAATCTTCTTCCCAAACCAATGTGGGACAAATGCTTTCCTTAAAGCTTTTCCCACATTTTTTCCATCTCAATGGGTCTACTTTGAGAACCAATTTCTCATTCACCCATTATCCATTTTGAGCGTATAATATATCGATCTCTTCGTCTAAGAACGAAGAACCCGAATCCACTTTGACCCGACCCAAATCGGATGTGGACCCTACATATATTTATACCACAAAATGGCCACTTAAAATGCCATTTATTGCCATTTTTTCCAACACTCCTTCCTGCTGATGTTTTGCAGAAGCTTGCTAGCATAGTTTTGTCAAATGATGTTACAGCGTCTGATGATATTAGATGGTCTCATGAATCAAATGGTGCTTTCTCGATTTCTTCAGCTTATGATGCCATTGCACCTTCTACACAGATCGGGGAACCGAATGATTGGCGGACAATTTGGCGACTGAAAGTCCCCAATAGGATTTGTTTTTTTCTCTGGCTTGTTAAACATGATCGTATTATGACTAATGCTGAAAGAGGCCGGAGGCGACTAACATCTAATATTTTTTGTGGCTTTTGCGCAGGGCAAACGGAGGACTGTGAGCACCTTTTCCGCAGCTGCCATGAAACAAGAGGAGTATGGCACGTAGCTTTGAGTCCACACGTTCGAGACATCCTAGGACGCTTAAACTGGGATGATTGGTTGCTGGCAAATATCCGAGGAGATAACAGAGTTGGTCTTGCTGCGGACTGGCCGGTGAAATTTGCTAACCGGATTTGGTGGATATGGCGTTGGCGCAATGAGGCTATTTTCAGTGGCCGGACAACTCCCTTACACCAGAAGCTTAACTGGATTGCTCAGAAAGATCTTGAGATTGCTACTGCTTTCGCGAAGCAGTCTGCTCCAGGGTTGCATGCGATACAGATTACTCAGACCCTAGTCGCTTGGAAAAAACTGCAGATTGGTTGGTTCAAGCTCAGCGTTGATGGAAGCTGCTCTTCTACGAGTGGTTTGGCGGGTTGTGGTGAAGCGTTGCGGGACCATAATGGTGATTGGGTCTGCGGAGTGATGAAGCCGAGGCTTGGGGAGTGCTCTAGGGTTTTCGTATGCTGGAGACTTTGGGGGTTCGAAAGTTAATTGTTGAGAGTGATTCCATGATCATTATTGATAAGCTGCGCACTCGTGCACAGTCACTAGGGAATATTGGGAATATTGTCCATAGATGTCATGCAGCGGCGACTATTTTTGAGGAGATTCACTTCGAGCACATATACAGGGAGCAAAATAGGTTGGCTGATACTTTAGCCAAGTGAGCTCTGTGTCTTTCCAGGAGTTATCTTTTGGTGAATGAGGCTCCGAATGACCTGAGAGACTTGATTCGTGAGGATAAAATTGGGGCTTGTTTTCAGCGATGGATTCCCCGAGACCGGGGAAATGGTAGTTCTTAGTAGCCGTCTTATGGGTTAACCCCTCTCTCTTTATCAAAAAAAAAAAATGAAAAGTCATGATGAGCTCAAACCTAGTGGAGACAAATTAACTATTTGTGTTTCAATAGGTTGAAAAAGTAGTTATGAACAAATACTTCATTGTAATAGATTTAATAGTACTCCAAAACAAAACAAAACAAAAAAAAAAAACAACAAAAAACAAAAAACAAAAAACTTAGGGCATGTTTGGTTGGAAGGAAAATGTTTTCTTCAAAATCATGGGAAGTGCTATTTTCTTATGTTTGGTTCATTGGATTTATTTTCCAATGGAAAACGAGTTCCTCATTTTTTAGGAAAATAAAATACTTAGTTGGACCAAGGATTTTGTTTTCCATGGGAGATGGGAAGAAAATTTAGAGTGATTGGACTATTTTACTCTTTGTATTGTTTCTCAATTATTATTACTTTTCTTAATTTGTAGGGGCATATATGTCTTTATACTCGTTATTCCTTACCATTCTAAATCCAACCAAACAACGGAATTAATATTCCCAGTAATTTTTTTTCGAGTTAATGCCCAAAATGGTCATCTGACTATAGCGTAATACTCGATTTAGTCCCAAAGTATTTTTAGTACCCAATTTAGTTCTCTAACTTTTAAAATCACACCCAATTAGGTCCTCCGTTAAAATTTCCATCTATTCACCGTTATTTTGAAGGGCAAAAATGTCCTTTTATTAGACAACACCTCCTGCTCAATTCTTCAACAACTTCTTCAACGGCCTTGATGAAAGGCCTCAAATTGGTTACCTGAGAAAAATCCAGGTAAGTCTCATTCGGTAATTTTAACAAACAAGTAATAGGCAACCCCAAATGCTAAGTAGACAACATCATTTAAAGGTTAACAACTCATAAATCAATCAAAGCTCTGTAGAAATCAACCAAAGCTCTAAAGAAA
Organism: Ipomoea trifida; assembly: GCA_003576665.1. Taxonomy (NCBI): domain Eukaryota; kingdom Viridiplantae; phylum Streptophyta; class Magnoliopsida; order Solanales; family Convolvulaceae; genus Ipomoea; species Ipomoea trifida. The sequence goes on along the minus strand of CP025647.1, from coordinate 10,328,688 downwards.
ATTGAAAGATTGGAGGCCTACCCCATCGCCGTCGTCGTCACTAGTTGATTTCTGAGTTGCTCATGTAGTTCTACGCTTTGGTTGATTTCTGAGTTGAAAGATTGAAATCAACCAAAGCTCTAAAGAAAATTGAAAGATTGGAGGCCTCTCATGTAGTTCTACGCTTTGGTTGCTGACCTGCAGAAATCAACTCCAACGACGCAGCTAGCGACTCCAAGATCCACGCAGCCAACTAGTTAACCTGCAGAAATCAATCCACGCAGCAAGCCAGCAACTCTAAGATCCCCTGGTCTCTGCGAGGTCTTCGAGCAGGCCCCGGCAAGCTTCACCTGCAAGGTCGACGCCGCCGCCCTCTACGTCACTTGCGACCGCGACTTCCACTCTGCCAACCCGCTCACCCGCCGCCACGAGTGCCTCCCGGTGGTACCCTTCTACAACTCCGCCGTTGCCGCCAATAAACGGGTTCCCTTCTACGACCCATCGTTTCTGCGATATGATTCGAAGATCCGAAACAGAGACGCCAATAAACGGGTTTGGAGGACTAAATGACTTATTTGCCTTCAAAATAATGGTGATTAGATGAAAATTGTAACGAAGGACCTAATTGAGTGTGATTTTAAAAGTTAGAGGACTAAATTGAGTACTAAAAATACTTTGGGACTAAATCGAGTATTACGCTATAGTCGGAGGGCCATTTTGGGTATTAACTCTTTTTTTTTCACCCACCAAACAATGAAATTCATTTCTATTAACTACTGTTTGGCTCTAATACCAACTTGAATCATGTGCTCCATCCAACTAAAAGCCTAAGTTGGTAAGAAATTGAATCATGTGCTCCATCCAACTAAAAGTCTAAGTTGGTAGGTGAACTGTACATTTATGTTTATATTATATTTATACTCACACTCCGTATTAATTTTCACAAAATTACGGCAAATATTTAACAAACTTACTTTACTTGCTATTCCTATTTCCTAATAATTGGATGACTCAAGAAATCAAATTACCAAAAAGAAAGAAGAAAATGGAAACACTGTTGTACCAAACTAAATACTCTTACTACTTTTATGCTATATAAAACAGTCTCAATGTACACAAGGGGAAACTGAACTTCACTTTATAAAAAAACCCTATCAAAATCCCCCTTAAAAGTTAATGATAATAAGATACAGTTTTCCTAGATCTGATCAGGGCAGGAAAAAAATACTAGCCTCCTCTTCTGTTAAACTGCTATGGCGTGACAACCGGCAAGCTCAAGCTCCGCCTTCCTCAAAGTGTGCAGGGATCATAACTCTTCTGCTCGTCTTTTCGTCTTCATGGTAGTTAGTTTCCATACGAGCATCCAATAGAACGATGATTCCAATTCTTCTCCCCCATCACCTTGAATTTGCCTTCTCCTGTTTTTGCTTTTTTTTTTTCTTCATTTTTTTTTTTCGTTTTTACTTTTTTTTTTTCTTTTTTCATATTATGATGTAAAACCATCACATGTAACACCCCAACTTTCCAAAATAGTTCAAATGACGCATCAAGCAAATAGTATCCATATCGGGTTTCTATGGAGTGGTGGGAATTTTGAAACAAGTGACCAACTTAGTTCCAATTTCGACAGAAGAAGCTAAAATCAGGGTGATTGACCTGGAGATCTGTCAGCCAATCCCCAGCAGCTTGCGAAAGGGATTTCACCAATCCACTGTCGGGGGCCCACTGTGATGCTTTAAACTTGTATGAAGCAAGGCCGAAAACAGGTAAGAGGATATTGGGGACACCATCCATCTCGCTTGGACATGTCACAGCTGTAGCATGTGCACCTTGGCCTCCTACAGAAGTATAGAAAGCGGTATAACAAGGTGTCATATGCATCATTTCAGAACTGTGAAGCAAAGAAAGAGAGACAATCACAAACAGAATACAAAGGTACCTGTCTTAGTGATGAAGATGTCCCGGCAAATCAAATAATATTTTACCAAATTTTTAAATGTTAGAATTATAGACAAACAGAATACAAAGGTACCTGTCAGAGGTGTATGAAGACGATGATAAGAAAGAAAACAAGCATCCAGAGGTTTCAGGGTAGGGCCCATTGGTATCCGATAAATTGGATACCTACAAAATTTTAACATTGCAATGACCATTTAGAATGATGTGCGCATTATTACCCAAAAAAAAAAAAGAAGAGAGAGAGATGTGTGCATTCAATTGAAATATGTTATATGAACAATCACAATTCAGAAGGATAATTAACAGTACCAGGCCACAGAAATCCAACTGGATGCAAGTAGGTCACAACTTCTAAGCGTTTTCAACTCAGGAAAGCGAACAGCCAAGTTAGATATCTGCAAAGTTATAGATTAACACAAATAAACCAAACCAAACCAAAACAAAACAAAACAAAAAAAAAGGTTCATAGCTTCCGCAGCTAATTAAATGAAAATATTTTATTAAGTACTAAAATACCAACCTTGTCTGCCAAAGGTTCCCGGCCATGAGGTGGACTCCTCTCAAAATACTCAAATCGCAAGTATCTTTGAGAACATGCAGATTCACCTTCATCACTGGAAAAACCTTCTTGCAATGCAGTATTCTCATCTCTCAATGTCAGCCTACTAATCCTAAAAGAATTTTCGCGCATTGCGGAATAATGATTCTGCTGCTCCCTTGAATAATTCAAGCAACCTCTATCCTGTTCAGAATCACTGCTTCCATCACTACTAGAATCCCTAAAAGAGTCACCATCACTATCCTCTCCCGGCCGCCTATCACACAATATTTAAAAAGAAGTTAAACAGCAGATTTACAAGATTTTGATGAATAAATAACATTATTAAGTGTCAATCTTAAACAAGAACAAACACATGCAAACACTCTTACATGAACAGAAAGGCGTCAACTAAGGAAGAATTAAGAAAATTTTGAAAATTTTCAATAACAAAGGAAATGGAGTAGAGCACTGAAGTATCTAGATCCTAAAGAGTGTTTTTAGAATGTAAAATAAAGTCCTAAAGCAATGAGTGTGAATATAATTTGGCATGATTGAGTCAAGCATTACAATAGCTAGTACAATCATAAAAAATTGAGTTGTAACTCACTAATGCATGACAAATAAAACCAGAGAAGAAGCATAGAACACAACCATGATTAAGTTCGAAACAACCGTATATGAACTATTCATTAATGGAACCCATCAAGCAGCCCATACCTCCATTCGATAACAAATAAAATACACACTCAAGTAAAACGCTAACAGAAACATTATATATATGCAAACATTGTTGCCTCAGAGTTAAATGTCACAATTTCTTAAAGGCCTCTGATTAAAGATTATAAAGCATGAATATCCTAGTTCATTATGACATTCAAAGGTCAAAAAAAAAAAAAAAAAAAAAGGAAAAAATGCTACTCACTCGGCTCTACCTAACATTCAATCATAGAAACATTGTTCAATAAACTGAAACCTACATCAAATTAATGAAATTATACAACAAAATTCTGGAACAAATATGGAAATATGGTTAGTTCTATACAAATATATCAACATACATAGTTACATACTAGTGCAAAGTTTGAGGGATGCCAAATAATTTACATATCTACTCCTAAGAGTCAGGGTAAGAGTAATTTAAGCAAAGTCACATTAAGGGATTTAAGGCTATACAAGAATCTAAACAATATTTACATGAATATAAATAAACATCTAGCACAGATGAGTAATAAAAAAGGAGCAAGAAAGCAATATCTAAAAGATAGGTTGAACCTTCGACTTTTAAACTTCTCATGCAGAGAAATGATGTTCAATAACTGCATGCAATGTTTCTGTTGTAACAGTTAAATAATCAAATAGAAAATCTCTATTTTCATAAAGATCATGTTATATAAAATGCTTCACCAAAATATTTCAGTCACCATGATACCATTAGCGCAGCAAAACCATAAAAAGAATAATAAATATTGCCATAGTTATCACGGCGCCCTGTTAAGTCGCGGCGCCTCCCGACCGCCTTGTCGCCTAGGCGACTAGGCGCCCGCCTAGGCGTTGCCTAGGCGACAAGTTAAAAAATACTATATATATATATATATATATAAACAATTAAACATATAAATTGTACTGCACCTGCCCACTGCCTAGCCTACTGCTCAGTGCTCACTGCCCACTGCTGCCCTAGCCTACTGCCCACTGCCCTGCCCACTGCCCAGCCCACTGCCCACTGATATTATTAACCAAAGAGGTGGCAGTCTGGCAGTTTATAACCCAAATCCATACGAAGACAAGCAGTCGCAGATGGAGAAAACCAAAGAAAATGGAGAAGAAAGAAGAAGAGGAAAGAAGAAGAAAGAAGGACGACTCAGGCGGTGGGAGGGCGACGGTGACGGCGATGGGCGATGGTTGTGGGAGACATTAGTCGACGCACTAGATCTGAAATCCTTTCTTCTTCTCTCTTCTTATTAGGTCAAACTTTTTTTTTAAAAAAATAAAATTACTAAAAATGGGTTGGGTTTGCGGGTTGGACGCAGGGTCGGCGTCCTTGGCGCCCCCGCCTGCGACGCCTGGCCGACGCCTTGGCGACGCCGGAGCACGCCTCCCGTTTTCAGGCGAGGCGAAGCCTCCCGGCGTCCTGTCTCCACCGACAGGACGCCAAGGCGTCGCCTAGTCGACGACTAGGCGACGCCGTGATAACTATGAATATTGCCTAAAATTGCCCAAGGCCCTTTAAATGTGGAAAAGATCAAAGTCTTCAATAATTTGATAGCACCAATAGTTTACATATTGTATACATATATAGATGCACAACCCACACATAACAGTGAAAATGGATATTGGTACATGCAAAAGTTGATTGATGCCCATGTACAGAGATAATAACCAAAGTGAGCTGCGAGTTTATCAACCATTGGGAATCTCTTTAATTTCAATAATATAATTCTTGATTTTAAAAAAGATGTGTGAGCTTTATTATATGTAACAGAAAGGTGGAATCCTCCTCAAGGCAATACTATTGCTTTGATATATGAAAACAAAGGAAAAGAGAGTTGAAGGGCATGTAATAATATATTGAAACGAACGAAACTATGAATGCACAATCTCTAAAGCCAAAAATATAAGAAATGTCCTGAAAATCTCCAAAACACTAGAAACAGTCAAAGATAGTCCTTAATGGGCATCATTCATCACTATAAAAGGAACTTTTGATTCATATATTAAACAAGTGATCTGGTTCAGATTTTTGAATTCTTTACATCCAATTGAAACTAATTATCAGTACAGCATTTGAATAGCAGGCCAAGTTATTTAGAGGGTGTTACGAAGATACATAGAAAAATAATATTCTCCAAAAATTAAATGTTGTAAGATGCTTGTTCCACAAGCATGGCAGTAAACTAAAACATGAGAACTATGAACTAAATGAAAAATTTTTGCAAGATGGCACAGAAATCTAGAAATGCCATACTACAAGTCATTCAGGGGAAACAATTGGCACTTTTATAGTGTACTTAATACCCCCCCCCCCCCCCCACAAGGCATCCACCTGGGTCTGCAGTGTGTTGACATTCTGGTAATCAACTTATGATAGAATTTTATCTTTTATCACTAATTTGCCAAGCCATATCACATTAATATCTTATGATTTAAGCATTATCTGCAAACATAATAAGATGTTTAACTCTAGCAACATTCTTCCACCACATCATCAAAAGCTTTCAGTGCTTTATTTATGTTTCTTTAAAACTAAGATTACTGAGATATTGTGACACATTATAAATTTCAATATTTACACTTTTATGGCATGATACCGCATTCACTTCAGCAATTCCGTTGCAAAAGTAAACAGAATAATAAAGTAGATAAGAAGCATAGAACACAACCATGATTAAGTTAGAAACAACCGTATATGAACTATTGTCAAAAAAAACCGTATATGAACTAATCATTAATGGAACCCATCAAGCAGCCCATACCTCCATTCGATAACAAATAAAATACACACTCAAGTAAAACACTTACAGAAACATTTTATATATATGCAAACATTGTTGCCTCAGAATTAAATGTCACAAATTCTTAAAGGCCTCTGATTAAAGATTATAAAGCATGAATATCCTAGTTCATTATGACATTCAAGGTCAAAAGAAAAAAAATGGAAAAATGCTAGTCACTCAGCTCTACCTAACATTCAATCATAGAAACATTGTTCAATAAGCTGAAACCTACATCAAATTAATGAAATTATACAAAAAAATTCTGGAACAAATATGGAAATATGGTTAGTTGACTTAGTTCTATACAAATATATCTACATACATAGTTACATACTAGTGCAAAGTTTGAGGGATGCCAATTAATTTACATATCTACTCCTAAGAGTCAGGGTAAGAGTAATTTAAGCAAAGTCACGTTAAGGCTATACAAGAATCTATACAATATTTACATGAATATAAATAAGCATCTAGCACAGATGAGTAATAAAAAAGGAGCAAGAAAGCAATATCTACAAGATAGGTTGAACATTCAACGTTTAAACTTCTCATGCAGAGAAATGATGTTCAATAACGGCATGCAATGTTTCTGTTGTAACAGTTAAATAATCAAATAGAAAATCTCTATTTCCATAAAGATCATGTTATATAAAATGCTTCACCAAAATATTTCAGTCACCATGATACCATTAGCCCAGCAAAACCAAAAAAAGAATAATAAATATTGCCTAAAATTGCCCAAGGCCCTTTAAATGTGGAAAAGATCAAAGTCTTCAATAATTTGATAGCACCAATAGTTTACATATTGTATACACATATAGATGCACAACTCACGCATAGCAGTGAAAATTTGGATATTGGTACATGCAAAAGTTGAATTGATGCCCATGTACAGAGATAATAACCAAAAGTGAGCTGTGACTTTATCAACCTATTGGTGTTGACATTCTGGTAATCAACTTATGATAGAATTTTATCTTTTATCACTAACTTTGCCAAGCCATATCACATTAATATCTATTATGATTTAGCATTATCCTGCAAACATAATAAGATGTATAACTCTAGCAACATTCTTCCACCACATCATCAAAAGCTTTCAGTGCTTTATACCTTTTAATGTCAAATGCTTTATTTATGTTTCTTTAAAACTAAGATCATTAGAAACTAGAGGACTGAGATATTATGACACATTATAAATTTCAATATTTACACTTTTATGGCATGATACCACATTCACTTCAGCAATTCCGTAGCCAAAATAAGCAGAATAATAAAGTAGATAGGAAGTAAGATTTCTTTCAACCAAAACACAGGAAAGCTAATATGTTAAGCTCTCTACACCATTTGTAATTGAAAATAGCAAAAGAACAACATAGAAACAGGCTTAGACAGTATGGATGAATCATAAGATATGCATGCCAAATAGGCTGAATCAACTAAAGCCACAAAACAGCAGGGCTTAAACACTCAAGACTTTTAATGGAGAACAAAGTGCAAAACAATATACCTTGATTTCTCTGAAGACTTTGAAGGGTCAGCATATATTTGGATACCGGATAAGTAGGGCACATAGTACTGAATCACACAATCAGTATCATTCAATATCAAAGGCACTCCAGCACCATATGCACTCCACTCTTTGAAGGCCTCCCACAAATCACCTAACACAAAAAATGGCTGAGATTCCCCATCAATCTTCCAACTCCTCATTGCTGTCTGTTGTTATCAGATAAAAACCAATCAAACCACATTTCAATAACTAAAATACTAACATTAAAAATAAAAGGAAAAAGAAAACCACTGAAATTTAAGTTAAACAACTCTGTTCAATCAAAGTTAGCATATGTTATTTGCAGTAAAATGAAAATACTAAATTTCAAGCTTTAAATATATAAAATACTCCGTAAAAGTTTAAGTCTTCAGAGATTCCAAAAAACTTAATCGAACTCCATCAGAATTCATAAGAAAATAAGTTTAATTAACGAACCTTAGGGTGATGCTGCGCCGTGACTGAAGGAGTAATCGAATGCAGAAACCGTTCGATATTGGACACCGATGACACCTCGCGAACTGGCTCGGCTACAATGACCGAGTTCTCCTTAAGCGGCTCATCTGCGGATGCTCGGACATCGGACTTGGCAGAACGGCTTACCGCGAAGTCGCTTTTAGCTCCTCTGGTATGATCTTGGTTCTGATGATTCTGACGACTGCTCAAACTCTGGCTCTGACTCCGGCGAGCCTTCGCCGCACAGTAAAACCGATCATCGCCGTTCCTACTCCTATTAAACTGCAGTCCTGCCCCCAACATGTTTCCTAAGCACCAACCTTCGTATATATTCTTAAATGTTTATACAAATCCAAATATATACGATAGCCCGCGCCCTATATATTCGCCCTATACCAATATGTGTCCGTATACCCAAATATATAGATATATATCTATAATTTATATATATTACAAAAAAAGGGGAAACTAGAACAATTACGAAATCAAAACGTGAAGGCTAATTGAAATCTTCCCGTGAAAATTCGAATTAGCCTAATTTCCGAAGAGCAATTAGCAGAATAAACCCTAAGAATGCTAATTTCAAGATCAAATTGAAATGCTTTTTTTTTTGTTGTTGTTGTTCTGGGTGTACGTGGATTGAAAGAAGAAAGCAATAGATAGAAAGAGAGAGAGAATCTGAGATGGGTTGATGATGGAGAGGTGATTGTAGAGAGAGAAAGAGAGCAGAAGAGAAGATTGAATGAATGTATGGGTAGGGGAAGAAGAAAACAAAAAGGTTTTTAAAATGTTTTAAAAAATTTTATGGTTTTGTTGATAGAGGAAAGCGAAAGGGGAAATTTTAAAAAATAAAATAAAAAATGTTTCTTTTAATTCCAACAGTAATACTGGCCGAGTGGGCGCCTTCATTTTAAGCCTATCGATGAAAAAGACAATCTTGCCATTGGAAATGGAATCAACCCAAAGATAAAAAGAAAATACGCTTATTAGACAATTGTTATATCATCTATGTTTATATTGCTCTGTGAATTCTTAATTTCTTATACAAAAATTGTGTAGCTTCCTGTAATATATTTTGTGCTTATAGTTAATAATTTATGTAATATAAATAAATAATTTGATAATTACTGACATATAATATGATAACTTGAAATGATCAACTGCAGGTACAAAATGTGTCAACTACATATACAGAATCTGAAGATTAGTTTTAGATTAGAATCTACTACTAAGTAGACCATGGTTCCATAGTATAATTTGTTTTTATTAGAAGAAAAAAAATTGATGCTTTTAGTATTTTTTTTTTATCTTGCAAACATGCTTTTAGTATTCTTTTAATAATAATTATAAAAATAGGTACACAATTCCTTAATTATTACTATTTATTATTAGAATGTTTATATTCAATCCCTCAATTATTACTTTGATTGATGATGAATATAATGGGCATGTTTGGTTAGTGGGTTTGACCTTGGTCAAAACGCCAAAGAAGGTGTTTGGTTAGCCAGCGGTTTGGAGCAGCGGATTGCTCCAAACCGCTGGAAACTCAAACGAGCTTAGCGTTTTGGGGAAAATATAATTTTTCCATATTTTCCCCAAAACGCCCTTATCTCTTATTATTAAAAAAGAAAAAAAAAATTAACTAAGAAGCCTTTTAAGGCTTCTTTAAGTGAGAGCCTTTCGGCTCCCTTGTATAATTCCAATACATGCACACAACTTTATATCTGAATGATTATATCTACTCCCAATTTAATATCTGAAGAATTAAAATGCCGATTGATACTTTCTCATCAATTAAATTCCTGGTAAAATGTTTTAAAAAAGAATATATTTGATGAAAATAATTTTATTGAAAAAATTAATTAACATGGTTAGTGTTATCTACGCAAATTTTACTATGAACAGCGGTCCACAATGGATTGTCGACCGCGCATCAAAACGACATCGTTCTGATTAATGAAAATAGACGGATGAAAAGGCCTCCGTTCCGCGCCATTCACTTTCAGTTTATATACACTGCAGTTACATTTCAACACAACTACAGTTTTATTTTCGATATAACTGCGGTTTCATTCGATATTATACACTAAAATATGTGAACCTGTTATTTAGTTTTATTTGAACACAACTATAGTTTCTTTTATAATACACTGCAGTTTCATTTCAACACAAACACAATATCATTTCGATATAACTATAGTTTCATTGGACAATATACACCCAAAAATGGGAAACTGTTATTCAGTATCAGTTTATATACATTGCAGTTACATTTCAATACAACTACAATTACATTTCGATATAACTACAGTTTCATTCAATAATATAAAAACAAATGTGAGGCAGTATCATTTGAGATGAACTGTGGTGTCAGTTACGGAGATTTACGGTAGCCGTTTTCTCTCACTTATTGAAATGACGTCGTTTTGTGACCATGGTCTACAATGCATTGTGGATTGTGGACCATGGTATAACGATTGTGTTATCTAGGAAACATAACAAAACATAACAACTAAATTACGTGAAAAATTAACTAACAATTTGCTTTGTTTAAACTTTCCCAAAAGAAAATTTTAAGATTAACTAACAATTTGTCAAAGACTCAAGCGGCATAGTTTTGGCTCTCCCAAGTGAGAGGTCAAAAGTTTGATCCTCAGTGGGAAAAACAGAGCCGGTCGACCGCCCATGCCCCCCACTAGAAGGGGCCAACCAAATATATAGAATTGTTGAAATTTGTGTTACAACTCACAACTAAATTTATCGACTATCGAAAAAATTCATGTGTTTTTTTTTTCATTTTTTATACACAATTTTTAAAATTTGTTTTATATAATGGTATTTGAAAAATATTTATCTCGAAGTTAAAAAAGTATTAAAAAAAAAGAAGTTGAACAATTAATAGAATCAAGTGCTCTGATCCTAATTCTGATATGCTCTGATCTACTGTGTTTTTTTTTTTTTGAAAAACATTCTGTGTTTTTTTTTTTTTCATTTTTATATGCTGCCAAAAGCCTATAGCTATACTCTTACAAAAATCACTGATCTTACATAGACATGACAGTGTTTCAAAGAAATTAATCTTCAACAAAAAGCCTATACCACCTATACTCTACATCTGCATCAACAATATCAAGATGACCCATTTTTCTAAATGCGTATATTAATGCTTCAATAACCTTATAACGAAAATCTGTGCGATATCTGCCCAGTACCCGATTAAATTTACAACAAAGTCCAAAAGTAATTGTTTGGTATCACTCACGTAAAACTCGGATGCATCCGAAACATTTTAAATTTAATTTTGCTGAATTAAAATGTTTTGAAATACTTACTCATGTGGATCAAACGCTCCAGCACTTTAAGAAGAAATCTTATGTCCATTGGGAGCTCTGATTACGGAGATCAAACCAATTGAACAACATTTTTGAAACATGCATAGCAAGTTTACATTAGGTTTAATTCATTGGGTAATACAAACTCAACATTCAATAATAAACTTTCAGACTTCTAGATCACAAGCACATCTTTATACCTAACTTCAAAATCAGAACAAATTCTCACGTCGAGCACTAAGACTGTGGAAAAATGACCTGCAAAATATTAAATATGAAAAAAAAGTTAAAACTAAATATTTATATTTATTTATTTTCAAAAAAGAATATATATATTTATTTTAAAATAAATAGCATACATAAAACATATATAGAGGCTCTAAGTTGGTTCAAAGATACGGGAATGGGTAATGTCGATGTTGAGATGGACTCCCAAATTGTTTTCCATGCTATTAATAGTTTATCTTTTAATTCTGCTTTTGGTCTTTTAGTTAAGGACATTAAAGAATTGACATCTTTGATTGATGATGTTGAATTCCTCTTTGTTAAGCGATCTGCGAATTGTGTCGCCCACACTGTTGCGAGGGAGGCCTTTTCTTTGTCAGGTTGCGAGGAATGGTTTGACATTCCTCCTTCTTATCTTGTAAACTGCTTGAATTATGATTTAATGAATTAAGTTTTTACCTTCAAAAAAAAAAAACATATATTAATATAAATAAACCTTAAAAGAAATATAGAAAACGCGTCTTATCATTCGGTGCAGGTTTTTAGATTTGTAGAAACCACTTTCACATGTCGTAAATAAACTCCTCTGAAATTACAACAAAAGTATTCTATTGATTTGGAATACTCAAGTTGTATATTTTCAACAAACATTCATACCCTTTGTCAGAGCCGGTCCTAAACAAGGGCTACCGTCTAGTACCTTATGCTAGAAGGGGCCAATCCAAATATATATATATATATATATATATAATATAAAATAGGGTTGCATTCTAATGTAAACACCCTTAAAATACAAACATATGGATTAATTGTGGCCTTTAGATTAGGTATGATGAACGGATGGGAGTTACTGGAAGCAAACAAATATTAGATCTGATTATTAGACTAAAAGGGTAATTATGGCAATTCATTAAGACAGAATCCGGGTGTTATAATAGGAAGGCAATTACCGCAAGAAATAAGGTGGTGTAAGTTTGGAAGGATTAGTCTACGTCTACACCACTCTTCCGTCGCGGATGACTGTGGAGTTCGAACAAGGCTACAGCGAAACGATGGAAGCAAACGGCGCAGATATGTGGGAGAACAACTCAGGTTAGTAATAATGATGGATGCAAACGTGATTACTAGAATCCCTTGTGCGGATGATATGAGTGCGTGAATGTTAACAAACTGACCGAGTGGTGTATTATTTATTCATCTGGCGTAAAATTATTTGCATTCATATGTGTAAGCGTGTGTAATTGAAAGGGAAAAACTAACAGCGTATGGAACAGTTCTGAAAGCAGCAGTAGTGTCCACCTATGTATTCCAGCTTCTGTTAATATTAGATGTGTTAGTGTGCATGTATATTCCATTGTGTGTGCTTATATATTCCACCGTGTGCAAATCACATAATGTATGAAGACCATGCACAGTTACGAAAAGAAACGGAAACAATCAAACTATAATATATATTGTAGTTGATTTAAAAGGTATGTAATAATTCTGTCAGAAGTAGTGGTTGGCATATATTCATATGTAGTGTGCGCATCCATTCCAGCATATGATTTGTAGAAATGTGGATTTCTCCATCAGACTGTGTGCGTATATAATTAATCTTGTGTTATTAGTAAATGTATGAGTGTGAATATATTTCCAACCGTGAGTGCGTATAGGTTCAGGCGTGTGCATGTATTGTTACTTGTGTGTGCATATACACGTTCAGGAGTAATTCCAAACTCGTTTACGTTAGGGTATGTGCATTTCATATACGCTGAATTGACAATCGCAGGTAGTGAAGATAATGGAGTACAGGAGACAGAG
>CP025647.1:10178457-10315325 GCA_003576665.1 Ipomoea trifida | reverse complement strand
ATTTTTTCCTTGCATCTTGAATACAACTATAGTCCATATACATTCACTTGAAAATAGGGGAAAACTATTTTAGTGGGATATTGTGATTTCACCTTCTCTGGCTCTGTTCTCTGAGATGGTAATGCTCTAATTTCAATGTTGTATGACAAGATAGTGATATGTCTTAATATAAAGTATGTAAAAGGCCAATGAGAAAGAGAGAGAGAATGCTAGATCAAATTTCATTAATTTTTGCCATGCATCTAAATACAACTATAATCCATATACATTCACTTGAAAATAGGGGAAAACTATTTTAGTGAGTATTTGTGATTTCAACCTTCTCTGGCCTGTTTTCTGAGATGGTAATACTCTAATTTCAATGTTGTATGACAAGATAGTGATATGTCTGAAAATAAAGAATGGTACGTAAAAGCCAAATGAGAAACAGAGAGAGAGAGAATGCTAGATTAAATTTTCGTTAATCTATGCTTGCATCTGAATACAATATATCCATATACATTCACTTGAAAATAGGGGAAAACTATTTTAGTGGGATAATGACCACTAACTACAATAAATATATAATTATTTATAACAGGAGTCTATTAGATTTTTTTTGGTTATAAAATATTTAATTCCTTATGTGTTTTACATTGATGCATAAACCTAACACAAGAAAAATAAAATATGTGGCACACATTTAAAAAAAAAATTGATCAATATGTGTTCTCTTGGAGTGTTGAAATGAATTTAATGGCACCAATGCATGCAATTGCTACATTGAAGGTGGACAAAAGAAGTACAGGTGATGTGAGTGTACATGTAATTAAGTGTAGGGCATTCCAAAAAACATTAGCTAGGAATCTGAGTTTTGACTCCATAGCTTTGTGACTTTGTCGATAGCTTCAAGGCTCTATAGATTATATGCTTTCATCAAACACTTTGTGCGATCCAAGCCTATTTCAAGACCATCACCATTTCAATTCACTATTGTAATTATCTAGAATTCCAAATAAAATGATAGGAAAATTTAGCAATCTTGAACAATAATAAAGTTATTTTGGTATAAGGTTATTGAAACATTAATATACGCCCGCATCTAGAAAATGGGTTATTTTGATATTGTTGATGCAAAGTCTAAGTGTTATTGAAAAGTATTAGTAGTAGCACCATCAAGAAGTGCATAATCAATGTACCTAATAATCCAATGTCCAATAAAATAAGGCATATGATTAGAGGGATAAGAAATATTGCTATGCACTCTCCGAGCTTAAAAAAAAAAAATTAGTTAAATAATCTTTTAATTTTTTTTTTAATTTTTTATACTAATTCTTTTGTTTGGTTTTTTTTTTTTTAAATAGCATGTAGTTGATATAAATTTTGCTCAAACACTTCCGTCCGGACTGTTGGGCTGCCTTGCATTATGGAGCTCTGGTAAAGTTAGCAAGTGATTTTGTCGATATGACTTTTTAAGGTTATACTACCGCTGCGCCGAAGTAGGCTGCGCTGCAAAAGATTTCTTGATTACGATGAATAGGAACTGCGTGAAGTCTGCTTTCTTTGAACACTGTCATGTCTATGTAAGATGCATAAATTTTTGTAGAGGCTAGCTATATGTTTTTTTTTTTTTTTGACAAAGGCTAGCTATAGGTTTTTGGCAATATAAAATGAAAAAATCACCGTATTTTTTTCAAAAAAAAAAACGCAAATAGTCAGAGCATATCAGAGTTAGGATCAGAACAGTTGTGATTCTATTAATTGTTCAACTTCTTTTTTAATACTTTTTTAACTTGGAGGTAATATTTTTCAAGTACATTATATAGAAAATTTTTTTTAAAAAATTGTGTATAAAAAAAAAAAAAACACCTAAATTTTTCAATTTTTTTTAATAGTCCGTAAGTTTAGTTGTAAGTTGTAAAACAAATTTCAACAATATTTCTTTCACTTTCTAAGTTTTTATTTTATTTTATTTTATTTTATATGAATTACATTCATGTACAAACACCTCTTAAAATACAAACATATGGATTAATTGTGGATGTTGGATCTTGGAGATGGACGGCCGGATGGGCTTTTGCATTTTTTTGTTTTTGTTTTTTTTTTTCGCGTTTTTATTCTGACGGGAGTGTTTTTATTTTTCTGTGGGGCAGTTTAGACTTTTTGGGATGGGATACGCGCTTGCCTGATCCGATTTTTGCGTCACTCGCCCGTGCAAAGCTAGGTTTTTGCGATTTTCTCTCCAATTGCTGATTCGCACGTCGTCCATCGCGTTTGTCGGGTGTTGTTTGCGTTCATCCACGCGTTCTGCGGTTCTGGGCGAGAACGATGGTCGTCGGTGGGTAACTACACGCAGCAAACGGCGGGGACCACCGGCAAAAGCTGTCTCTTTAGGTATTTTTTTTGTCGTTTTTGTGCAATAGTTTACTTCTTTCGTTGTTTTTGTTTGCCTTTTGGCAGTTTGTCGGCTGCTTTCTCTGAATTTGTTGTTGTTGTGTGTCGGCTTTGTAGGGTTTGGTATGAATTTGTAATTGGTTGTCGGTTTGCCGGCTTTGTCCGGATTCCTCTTTTTTTTTTTTTTTTTTTTTTTTTTTTGCTGTGAATTTATGTGTTTTCCAGTACTTTTAACCATGTTCTGGGGTTGGATATGGTGAGTGTGTATCTTAATTTAGGTGTGTGCGTGCGTCTGATTTAGGATTGTAGTGTAGTTAGTGATTATGGTTTTCGTAAGGTTCATGTTAGTCGGGTTAACGAGTGGCGGGTTTGGGATGACTTTCTCAATTGGTGTCGGCTTTGTCTGTTTTTTTTTTTTTTTTTTTTTTTTTTTTTGCTGTGAATTTATGTGTTTTCCAGTAGTTTTAACCATGTTCTGGTGTTCGTTTTGGTGAGTGCGCACCGGATTTTAGGTGTGTGCTTGCGTGTGAGTTTGGTTGTAATGAAGTCAGGGATTATGATTTTCGTAAGGTTCATGGTAGTCGGATTAACGAGTGGTGGGTTCGGTCTTGGTTGGTGCGTATTTTGATTCATAGCTTGTGTTAAGTTTTGGTTTCTTAATTCCTCATGATCTGACTGTTTGGGCAGTAATAGGGTCCCAAATGAAACGGATATCCTCATTTATAAGATCCTAGTTTGATATTCGTGTTGCTTGTGCATTATGTATGGGTTGAATAGCTTTACATATGTGTTTGGGTGGTCCTTTTGCTTGTCTGTGTGCTAGGTAAAAAGGCAAAGGTCTCTCGTCGGATTTACGTTGCATCTCAGATTGGGTCCAGTGATGATGACTTTGTATCGCCTCCTTTGGTGGGTCTGGGTACGATGCAAGAAGGACCTGAATTGAATGCCGCGGATGTGTAAAGGGGGGTGAGGATGAGTCACATTTTCCTAAGGTTAAGACTAGGTCTCCTGCTGTTGTGTTGGTCGATGCGCTAAAAGATTTGTCATGTCAGCAGAAGGATGATATAAGGGATATGGGCTTTGGGGCTTTGTTGGAGTTTAATGTTGGTGACTCCCTCCTTGTTTAGTGCACTGGTTGTCCACCTTTGTTTAGTGCACTGTTTTTTTTATTTTTATACACAATTTTTTTAAAAAAAATTTGTTCTATATAATGTTACTTGAAAAATATTACCTCCAAGTTAAAAAAGTATTAAAAAAGAAGTTGAACAATTAATAGAATCACAACTGTTCTGATCCTAACTCTGATATGCTCTGATCTATTGCGTTTTTTTTTTTTGAAAAAAATACGGTGATTTTTTCATTTTTATATTGCCAAAAACCTATAGCTAGCCTTTGTCAAAAAAAAAAAAAAAACATATAGCTAGCCTCTTACAAAAATTTATGCATCTTACATAGACATGACAGTGTTTCAAAGAAAGCAGACTTCACGCAGTGTTCCTATTTCATCGTAATCAAGAAATCTTTTGGCAGCGCAGCCTACTTCGGCGCAGCGGTAGTATAACCTTAAAAAGTCATATCGACAAAATCACTTGCTAACTTTACCAGAGCTCCATAATGCAAGGCAGCCCAACAGTCCGGACGGAAGTGTTTGAGCAAAATTTATATCAACTACATGCTATTTAAAAGAAAAAAAAAACCAAACAAAAGAATTAGTATAAAAAATTAAAAAAAAAATTAAAAGATTATTTAACTAATTTTTTTTTTTTTTAAGCTCGGGAGAGTGCATAGCAATATTTCTTATCCCTCTAATCATATGCCTTATTTTATTGGACATTGGATTATTAGGTACATTGATTATGCACTTCTTGATGGTGCTACTACTAATACTTTTTCAATAACACTTAGACTTTGCATCAACAATATCAAAATAACCCATTTTCTAGATGCGGGCGTATATTAATGTTTCAATAACCTTATACCAAAATAACTTTATTATTGTTCAAGATTGCTAAATTTTCCTATCATTTTATTTTGGAATTCTAGATAATGTACAATAGTGAATTGAAATGGTGATGGGTCTTGAAATAGGCTTGGGATCGCACAAAGTGTTTGATGAAAGCATAATCTATCTATAGAGCCTTGAAGCTATCGACAAAGTCACAAAGCTATGGAGTCAAAACTCAGATTCCTAGCTAATGTTTTTTGGAATGCCCTACACTTAATTACATGTACACTCACATCAACACCTGTACTTCTTTTGTCCACCTTCAATGTAGCAATTGCATGCATTGGTGCCATTAAATTCATTTCAACACTCCAAGAGAACACATATTGATCAATTTTTTTTTTTAAATGTGTGCCACATATTTTTATTTTTCTTGTGTTAGGTTTATGCATCAATGTAAAACACATAAGGAATTAAATATTTTATAACCAAAAAAAATCTAATAGACTCCTGTTATAAATAATTATATATTTATTGTAGTTAGTGGTCATTATCCCACTAAAATAGTTTTCCCCTATTTTCAAGTGAATGTATATGGATTATATTGTATTCAGATGCAAGGCATAGATTAACGAAAATTTAATCTAGCATTCTCTCTCTCTCTGTTTTCTCATTTGGCTTTTACGTACCATTCTTTATTTTCAGACATATCACTATCTTGTCATACAACATTGAAATTAGAGTATTACCATCTCAGAAAACAGAGCCAGAGAAGGTTGAAATCACAAATATCTCACTAAAATAGTTTTCCCCTATTTTCAAGTGAATGTATATGGATTATAGTTGTATTTAGATGCATGGCAGAAATTAATGAAAATTTGATCTAGCATTCTCTCTCTCTTTTCTCATTGGCCTTTTACATACTTTATATTAAGACATATCACTATCTTGTCATACAACATTGAAATTAGAGCATTACCATCTCAGAGAACAGAGCCAGAGAAGGTGAAATCACAATATCCCACTAAAATAGTTTTCCCCTATTTTCAAGTGAATGTATATGGACTATAGTTGTATTCAGATGCAAGGAAAAAATTAATGAAAATTTGATCTAACATTCTCTCTCTGTTTTCTCATTTGGCTTTTACGTACTTTATATTCAGACATATCACTATCTTGTCATACAACATTGAAACTAGAGCATTACCATCTCAGAGAACAGAACCAGAATATGTCGAAATCACAGCAACTCCTTTAATTTAACGCGGTTTTGAGTTGCCCTCCTTAATTAGACCAACAATGTGGAAGTTCATTGTGTGGTGTAATAGTAATAGCACATGAGTCATCAAGTGACTGCCCAGCCAACAAATGATGAACACATACACGTGATGTGGCATTTGCAGTATTGTTTGGTAACTAATAGATATATATGGGGCTCTATATACTAAATTACTAACCTCCAATAATGCTCTTGCACAACTCAAGAATGGGACTATGGGAGTTAGTTTCATCAACAAACATATAGGCAGTTGGTAGCCTTCTTAAATGCGATGTTGTAATTGGTGCACATTACCCTAAGCATAACAATATTGTAATTTATTTTTATTAAAGCAGATACTATATACATATATACACGTATATATATAATGGGACTAAGGTGGGTAAAGAGGGACAACTGTTCTTATTGTCTTCTCGGGATTTGCTCCGATCCTGATTAGAGCGGTGTATTGAATATCTTATTAAAGAAGTAAAAGAGGTGAACATACAATGTTTTCGATTACACAATTCAGACGGTTACAACAGAGCCCTAGATAGAGAAGGTAACTACAAAAGCTCCTATACAATAGCTCTAACGGTAAGACCTATTCTAAGTCATACAATGCTAACAGAAATAAATAATAACAATAATAATATAGCTCATAAAAGAGTATGCCAAAATGCATGTAATATGAAGCAACATCAAGATGTTGCAGGGGCAGGGCCGGTCCTGAGCATGGGCGGGCTGGGCGATCGCCCAGGGCCCCATGCTAGAAGGGGCCCATCCATATATATGTATATGTAATATGTATACATATATATTATAGTGTTATAATTATATTAAAAAACAATTTAATGGGGTAGCTCAAGTGGTAAGTGAGTTCTCTTTGTAAGGAAGAATTTTGAGAGAATGTGGGTTTGATTCCCACAAATGACAATTTCTCTTAGGCTGGAAAATTGTGGTTGCAAAGACTGAGGAGAACTTTTTAAAAATATTTAGGTGTTTTCTTTTTTTCGAGAACTTTTTAAAAATATTTAGGTGTTTTCTTTTTTTCGAGAACTTTTTAAAAATATCCAGGTGTTTTCTTTTTTTCTTTAACGCAGCTAATAGAATCACAAAGAGGTGATATAAATAAAATTTTCAAAAAAACAGAATAATCTAATGAAAATTTGAAACAATCTAAAGAAAATAAATGTATTTCATGTTATTTGAGATTATTATTTTTTAGTATTATTAAATTTTAATTTTTTATATAGGGCCCATTTTTTTTTAATTTCGCCCAGGGCCTTCAAAATGTTTGGACCGGCCCTGTGCAGGGGAAACCTTGCAAGCAAGAGAGGGCCACAAAGGAAGGAATCATTTTATTGAGTCATTGAGAAAGAAAACAGAAACTTGAAGCAATTTAATTATGTATATTGGATTATATATGCTACTTGAGTTTGATAAGAGTCCAAAAATGCAATTCTTTCCTTGAGGCATTAGAGGTTTTGTGGGTTGGATGGGGCTATTTAATTTGGTGTTATTTTGTTTATGTTAATTGATATAAGTTTCTTCTAATCTCTTAATTAACTTTTATATATGATAAGTAAGCAATAATTAATATTGAGATGACAAATTGTTTGCATGAGACTTGAGAGTTTCTTGTGTGGATTGACTTTCACGAAGTGGCTGATATTTCATATGGGGTATTGACTCTGTGAAATACTACATTGTAACAGAGTCAGTAGTACTCAAAACTAATAAAATCATTATGGGAAAAAATATTTATTACTCCTGTCAAATTCTTTTATTTACAATTTTGTTATGAAAAAATAAAAAGTTAGGACAATACTCTACGCATACACTAATTGTAACTTGTAACTAAATAAATAAAGACAACACTTTTATTTACATGACAATTATATTTCTTTTCTCCTAAACAATTTTGGCAAATATTTGGAAAATATTATAGCAATCGAGGCCCTTTTTTGGTTGGCTTAATTAAATTGTTTTGTGGGTTACTCACATAATGTTTGCATGACAAATTTACTTTTGAGTAATGCTATTTTGTTGGCCTTTGGGTTGGGATTCAACCTTTTTTGGAGAAGAAGTATTAACATTAATCACTATTAGAATTATTTCAATTTCCTCCACAATTATTTGATAATTTTCACATTTGGTGAAGTCAATAAGTATTTTTTTTTTTTCAATCTAACCAGCACTTTGTCCATTAATTGGGTCGGCCTGATGCAAACAAGGATTAATCTGAGTATGGTACGAGCTTAAATGTGTCTCATACAGTTAGGCCTACTTATGATACCCCGTGACATGTAAAAAAAAAAAAAGAAGTAAGGTAGTATTATTTTTACCATATTTGATGCACAACTTATTTTTTCTGCCACATTTATTCTTTCATGACCAAATTTTTGAATACTACTAACTCTATTGAAACACAAGAGTCAGTATTGCCTCCACTGAGGCTCGAGCCCACCACCTCCCATATCCCATATAAAGGGAAGGGTTTCATGACCAAATTAAATTTCCAATAAAAAAGATAGTTGGAATGCCTCATA
Organism: Ipomoea trifida; assembly: GCA_003576665.1. Classification (NCBI taxonomy): domain Eukaryota; kingdom Viridiplantae; phylum Streptophyta; class Magnoliopsida; order Solanales; family Convolvulaceae; genus Ipomoea; species Ipomoea trifida. The sequence continues at coordinate 10,307,197 of CP025647.1, read as the reverse complement.
TTTTTAGGTTAAAACCACGTGCTTAAACATTTTTTGAGAAAAAAATGTAATAGCACATGATTTCAAACTAGAAATATGACATAATCATATTCTTTTTATTACCCCGTACTAAATATTTGGCCATAAAAATTATGACAAAAAATAAAATCGTGCACTAAATATGATCAAAATAGTATTCGTATATAAGACCAAAAGTGGAACTAATTTATTACTATTATTAAAAAGAATTAATCTTAATATCATTTAAATAAGTTCAATTCCCACATCTATTCTACTAAACCATAAACCACAAATTAAGGATGCAATGAGCCAAGGATTGGGGATCACCATCGAGGCGGGTAAAAATTGCGATGTTAGCTGATGCGGAGATTCGAACTCACGATCTTTGACTATGATTCTAATCCCAAATTGAAGCATCGCTCCATTTCAACTAAAAATCTAAACTTGGTAGTTAGATTGCACTTTTTTTTTTTTTTTTTTTTTGCTCCGAGAGGCACGGGAACTGGCACAAAAGGAATCGTCACTTGTGGTAATGAAACCCGGGTTCTCCCGGAATTCTTCCCCACAAAGAGAGCTCCCTTGCCACTTGAGCTACCCCATTGGGTTAGATTGTACATTTATGTTTTTATATTATTTATGCTCAACATTAAAAAATAATAATTTGATGAATGATTTTGATAAATAAATAAATATGATGTAAAAATTTGTTAAATTTTTTCACATATAGTATTATTGATAATATCAACTTAAAACTTATTTTTATGATGAGTTTAAACTCTAACTTAAGAACATATCACCGCCCTGTCTTAAAAATTTATGGATAAATGTTTTAAATCACGGGATGTAACCTAACTAAAACTTCATTTTATATAATTATAAAGTAAGAATCGATTTGTATGGATAATTTGCTGTCATGCATGCATATGTTTTTAGTTAATAACCTTATTAATTTGGATATTTATATGTTCATAGTTTAGAAATCATATGTCATTTTCATTTGCACATCACAATTACGCTATATATATATATATATATATATATATATATATATATATATATATATATATATATATATATATATATATATATATATATATATATATATATATTTCCAAACGGATAGCTACACATGCACTTATTTACGACAATCGTTGCTTTGAAGGCAAATTTGATAATTAATTAATCTGACACTTAATGCATGCAAAATTTTAGAAGAAAATTAAATGATTTATTTTTCCCAAAGGGTATTGCTATTTAATTTGTGCAGAATCTTTTACATTAAATTGTATATTTAATATAGTTAAAAATCTATAAAATCAACGTAACCACTCTTCCCTACTAAACTCGATCACTACATAGCATTATTTATTAATTAATTTTTTAAATTTAATTATTTTCATTGACTATTTGTGAATTAGTTGATTCCACTATAAATTAATAATAATAATAATAATAATAATAATAATAATATTTTACATACGCACATCATTACAAACTCAATATTACATTTTGATTATAGTCATTTCATAACATATTAACATAAATATATAAATAAATTGATTAAATTTGTAATGTTATATATATATATATATATATATATATATATATATATATATATATATATATATATATATATATATATATATATATATATATAAACTTGACTAGGCTCATAAACTACTTAAACCAAGTATTAAGAGGCTCAAATTAGACTCGGTTTATTACTCAAACTACTTGAAATCAAATTTGATTTGATAGTAATCGAATTAAATTTAAATATTCATCGAATCAAATTCGAGTTATTTGCAAGTACCTTAGATATAATTTATTTACACCTTATATGTCATCATGATTTCTCTGGTCAAAAGCATGACCAAATATAGCTATTCTTTAATTTCAGTAGCTAGAAACCATGGCTATATTTTAGTCATGGTTTATAGAAGCTAGCGAAACTAGACCACATTTTTCCGTTGCCAAAATTTGACCAACCTTCGTGTTATATTTTAAATTTTCATTATTTAATAAATTAATTTTTATGAAACGGGTAATTCTACTAGTATGCACTTTGAACTAAATATCGTGTTTGATAGGATATATTGTATTACTCTCCCTGTCTTATTTTACCTGTCATATTTACTATTTATTAGTCAAATTAACTCTTTTTTCATTATTAATATTTTTTTTCTTTAGTAATTTTTTATTATTTTTAAATTTAATTTTTTGTGTTTAATAGTACTTTTAATGTAATTTATAAATATATAAATTTTATATATTAATGCTAAATTTAATATTATGAAAAATTAGATTAAAAATAACTTCAATCCTCGTTAAACGACTCAGACAATCAAAATGGGACGGATGTACTATATTATAATAAGATAGATATTCATTTAAGTCATATTTATTTTAATAAATATAGAGTAACAAATTATAAGGATATACATTTAGTTAGAGCCATTTTATTTTATAGTTTCTTTTTTTTTTTGAATACTATTGACCTGTTACATGTAGTATCTGTCCATATACTTTCTCAAAATATTGAAGCCCAACAAAGTCAACATTGCCCACACTGAGGCTCGAACCCATGACCTCCCACTTAGGAGAATCACTTCATGCCGCTTAACCACAAGGCCTTTGGCGAGCCATTTTATAGTTAGAGTTACACTTGTATGAAATTGTTTCACGGATCTTAATTCGTGAGAAATGTTAGATCAATATGAAAATGTAATACTACTCAAGAATAAAATGCTTGTTACTTATAAAGAAAAATGTAATAATTTTGAGGTAAAATGTAGTAAAAGTATTACATTTTTCATCGAAAGTATTACACTCTCTCTTATACTTATAGAGAAAAAAATGTAATATTTATGAGGAAAAATATAATACTTAATTTTAAATCAAAAAGTAAAATTATTACATTTTTCTTTAAAAGTAATACACTTTTTTCATATAAGTAATAAACATTTTATCCCTGATTAGTATTATATTTTTCAGTATAAGTATTACATTTTCATCTTACCCGATCAGTCTCACGGATAAAGATTTGTGAGACAGTTTTACATAAGTTTTTGTCTTATAGTTGGAATAATTTTATTGTTTTGTTTATAATTATAAAAGTTATTGTGTTATTACTTACTAGTATTTTCGCCCGTGCGTTGCACGAAATTGATTTGCTATAATATGTTAAGACCACAAAGAGAGCCTCCTTGCCACTTGAGCTACCCCATTGGGTTAGATTGTACATTTATGTTTTTATATTATTTATGCTCACATTAAAAAATAATAATTTGATGAATGATTTTGATAAATAATAAATATGATGTAAAAATTTGTTAAATTTTTTCACATATAGTATTATTGATAATATCAACTTAAAAATTATTTTTATGATGAGTTTAAACTCTAACTTAAGAACATATCACGCCCTGTCTTAAAATTTATGGATAAATGTTTTAAATCACGGGATGTAACCTAACTAAAACTTCATTTTATATAATTATAAAGAAGAATCGATTTGTATGGATAATTTGCTGTCATGCATGCATATGTTTTTAGTTAATAACCTTATTAATTTGGATATTTATATGTTCATAGTTTAGAAATCATATGTCATTTTTCATTTGCACATCACAATTACGCTATATATATATATATATATATATATATATATATATATATATATTAATATTCCAAACGGATAGCTACACATGCACTTATTTACGACAATCGTTGCTTTGAAGGCAAATTTGATAATTAATTAATCTGACACTTAATGCATGCAAAATTTTAGAAGAAAATTAAATGATTTATTTTTCCCAAAGGGTATTGCTATTTAATTTGTGCAGAATCTTTTACATTAAATTGTATATTTAATATAGTTAAAAATCTATAAAATCAACGTAACCACTCTTCCTACTAAACTCGATCACTACATAGCATTATTTATTAATTAATTTTTTAAATTTAATTATTTTCATTGACTATTTGTGAATTAGTTGATTCCACTATAAATTATATAATAATAATAATAATAATAATAATAATAATAATAATAATAATAATAATAATTAATTTAATACGCACATCATTACAAACTCAATATTACATTTTGATTATAGTCATTTCATAACATATTAACATAAATATATAAATAAATTGATTAAATTTGTAATGTTATATATATATATATAATATATATATATTTATATATATATATATATATATATATATATATATATATATATATATATACTTGACTAGGCTCATAAACTACTTAAACCAAGTATTAAAGAGGCTCAAATTAGACTCGGTTTATTACTCAAACTACTTGAAATCAAATTTGATTTGATAGTAATCGAATTAAATTTAAATATTCATCGAATCAAATTCGAGTTATTTGCAAGTACCTTAGATATAATTTATTTACACCTTATATGTCATCATGATTTCTCTGGTCAAAGCATGACCAAATATAGCTATTCTTTAATTTCAGTAGCTAGAAACCATGGCTAATATTTAGTCATGGTTTATAGAAGCTAGCGAAACTAGACCACATTTTTTCCGTTGCCAAAATTTGACCAACCTTCGTGTTATATTTTAAATTTTCATTATTTAATAAATTAATTTTTATGAAACGGGTAATTCTACTAGTATGCACTTTGAACTAAATATCGTGTTTGATAGGATATATTGTATTACTCTCCCTGTCTTATTTTACCTGTCATATTTACTATTTATTAGTCAAATTAACTCTTTTTTCATTATTAATTTTTTTTTCTTTAGTAATTTTTTATTTTTTAAATTTAATTTTTTGTGTTTAATAGTACTTTTAATGTAATTTATAAATATATAAATTTTATATATTAATGCTAAATTTAATATTATGAAAAATTAGATTAAAAATAACTTCAATCCTCGTTAAACGACTCAGACAATCAAAATGGGACGGATGTACTATATTATAATAAGATAGATATTCATTTAAGTCATATTTATTTTAATAAATATAGAGTAACAAATTATAAGGATATACATTTAGTTAGAGCCATTTTATTTTATAGTTTCTTTTTTTTTTGAATACTATTGACCTGTTACATGTAGTATCTGTCCATATACTTTCTCAAAATATTGAAGCCAACAAAGTCAACATTGCCCACATGAGGCTCGAACCCATGACCTCCACTTAGGAGAATCACTTCATGCCGCTTAACCACAAGGCCTTTGCGAGCCATTTTATAGTTAGAGTTACACTTGTATGAAATTGTTTCACGGATCTTAATTCGTGAGAAATGTTAGATCAATATGAAAATGTAATACTACTCAAGAATAAAATGCTTGTTACTTATAAAGAAAAATGTAATAATTTTTAGGTAAAATGTAGTAAAAGTATTACATTTTTCATCGAAAGTATTACACTCTCTCTTATACTTATAGAGAAAAAATGTAATATTTATGAGGAAAAATATAATACTTAATTTTAATCAAAAAGTAAAATTATTACATTTTCTTTAAAAGTAATACACTTTTTTCATATAAGTAATAAACATTTTATCCCTGATTAGTATATATTTTTCAGTATAAGTATTACATTTTCATCTTACCCGATCAGTCTCACGGATAAAGATTTGTGAGACAGTTTTACATAAGTTTTTGTCTTATAGTTGGAATAATTTTATTGTTTTGTTATAATTATAAAGTTATTGTGTTATTACTTACTAGTATTTTCGCCCGTGCGTTGCACGAAATTGATTTGCTATAATATGTTAAGAATATTTAGATCGATATACAATTATGTAAATTATAATATCGAATATTATATAGTGCAATTGAAAAATTAAGTTTGATCGATTATGTTTTCTGATGTAATCATTGCTTGAATTTGAGCAAATAATTGTCCAATTAATAGCAATGTGTATATATATAGATCCGGTGCTGAAACTTTAGACATTTTATATATCAATGCTTATGAGTTATGATTTGTATTAATTGGGTTCATTATATATCAACTCAGTTATAGAAATTATTTATACTGATGATATATTTTCTATGTAAATATATAGCAATTTTGTCATCTTTGTATAAAAAGAAAACATAATAGTATATCAATGTAACTGTTTTGAATTACACATTATTGAAAACCTTTTGTAGACGATTGATAGTATATTATATATTGTTATTGTAAATTTTTATACTTATTTTAATTTGCATCACTAATGAAGTAAATTATCTAGAATTATAGCTTTTTAGTACTTTATTTCAGAATTACTGGAGTAAAATATCCAAAATTATAAGATATTTTTAAAGTAAGTATGTATAGATTAGCTATGTTTTTTAAGTGTATAAATTTCATGAATATTTGATTTGTGGGCATGTTTTATTTGTTGTGTATTTTTGCCTAACAGTGGGCTGTATAATGTGTTAAGAGCTATAATTCTCTTAAACATGCAAATTTTGGCTCTTTAGGTTATACTTTATTTATCTGTGTACTTAATTTGGTTAATTTTTTTAACGTGTTATAGTTAGACTTCTTAGAGTAAAATAATGATGTTTGCAAATAATATGGTAATAGGATGAAAACTGTATAGCTTGGAATATTAAAAAAAAAAAAAAAAAAACTACATTGGATAAGCTAATTTATTTATTAACATTTAAAAAAATACATTTATTTTTTATTGTAAACATAGAGTTCTAAAATTATGAACATGACCGAGTCCACCTTGCAAGGTGGATCCTGATCCATAGCATAATTTACCCACCTCTACCACGACCTTCCCGTCTCACTCAATAAGATTAATGCAAAAGTATCACTCAATTAATTGAACAATATATGACTCGTTTGTCTCCAATTATCTTGAAAAAATCTATGTATAATTATATTATTACTAAAATAAATATGGTTAAAAAGGGAAATAATTTAATTGTAATTATTATAAAACTAAATACAACAACCCATGTTTAGCTTAATCTATACTAACATTCGTGTAGTTATTAACTTAATTAGTATAATAATTATTAGTCAATTATACTAATATTTATGCAATTAATTCCTTAATTACCATAATAATTATCAAATAATTAAATTAATATTGTACAATTATGCTTTTATACCTTAAATATAAAAATATATATGAGAGATTATCATAGTAATTACACAGAAGAATATTAATGATTGTTTATTTTGTTCTCTCTCTCACACACACACACATATATATAAAATCAAAAATTAATTTTAATTATAAAATAAAAATCCAACGACCCATGTTTAATTATATATAATTATAATTATATTAATATTGTATAATTATTAGCTTAATTATCATAACAATTATTAGTCAATTATACTAATATATGTGTAATTAATTTTTTAGTTACCATAATAATTATTAGGTAATTATATTAATATTGTACAATTATAATTTTATACTTTAAGTATAAAAATATAGAGAGAGAGAGATTACCCTAGTAATTAGAGAGAAGAATAAGAATGATAATTTATTTTATTCTCATAGTATTATACCTTAACTATAATATATATATAATAATTTATATATATATTATTATGGTAATTATTACTATAATACCTTAATAAATATAGCAATTAAACTAATATTGTGTAATTATGTTTGCAAAAAAAAATTGTGTAATTATACTTTTATTCTTTAAGTATAAAATATATAGAGAGAAAGTAGCATAAATTACCATAGTAATTACACAGTAAATATAAAAAATAATTTATTTTGTACGTTCTTATAATATTATATCTTAGGTATAAATAAATATACATATATAACCATAAAATATCATAATAATTAAATGGAAGAATAGGAATATAATTTATTCTGTACTAATAATATTATACCTTAAATATAAAATAAGTACATTAGCAATTTTGCTAATAGATAATTAATATTTTGGTACATTAATTTTGACAATTATTAGAAATTAATTTTTGTAATAACTGCCAAAATTAATGTATATAAATATTAATTATCTATTAGCATAATTGCCTAATATACTTATTTTATATTTAAGGTATAATATTATTACAAAATAACTATATTGTCATTCTTCCATTTAATTATTATGATAGTTTATGGTTATACACACACACACACACACACACTTTTAACTCTATATTTATTAGTATTATTTGTGTATATACTTTTTAGAAAATAATCATCATTAAAAAGATGATATTTGATATAATTTAAAAAGTAAATTATTAATTAGATTGCCTAATATAATTGTCTTACTAATTGATTACCATGCTACTATAATTCATATTTTTGAAGTCTTTTTATTACCAAGCTAAATACATATCCTTAATAATTAAGATAATCCTTAGTCACATCCGTAGTACTAAAAGTATTACTTTAAATTTTTATAAATAAGATATAATATTATTAAACTGAAATAATAATTAAAATAATGTGTCTATATAGTACAAAAGATTTTATAATTGACTTAATAATTAAGTATTAGTTTTTAATGCTTAATACAAATTGATAATTTTAAACATTATTTATGATATTTATTGTGTCCTTGTAATATTAAAATTATTAGTAGAATTTTTATAATTAAGATATAATATTATTAAATTGAAATTATTAAAAATATTGTTTCCATAGTACAATTAAATTATATTTTCTTTAATAATTACTAATTAATATAATTATCTAATATAAATTTACATTTATTAATAAGTATTTATGGTATTTATTATTAGGTATTAATAAAAAGGACAAAAAAAGTTAATAGCGTAAGGTAAATTGATATAAAATTGAAGAAGAAAATGAGGAGGAAAGGCATATATATATATATATATATATATATATATATATATATATATATATATATACACACACACACACACAATAGCGTAAGGTAAATTGATATAAAATTTTAATAATTATTTTAAAATCAAATACAGAAATGTTTTAAGGAAACATTGAATTTTACAATTAAAAAGTATTCTATTCTTTTATTGGTTTTCAAAAACATCACCGGTCAAACCCCTCATTTGTTTTGGTGGTCACCGACTCCTTTGCATATCTTCTTCTTCGGCTCTAGATACCCTTGTTTAGCAACTCCAGCAACGCCATGTGTTCATACTGCGACAAATATTTCATACACATACATAAATCGAAGTATATAAACATTGAGATTAACGTCAAAGTATTAAAACAAAAGCAATCTTGTGCTACAACAAATAATTATTATCATAAAATCGATATTGTAATCGATATTATAATGGATGCAACTCCAATCCATTATATTTACAGTGCGATGGAAGAAGAAAATGAGAGAGAAACCAAGATATGATTTCACAGATCGAGAATGGGAAGAAGAAACAGACAGTGCAAAAGTTGAAGAATTATGATTTTCAAAATCAACAATTCTTTGTATTTATAGGTAGAAATGATGACAATTATAAATTTGTTAATTTTGTCAAAAGGAAAGTAATTAATTACTTAACATATTAAATTATTAATTTTAAATGAAAATTTTAATCCTCAATACTAATAACATAATAGCAAACAAATTACTATGTTAAGATAGGTCAAAAAAAGATACGTCAATTTTAAATTATTTACGTCAATTGCTGCAATTTGGCTATTTTAAATTATTAATTACTACGTAAATTTTTATTAATTACCATAATTACTAATAACTAATTATAATTAAATTCTATCATAATAATTACTATTACCATAATTACTAATAATGAATTAAAACCAATAATTAATATTATTCTATAATAATAATAATAATAATTTGCATATTACTAAAATACCCCTACTTTGGGCGGGAAAACATTAGAGGAGGATATTGCTTTTATATATAGTATAGATTATAGACCTTTGCCGATTATGTTTATAAGACAAACTTCACTCACGTACCGCGCAGCTTTAAGCAGCGGTTACAAGTGTTTGTGTAAATAAAAATAATTGAATTTTGCAATACAACACAACAACCCACACACTGTAATTTTAGAATAATTGTCGTAGTAAAAGCATATATAATAATGCTATTGATATTATCTAAAACTCATATATGTGTAAATAATGGTTCTTTCCTTGATTTTTGTCCATTTTTCTTGTGCTAAGAGAGTTGTACATGGTGCTTAAAATATTGCACATTATATTTTTATGGACCACAAAATCCCCATACCATTAAACACCGTTAACTAAAATTGCAAAAAAGGAAATAAGTTCGGTTAAGATATTAATTTTGGCAATTTATATCGTGGACCAGGGTGCACAATACGACGTCGTTTTGGTTCTTTTAATTAACAGCTTTTCCATTTCTTGTTCGACCTTAACTTATAAGATGAGTTCTATGCATTCAGTTGTGACATTCTGTGTATTCTAGTAATTGATTCTGTGTATTCTAGTATGTAATTCTGTACATTGTTGATTTCCAATACCATACCTCATGGAACATAAGAGATAATACTTAGGCTTATATTCTGTGTATCATTTTCATTGATTCTGTGTATTTTGGATCTTTTAATTAACAACTTTTCTGTTTCCCGTTCAGCCTTAACTTATAAGATGAGTTCTGTGCATTTTGTTGTGACATTCTGTGTATTCTCGTAATTGATTCTGTGTATTCTAGTATGTAAATATGTAATTCTGTACATTATTGATTTTCAATACCATACCATATCTCATGGAACATAAGAGATAATACTTAGGCTTATATTCTGTGTATCATTTTCATTGATTCTGTGTATTCTAGTATGTAATTTTGTACATTATTGATTTCCAATACCATACCTCATGAAACAACAGAGATAATACTTAGGCTAATAATTCTGTGTATTCTAGTATATGATTCTGTGTATTCTGATATATAATTTTGTACATTATTGATTTCGAGTACGATACCTCATAAACTAGTAATGCTAATACTTAGACAATTGATTGTGTATATTCTATTGAATGATATGTGTATTCTTTTATATATTTCTATACATTAATGATCTGCTTAATATTATTGCGGTATTGGAAACCAATAATGCACATAATTATGGTACTGAAATTACTAATGTACAGAACTGTATAATAGAATACACAGAAACACTCAATAGAATACACAAAATTACACATAAGAATACACATATTACACATAACGGGAATTGGACGGACGGAACAGTATCCGTCGCGTGTCAACTCCCCACTACTTAGTTAAACGACGTCGTTCAGACCAGGGTCCACAGTGTAGACCCTGGTCCACGATATAACGATTGATTAATTTTACTCCCTATATTTTGATGCCCATTAAATTTGTCAAATGATATTTCTTTATTTAGTTCTATAAGTTTAACATATGTTAATTCCATTCAATTTGTTAATTTAATCCTGCCACATAAATTATGATCCATTATGTGTAAAGGCCTAAAGGAGCATTTATTCAATTTTCCTTTGAGACGCAAATTGAAGTTTTTGATTCATTGTATTCAAATGCCACCAAATTAAATTTGGTTATTTGATTATTAAAAATGTTTCAATTTTAATCTTTTATGAGGACTAAAATTGATATATTTTTAATAGTATGAAGATTAAATGTGAAATATTTTGTCAACTACTATATATGTAGTGTGATCGTACATATTACCATTCCAAATGAGTGGTCACATGATCGACTCTCTAGTGGTGGGGCATTGATTCAGTTGTTCACAGGATCGAACCCTAATTGTCGAGAATCATGAGCGTTTTAAAAAAGTGACATATTTATTTTAAAATAAATTTTAAACTTCAGGACTAAAGGTTAAAAGGACAAAATAGTCATTAAATAAAAATTAGAATTAAGCCTCACAAAAAAAGAGAAAAAATTACACTTTTCGCCCTTTTATAATAGTGTAATTATAGAATTCGTCTTCAATTGTTGGTTGTGCTCACATTTTGCCCTTAAGCTATCATTGGTGTTGCACTTTTCATCATTTTATTAACTTTTCATGCTCATTTTTCGTCCCTACGCTATACTAGCGATGCAAATTTTGCCCCTAAGGTTTTGTTAGTAAAGAGACGAAAAGTGCAACAGCAATGATAGTTTAGGGACGAAAAATGAGCATAACTAATAATTAGGGACGAATTTCACAATTATCATATAATTTAAGGACGAAATATATAATTTTTCAAAGAATTAAGAAAAATGACATATAAAATAATGAGAGGGCAATATGGGGATTTGTAGGGCATCACCGACCAGGGAATTATTATCTGATAAGGTTTAGGTTTGGAGCAAAAGTAACACAGAATAAGCAGCAACGTGATTGGTTGATTTTGAGGTTGTTGGATTAGTGATGGGGCGTGGCGTTAATCATCCTGTGGTGAATCGTGCACTTGACACGTGTGTGAAACGATGACGTATTAGGGTCGTTCTCTCTTATCCCAGCGGGAGTGTCGCGTGACTCTCACGTGTGGCTTGTGGAGACCGTGGAATCTCGTTTCCAGCTATGACGCGTCCGATATACAAAGAAGGATGCGTCTGTCTGACACGATGCCCATTTTACTGTTAGGCCTTCACCAATAGTTAGGCCATTCCCAATTTCCCATTAGCTTATCTTGACACAAATATTAAGGGTATGTTTGGAAAGCAGGAAAATGACTTCTAGAAAATGTTTTTTGGAAAATTAGTCATTTTTCGAAAAACAGTTTCATTTCCCGTGTTTGGATGTATTATGGAAAACTGTCTTTGTGTGTTTGGTTCATTTTCTGAAAAATGAATAGAATTGTATAATTAAACATTGTAATTGTTTTATTTAAAATATAAAAACTTATAATAGTTATTAAAATAATGGTATTTAATAAAAAATAGAATTTATAAAAAAAATAAAAATTAAAAAAATATTAAAAAAATTTTAAAAAAAAATATAGCAAAGGTTTTCAGCGGTTTCCCCATCTTTTTGGTCCATGGTCATGGGTGATATAACTTGGTTTTGGTCGAAAACATGCAAAACAGCTATTCTGGCGATTCCGTAAAATGACTTACGGAAAAAAATTCCGTAAGTCATTTTCCAGAAAAATGAACTGATTTTCCCTGGTCAACGGAAAACATTTTCCGGACGTTGCCAAACACAGAAAACTCAGAAAATATTTTCCGGAAGTCATTTTACGGGTTACCAAACACACCCTAAAGTTAAAACACTGACACACCAACTTTTACACAATTGGGGGTGTTGCATTTTGGAGAAACTTTTCTCCTGCAACACCCCTTTTGTTGTCAGGATTTTATAAATAAAAAGAATAAAAATAAATAGAAAGTGGCGCAGGCAATTGAGAATGGCCGGTCAATTGAGACAATTAGCTTTGTATTTTTTATTAGAAATGAATTTAAAAATGAATTTATAAATTAAATAATTAAAATATAGGATAATAAAATGGTGGGCCCATAAAGAACTTAAAAAAAGTTTCAAACTAATGTGTAGAATAGTTTTTGTGATTGAGTGAGATAGTGGATGATGAGGTGGATGTTGGGGCCCACAAAAAAATGAGAAAAAGCTTACAACTATTGGTGAATGCCTTAGGATTTTGGTGGTGTTTTTTAGGAGATTTTGTAAGTGTGATTAGGAAAGAGAAAATGTGGTGGAAGAAAAAAAGAAAAGAAAAAAAATACAAAACAAATGCTGATTAAAAAAAATTAAAAAAAAAAATTTATTACGCGCCCGCCTGGGCGCGGGAGTTGCGCCTCACGCATGTGAGGCGCAACTCCCATGAATGATGGTGGGGCCCATAAAGCCTGTAAAATCTCCATTCTTGCAAGAGATAAAATTTTAATCTCTCTCATCTTTATCTCTCATCCACTTCATCATTTTTTTCTTAAATTTCGTGTAAAATCCATTGTTGGTGAAGGCCTTATTATTTTATTTGTAATTTTAGTGTTTTATTTTATTTATTTTTAATGCATTTGGAAGTTGGAAGGAATGCCATCATGTTCAGCATTGAAAAGGTGGGTTATTTAATGAGTAATGACACTGGAGATATTTTCGTGTAGTAGTTTTGCTCATTCAATAAATCCATTAGATAGGTGCATTGGTCGGTAGAATTTATAATTTATTTTAAATTATTAATAAATCATAAAATTTGTTTAGTGAAGATTTATAAGTTTAAGGTCAGAAAATACACTTGTGAGCTCCGTAAAGCAAGTAAGTTATCTTATAATCCTATTAGTGAGTTAAATTTGATCAAACACATTATTAATTATATTTAATTTCAATTTTTATATGATAATTAACTTTGTACTATTAGATTTTATTGATTAATTTGCCATTTATGGGAGTTAAATATGGCAAATTATACTGTGCACCACGGTGCACATAGCAATGTGCACCACGTACCTAAACGACATCGTTTTGAGCATTGTTGTTAGTAACACATGATGTGATGTGTTTGTGCATTCGAATGTTTAGGAGGATGAGTTCTGTGTATTTTGTGTAAATATTATGTGTATTCATGTTATTAACACAAGTTGTGATGTGTTTGTGCATTCGAATATTAGGAGGATGAGTTCTGTGTATTTTGCGTTATTGGCAAACATTCTGTGTATTATAGGCAAACGTTCTGTGTATTCTATATAATGATTATGTGTATTATAGATAATGAATTCCCTAGAGTCATTCGTGTCCACTAACATCTGTGTATTTTGTGTCAATATTCTGTGTATTCTGGGCAAACATTCTGTGTATTCTAGGCAAACGTTTTGTGTATTATAGATAATGATTATGTGTATTATAGATAATGAATTCTCTGAGTCATTCGCGTCCGCGTCTACTAACACCGAAACAACGTCGTTTTACGTACATGGTGCACATTGCTATGTGCACCGTGGTGCGGGGTATAACGATTGGTTAAATATTGGAGAGGAGGAAGAAAGGCAAGGCATTGGAGAGGAGGAAGAAAGTCAAGGCAAGGCCCACAGGTCGAAAATATATGACCCGTAGGCCGTAGCACACAACAATCAAAATTCAAGAATACAAAAGATGATCCAATAGACATTGAATAATTATTGGCAAGTGGTAGACAATTGTAATCTTTTGTATGCTATTCTCCATTTGCAAGTGGTAGACAATTATGGTCTTATTTTGGCACAATACTACTGTTGAAGTTGTGGTTTTTTTTTTTCTTTTTCTTTTTGTACACGACTAAGGTATTATTTTGGCACGATCAGTGTATATGCAAGTGGTAGACAATGGAATGGTAATTTGGCACTTTTTGTCACAAATTCAACACTGATTATGTTCCTTTTATTATTTCAATTCAATTTAGATCCTTATCTCAACCAACAACACATTGCAAACACAAAGCAATCAACAATACGACCATTCTTTGCATGGGAGCATTAAGTGATCCAAATAAACATATACATTAAGTGATCTAAATAAATTTACATCAATTGTCTGGGAGCATTCTTACAAATCCTATTGATTATTATAGTAGCTAAGCACATGAATTATGAATCCAATTGTAATTTTGTGATTTTGCAACAACTCTTTTTCTTACACTTCACTACATTTTTCTTAGTAGCAACTTCTAACACAACCTTCAATTTATGGATCTCTTATTTGTCTCTACTTATCATCTTCAATAGCCTAGATATTATACTAATTGCCCTTAGACACATTGGATGATCTGCCAAATACAAAAAAACCACAACCGTTCCCTCCCTAAAAAAAAAATCAATTTTGTACTTCAATACTGATGTTAAAAATATACAAAAATTCAATACAGAGAAAAATACAAAAGTTCACTCATAGATGACAAGAACATTGTCAAAACTTCATACCCGTATTGCGATTTGTTCAAGAAGTTCGAATAACCAGTTGATTCCCACATTAACACTAACGAATTGAATGTCTATGGAATCTCCAAAACTATATCTCCTCATTGAACTACTTGAAGAAATTGACATTGATGCTCATGAAATTACTTGAAGAATATGAGAAATTTGTTGTGGAAGATGAAGTTTAGGGTTTAGATGAAAACAATGTGAGGAGGAGAGCAAAATACATCAAATATGTGCCATTTGCCCTTAAAAAAGAATTATGTATGGAAAATGACAAATTTACCCCCGCTTTAGACGGAAGGAACTAACGGGAGGATAGCAACATGATAGATTTTGCAACTCGGAGGATCAAGGATGGTAATTACAAAAGTTATGGACTATAAGTGGCGAAACTATCAAACTCGAGGGATCTTGGTTGGTATTTACTCTATATAATAATATTATTGAACATGTTATGTTAGTAATATAATGTTTATGTATATTAAATTTTATTTTTATGAATATATATAAGAAACTTTATGAACCTACTTTAGAGTGAATTATTATATTATAAAATATATATAAGAGTGAATTTCGTTTTTGGTCTTAGACCTATAGTGGCATGGACAATTTTAGTCCTCCATAAAATTTAGACAATTTATGGACACAGTTATTGTGACGGGACAATTTTAATCCTCCATTTGTATTTTCGTCTGAAAGTCGTTTGAGAGGAGGTAATTGTGTCATTTCACGATATCTCTTTCTTGCAGCCTTCTTCTCAGTCGTCGCTTACAGTAAACACAAGATACCTAACATTCGAAGACGTAATTGGACTCCAATTGTACAAGTCGGAGACCAAATGTGAAGTAAATCTTATGATTCGAAGCAAATACTCGGCGAGTCGGCGACGACTTCGCCAGAGATTAGCTCAACAACGCAAATCAAGAGCAAGCAGAGGAGCAAGTAGATTTCAGTTTCTCTACAACCGGAAAAATCAATTGAAGAATCTCTGAAATTTGGGGAAAAAATGGTGAACTCCAAGGACGAATCAGCTACGGACAACGACAAGTTGTCCGGCGAAGTTTCGGACTCGAATTCCAGCCTCTACTCAGAAGGAGAGAAGGTCCTAGCTTACCACTTGCATATGTGAAACTAAGGCAAGTCTCTCTTCTCTGTCAGCAACCAAGATATTAGCTAATTTTTCTCAGCAAATTCTAAATTAAAATCTACTTATCTTCATAATTTCATTTCTTTTCACTGCTTAAATGGAATGTATTAGTGCAGAGCATCTCTTGAAGCTTAACTCTTTGGGAGAATACTGCAATTACTTGAATTTTCATTGCTATTCTTTGTTGTGCCAGTTTGGGTTAATTATGTCATAATTATTGTCCCTAAGTTGTTCAGTTGAAATGTGATAATTACAGTCCCCATGTGTCATATTTCAATACACACCACATGAGAGACAATATGCCCATATAAATATTGCGAGAATAGAAGGTAAAATAGGGAATTATTGGACTTTTAAGGCCCAATAGTGAGGGCCCACCAAGGCATAAGAATGTGGGCAGTTGAGGGTCTAGATTATGGCTCCGAGCCTCCAATTGGGTATATTAAGAGCAACACCACATGTTGTTAAAGAATGAAAAAGAAAGAAAGAAAATAAATAAATAAATAAATAAAAGAAACTCCGATCCACAAATCTGCTACCATATCCCCTACCATGATTGATGATTCCATCTCATAAAGGAGGGTTGAAAGTGAAAGCTATGGGAAGCCTACTTTGCATTTTTTGGCATCTTCATCCTAAAATGTTTTTTTTTTTTTGGGTATAGAAAACTAGAGTATCACAATCATATATATGTGTGTGTAGTACTTTAGAATTAATTAATTATTATAGCTTTTAATATTTATCATAATTGGTATAGCATGTAGGCAATAGTTATACCATGGACAAGGTGGACCCGTATTTAAAATGTACAGTTTACGTACTGAATGTTCGATTTCATGACCGCCTATATGGGAGAGTCACTACATGCCATCCGAGCCCAAAATGTTTAACTATCATGCTATTCCTTAAAAAGTGTTTTTATTCAATTTCTTATTTTACACTTAGATTCAAGGTTGCAAAAATCGCTAGGCGCCCCCTAGGCGCCTGGGGGGCGCCTAGCGCCTAGGCCGCCTAGGCGCCGATTAATCGGCAATCGGCGCCTAGGCGGGCGCCTAGTTTTTTTTTTTTTTAAATTTTAATTTAAAAAAAATTAAAAAAAAATATTTTAAGTGTTAATAATTGTAAAGTGTTTAATATTGTAAGTCTTTACACTTTAATAGTTAAATATTTAATACTTATTAAGTTATTAGTTATTATTTGTTAATTATTAGTGCATTACTTATTAGTTTAATTTAGTTATTACTTATTATTTTATTAAGTTATTACTTATTATTAGACTATTAGAGTATTAGTTAATACATTATAACATTAATAGTTTAAATGTTTCAGATTTATAATTTTTTTAATTTAAAAAAAAAAAAAAAAAAAAAAAACCAGCCGGCCGGCCTAGGCGGCCCAGGCGCCCGGCTAGGCGCCCGGCCGCGGAGGAGGCCGATTTCGGCCTTCCTCGACGCGGCCGGGCGGCGCCTAGCGCCTAGGCGCCGATTACGCCTAGGCGCGATTTTTGCAACACTGCTTAGATTAGAATCAATTACTATATTATATAATACAATGATCTATTTATGTTTCTGGCTTTCTGCTCCCTGGTTCCAGCATTAGATATCTTTATCACTGAGTTACAAGAAAGTGCACATTCCATGAGACTTGGTTTAATTTGTGAGAGATTCCACACATATCACATTATGCTTTTATTTGTTAAAAATTCTAAGCCCTTCACTTTTATGTTTAATATATGTTTTTCTAAAGTTAATTTTAAAAGGGTTTAGGTGATTCTGAATGTGGACCGTTGCTGAATTTATTAGCTGGTTTGGATGGCTGTATTCTGGCTTTCTCAACCAATACTTGTTGGGAATCATTGATTTTTATTGACGGTTGTCAGATTTAACTGTACTTGTTGTGACTTGTTCATAAATCCTGCAATTTATGATCACATATCACACTCAATTTTGGAACTTTTAATTTTAAGTTATTTACCTATCATTCATATATTATTTACATGATACATTTATAGATAGTATATTATGTACTTACATGTTCTAACATTGTTTAACATTATTATTTTAACCAGGGCCGGTTTTTTGATTTGCTGGGCCCTGTGCTAATAACTAAATGAGGCCCTATCAAAGTATAAATAAACTGCGAATTGAAGAAAAATTGCAAAGAGAAAAATGCAAAAAAAACTAATTTTGAACCAATATATTCACAAATACATATACTAACTATTAGGCCAGGGCTGGACTAGGGGCCCCCAAAATTTTGGGGCCCTGTGCGGTCGCACGTCTTGCACGCCCTAAAATCCGGCCCTGATTTTAACGGTTGTGTTGGCGTTATGGATTATCCAAAAATCATAAATCCAACGCCTACAAAAAAGTAAAAGTTTGATTCTCAGAAATTTGAGTTGTTTTCCAAATGACATTCAAGATCACACGAGTTCAGCCTTTTCAAGCTACTAATGGAAGACGCAGTCAATACGTTTATTTCCCCGTCAGAGAAGGCATATCATTAGCAACAAATGTAGTTTGCGTGAAGAAAGGGGCCAAAGTACGTCTTTCTAGTTTATACAATTATAGTGAAAGAATTCAGGCCATTGATAACACCAAACTACAATCCTAGCTATCTACAAGATTTTCAAGTTTTTCCTACTCCATTTTGCTATGCCAAAGTTTAGTATGCCTTCAAGTCTAATTGTTGTTTGCTTCCATTTGTTTCAATTACTTATCATTCTTAATCAGTTAGCCCAAGGGGAAAGCAGTTCCCAGTCTAGCTGCCCCAAACAATTCCCCTGCGGAAACCTTGGCAACGTGGGTTTTCCTTTCTCCAACGTTTCCAGACCCGAATGTGGGTAGTACACCTTAAATTGTGGTTCTTCTCCATATCCAACAATTACCTTGGGACAACACCAATACGGAGTTCGATTCATTGGAGATAATTTCATGAAACTTTTTGACCCACTTCTTGGGAAACAAATCTGCAACGTTTTCCACACAGGAATATCATTTCCCAGCTCTCCTTCCATTTCCTTTGAATTCATGTTTGCCATGGAATTTTACAAATGCAATCATAGCTCATCAAATAATGTTAGCAGCTTACAGAAGATTGAGCATTATTTCAGTGGATACAAAAGCTATAACAGCTGCCAAAACTTCAGCTTGTACTATACCCAGGTGGAGAATGATACTTTACCAGCTGCAAGTCTCCCCGCAGAGTGTTCGGTTATTTACTTGCCGTTTGATAGATCAGCCAGAGCCATGGACTTGTTTGAGAAATTGAATTCTTCAATGCTTTACCTACAATGGAAGGTGTCTGAAGTTTGTACAAAGTGTCATTATGATGAGGGGCAATGTTTAACTGACACCCATAACAATTTTCAATGTTTACAAGGTATATATACAAATTAAATTAGCGTTTACATGAAATTCTTGTTGAGGTTGTGAAAGTTATATATATCCAAGTATGGAACTTAACTGCCTTGTCTACTTCAGATGCAGGGAAAAAAAAAGCCCTACAAGCGTTTTCTCATCATTACAGGTACCTATCTTTAATCTATTTTTTGATATATATATAGATTTTGTGTTAATACAAAAGAAATCATGTGAAAATTTAAAACTGGAAAAATCAACATTTTGGTCCCTTAGTTCTTTTCAAACTGTCAATGCAATCTATAGTTTTCAATTTCAACCAATTTGAGCTTTGAATTATTTAAAATTTTGTCAATTAAACGTTTTCACGGGCCAAATTGATGAAATTTCAAAAATGTGAAAATAACCATTTTGGTCCCTGAATTTCTTCTCCTAAGTCTCTTAATTTGTCTGATGTTCTTGTTGTGTCTGCGTTGTCAAATCCTTTATTATCCGTTCAAAAATTTGCTCATGATAATAATGTCTTTTTTTAATTTTATCCTTTTTTTTTTGTGGTTAAGGACATCGTCACCAAGGTCATCTTGCTTAGGGAGCCGAGTTTTGGGGGGCTATACTCGTTGCGGTTACCTGTGTCTACTCCCGCTACGTTTTTTTCTGCACGGGCTCCATCAAGTGTTTGGCACAGTTGTTTGGGGCATCCTCATTTTCGGGTATTGAATAAAGTGTTGCGGCATTGTCTTGTTAGAAAGTTAGATGTTAGTTCGTCTAGTTTATATTCGTCTTGTCAACTTGGGAAATCTTTCCGCTTTCCATTATCTCGTGTTAATTCTAATAATATTGCTGTATTGGGCTTGATTTACATAGACATTTGGGATCCTGCACCTATTTTTATCTAGTGCTGGTTTTCGATACTTTGTGCTATTTGTTGCTGATTTTTCGTGTTATTGTTGGTTGTTTCCGTTATGCCTTAAATATGATTTGTATGCGGTTTTTGACAAATTTCGTTTATTAGTTGAAAACCTCTTTTGCGGAAAATTAAGTCTATATAGTTTGATTTAGGGGGGTGAGTGTCGAAAATTGGAATTTGTGTCCGTCGCTAAAAACACATTTTTTTTATAGTGGGAGGACTAAAATTGTCCCGTCACAATAACTGTGTCCATAAATTATCCAAATTTTTTTATGGAGGTTTAAAATTGTCCGTGCCACTATAAATCTATGACTAAAAAAAGAATTCACTCTATATATAATATACATTTATAGACCAAATATTATGAACATAGTACCTGATGATATTATTAAACATAATTGTGCTAATTCACACTTAATACAAAATGTGAAAACGATGTTATTTTGAATTATGGTTCACGATATAATTTGCATTCTATAATTAATAAGAAAAGAGAGAGAGAAATAAAACAGGCAAAGAAAGCCACATTCCTGCATACAAAACAAAATTATGCATTTGATAATGATCTGGTCCCCCTTCTAGCATGGCCTACAAAAGGAGAATTTGAATTTTTTTTTTAATCAATATGGAACAATTATTGGACTTTTAAAGCCCAATAGTGAGGACCCACCAAGGCGTAAGAATGTGGGCACTTGAGGGACGAGATTATGGCGCCCCAATTGGGTATAATAAGAGCATCCTCATCAATGGGTTATTTCACGGTATAAGAGGAGTTTTTGTAAATGTGATTAGGAAAGAGAAAATGGGAGGGGAGGAAAAAAAACAAATATAATTTTTAAAAAAATATATAAAAATGAGCTCACGTCAGGCGCGCCTTACGCGCCCGAGTGGGCTCTACTGTGCGCTGAACGCGCACAGCAGTAAAGAGCTATTAAAATGCACTGTCAATTTTACTGTACCAATATCCCCTCATTTGCAGTTGCTTTCCACCCTTTCTCTCTCCACTCAAATATCATGCCATGTAGGCTTAACTCTGACAATAACTCCACCAAAATCCATTGATATGGATGGCCTAAGAGCAACACCACACGTTGTTAAAGAAAAAAGAAAAAGAAAAAAAAACTCCTCAAATCTGCTACCATATCCCCTACCATGATTCCATCTCATAAAGGAGGGTTGAAAGTGAAAGCTATGGGAAGCCTACTTTGCATTATTTGGCATCTTCATTCTAAAATGTCTTTTTTTTTTTTTTTTTTTTTTTATGGGTATAGAAAACTAGAGTGTCACACTCATATATGTGTGTAGTACTTTAGAATTAATTAATTATTATAGTTAGCCTTTAATATTAATCATAATTTTTTTTTTTGAAAATTATTTATCATAATTGGTATAGCATGTAGGCATGCAATCAATAGTTATACCATGGACCCGGGTTCACCTGGCAGGGCGGACTCCAAGTTTACAGAATAATTTGTCGCATTTAGGGGTTTGGACTTGACACTAGACTAATCAATCCATATAAGTAGGTTTTTCAGAACAAGTTTAAAGGGAGTTAATCACCTTAAACTATTTTGCATTTATAACCCTATTCCTTAAAAGTGTTTTTATTCAATTTCTTATTTTACACTTACATAGATTAGAATCAATTACTATATTATATAATACAATGATCTATTTATGTTTCTGGCTTTCTGCTCCCTGGTTCCAGCATTAGATATCTTTGTCAATGAGTTACAAGAATGTGCACAATCCATCAGGGCCAGTCTAAACATTTTAGAGGCCCTGGGCGAAATTAAAAAAAAATGGGCCCCTTAACACTAAAAAATAATAATATCAAATAACATGAAATACTATTAGAAAATTTTTAACATTTTTTAAATACAAAAGTAATCATGACAAAAAAAATTCTATGTGCTATACAAATTAAAATCATCGATAATTGCATCAAGATTAACATTCTCTAGCATATTCTTCTCCATACACAAAATCGCCATTAACATGACCTTAGTCATTTAAATATACTTTAAATTGTTTCAAATTTTCATTAAATGATTCTGATTTTTTGAAAAATTTATTTATAGCTCCTCTTTGTGATTCTATTAGGCTATTAGCTGCTCTACTTGTTTTTTTTTTTTTTTTCTTCGTTTTTCACCGTCACATAAATGCTTTTTAGGTAACCTTATACAAAACAAGAGTAAATTGCACTTTTGGTTTTATGACTATAGGGGTCATCTTAATTGCAACACTTGACTTTAAAAACTAACAAATTAGTCCATTAACTATGCTTTTTTTTAACAGATTTGGTCCTCCCGGCCAAATCACAGGTCAAATTTGGCCGGAAAATCATAACCCAATTTTAATTATTTATGAGTGAGGGCAAAACGGTCATTTTAGATGTCTTCTTCTTCCTCCCTGCCCCCTGCTCGCCGGCGATGTTAGCAAATAACAGCTTCAACAAATTAGTTCATGGCATTTACCCTTCTTCCCTCCAAGGTTTCAATTAAACAAACTGCACCTCTAATTCCATTGACATTTCATACAGATTACTTGTTATCTCAAGTAACAATTGAAATTTAACATTACTGAACTACAGAAAGATGATTTCTTTATACAAGTAAAGCCAAAAAAGACACAAAATTTACTAATTACCTTCAATGAACCTCTGGTTGTCGTTAGAATTGAAGAACCTTGGCTCTTCTACGCTAGTCGGAGACTCGCAGTGGTCGCTCGATGTGCACCCTGTGCTGGACGGACGGACAGAGAGCGTTGTCGCGTCGAGCACGGAGGTCGGAGAATAGCGAGAAGCTGAAGGCATGAGGCTGTGGGTCGTCGGCTCTGCCCAAAAGGCGCAGAGCCGATGACGACAGACAGAGAAGACTGAGGAATCGGCCACGAAGAGGTTGCGCATGAATTGTTGAGCGCTTAACATCAGAAGGCATAAATAGGGAAAGAAAGTTTTGGGGCTTAGGGATTCAGAATTTTAGGGAAAGCCAGAAAGAAAGAGACAGATTGAGTAAAATGTTTCTTATTTTTTTGGAGCTTTGGGTTATGATTTTTCCATTCCAAGGAGCTTTGTCATCGCCGGCGAGCAGGGGGCAGGGAGGAAGAAGAAGACATCTAAAATGACCGTTTTGCCCTCACTCATAAATAATTAAAATTGGGTTATGATTTTCCGGCCAAATTTGACCGGTGATTTGGCCGGAAGGACCAAATCTGTTAAAAAAACATAGTTAATGGACTAATTTGTTAGTTTTTAAAGTCAAGTGTTTCAATTAAGAGGACCCCTATAGTCATAGGACCAAAAGTGCAATTTACTCTATAAAACAATTTTAAATTACAACGGACAATGGGGCCCAAACTGGCAATATGTGTGCAGTGTTGCATAGGAAATAAAGACAGAACAAATTACAAATAGAAGAAAACTTACAAGTTACCGCGGACAATGGGGCCCAAACTGGCAAACAAATGAAAAATTGTTGATTAATGAATTGGAAAAAAAAATTATTGAATAAGACGAGTTGGTTAGCCGATTAAGGTGTCGATTCTAATAGATAAAAGATAATTAGGTGTCCTCGACTCCCGGTGTCGATTCTATTTCTAAATCTACTATACTAATAAGAGCCAAAGAGAGTTAAGCCTAAAATGGGTAGAAAAAATGGCGGTAATCAAATGGATGGTTCAGATGAATTATTTAATCAAATGGATGATTCAGATAATTCAGATTAATATTATTCATAGGAATTACCAAATTTACCCTTATTTTTATGATTTTCCGTCTAAAATTATTTCCTCCTCCGTTAAAATCACCGTTAACCCTATCGTGCAATTGAATCTGAAGTCGGGTACCGACAATTATCCTTTCCGCCAATTATTTCCTCGCTCGCTCTCCCTTTGGGTCAACCGGATTGTACTCCGCGTCGATTCCTCCCCGCTTTGCCAAATCGCCAATACGATTTCACGCTCAGATCTCAACATGGCTACAATTATTCGAAGTAGAGAAATTGGCTAAGTTTAAACGCAAGATGTTGGACTTCATATATGGCTATCTGTGAAGGTATTATTGCTTCAATTATCTAGCTTTTACTATTTTTAATTTACAATTAAAAATTCAATGTTTTGCTTTAATGAAGTTTTAGAGTAAAAATTCAATGTTTTGCTTTAATGAAGTTTTAGAGTAAAAATTCAATGTTTTGCTTTAATGAAGCTTCAGATATATGGCTATCTGTGAAGGTATTATTGCTTCAATTATATAGCTTTTACGATTTTTAATTTACAATTACAAATTCAATGTTTTGCTATAATGATGTTTCAGAGTAAAAGTTCAATGTTTTGCTTTAATGAAGTTTCAGATATATGGCTATCTGTGAAGGTATTATAGAATTATCTAGCTTTTACGATTTTTAATTTACAATTAAAAATTCAATGTTTTGCTTTAATGAAGTTTCAGAGTAAAAATTCAATGTTTTGCTTTAATGAAGTTTCAGAGAGGATTAAAATATGTTGAAGTACAAATTGTGTATCAGAAGGCGGCTATTATACCAGTTTGCTCCTCCCGCCTTACTCTTATTCTGCACAGAGAGAAGGCAAGAGTCCATTGATGTACTTCAGGATTCAGGTCCCAACGTAAGTCTCAATGTGTTTCCTTAAAAGCATAGATGAATACTACTCTTTTGTATTTGCAATGGCGGTAGCATGAGTTTTCATGGAACTGTGTGGGTTGTTAATGCATCTCACTGTTAGGCATTCAGTTATCTTGTAAGTCTTTGGTAGTTGGTTCTGTGGGTTATGTTATTACGGAGTATTAGGTTTGTTTTGCATTTAAAGGGGAGGGGGATTTCTTTTTTTCTAAATATGCGTTATGTATATATATTAATTAACCTTGTGGTTTATCTTGTAAGTCTTTTTCTGATTTTGGCCAAGTTACGGAAGGTAAAAATAAAAGTGCTCTTTATCTGTTCGACGAAATTTCTCACTGATCTTTTCTGCATAAATAGAACTGCACGTGTTATCACTTTAAAAAACTTCTATTGCCTTAGTAGGTCAATATTGGATTGGTATTTTGTGTGTGATTTTTTATTTTCAAACTTCTATTGCTTTAGTAGGTCAATATTGGATTGGTATTTTGTGTGTGATTTTTTATTTTCTGTTATTTTATCAATGGAAGAGCTGCATATTAGAATTCAGATATGTTTTTAAGGTAGGTTTAATTCTTCCACCAACCATTTTACAATTTACACCGTAGGTGACTACAAGAATCCTTAGCAAACAACTCCGCTGGCTACCTTAACAAATGTTTTCGTATTTCATCTCAACAACCCTCTCTGGCTACCTTAAACTGTCTCATATACTAAGGGAACTCATCTGCCAACCTCGGTCTGTGCCCTACTTAAATGCATTCTCTGCATACCAACATTCACTTCCAAATAGAAAGAAAGTTAACCCACAAGTGAAGCCATCCCACCTTTCTCTTCCTTCTTGGAGCATCCTCCAATATTACTTTTGTTTTTCTAGCATATGTAAGCACATTTTACAAAGATACAACCTGAATGTTTACCTTTGTTGAAGTGTATGTTGCGTCTGAACTGCAAAAATAAATTGGCTTTCTCTGAGATACCTGAAGAGCACATTCTTCCAAAAGACCAGACTTTCATTAAAGCAATTGTTGCTGCATAGACACAGGAAAGAGAGCCTCAAGCATATTGTTGGTAAGGATTTCATCAGTCAGCTAATCCACAAATATTCTCTGCCAGTATTAAGGTAGGTTTGCTCAGTGTTAGCTTTTACTAATGTGTCGGTAGGGATACACTGATCTGTGTGAGGTTGTCTTTTTAATTGCTGCATTGATTGATTATTCCCACTTTTCACTTGCAGTGATGTTTTTATATGAAAAATGAAACTGAATTTCAATTAATGTTATTCCTTCTGTCCAAAAATAATAGTCATCTAGGAAAGAATGCTTGATTTAGGTGAGTATATTTAGTGTAGTTTGAATAATCAATTAAGTGGGTAGAATTCAATTTAGTGTAGTTATTTTTTACTGCAATTTCAATTTAAAAGGATATTTTTGGTATTGAGGCTTTACATATTATTAAATTTATTATTATGAATGGTGACAACTTTTGTTGGACACCCCATTGCAAGGAGAACAGTTATTAGTGAGAGGAGGGAGTAGATTTTATAAATTGGAAAATAATTGCATTTGGAAATTGACTGGAGTTATATAGAGTTTGTTGATAACCAAGATATTCTTGATCTTATAGAAAAAGTCAGCATATAAATATAAATTTATAATGATCAGCTTAAGATAGATTTTATTGAAATACTGTTTCTTAATCCTATAAAGAATGGTGGAAGGTATTTAAATGGCTAATTCAAGTTATATTTTATACTTTCAAAAAAAGTACGAGTTATATTGTAGCTCTAATTGTCTTTGGGAACATGACAAAATCTGGTCATTACATTAAACTTTAATCACTCAGAAATCACTGGATATCTTGTGGATAATAGTTAGAATTCTTCTGCTGATGGACTTTGGATTACTATTCATTCTTCTTCAAGCCCTTTATTGCACTGGTCCGTGACATGCAGGGATATAAGGCCTATACTGTGAGAATGTGTTTGCTCTTACATATCTGCTGGAAGGGGAAAGGGGTAAGACTCAGCATAAAAGAATCTACCTAGAAAATTGATTCTATTAGTGAGCTAGAAACTGATTTTTAAAACTATGATACTCACAGTTGTTCAAATTAGTTAATACTCTTTTGTATTGTTTTATAGTGTTTTTTTTTAGCACCTCTCTTTATGAAGTCTGGGCGTTGTAATGAGAGTGAACGAGCAGAGAACAACTTGAAACGACGAAATGCATACTCAGCAATGGATCCTGATAAAAAACGAAAGATGCTAGATGAGAGAAACGAAAAGCGTCGAGCCAAAATGAAAGAAGTCCACTCTTTGCAAATTCGTCCCGTCAATGCTGGTATGTTTTTTAAGAATTTAAATATCTGTTTTGCAGTTTTGTGTGAGTTTAATTCATGAACGTATATACAAGAGATCTAACTTATTTAACATGTCTATGATTTATTCATCAATTGATTATGCAATTAGAAATAGTACTCAATATATCTAATCAGGAAAGTACCTTCTCATCCAGCCCATGGATAAAGCTTTCTATAGCGCTCATGACCCTTCCAAATGGCAACGGGAATTCAACATCTCCCCACCTGTAGGTTATGAATCTTGTAAGAATATGTACACAACATGAAGATGAACGTGCATCAACTAATAAGCAAAGCATACAAAAGCCAAAAAAAAGAAGAAGAAGAAGAAGAAGAAGAAGAAGAAGAAAGACATGAAATTACTTCTTAAAGTTCTTAAAAGCAGCAGTGTCAATAGCGAATGATTATCAATTTTTGTTTTGATCAAGAGATGAGGGTAATACCCAGGCTACAACTAAGAAAAAACTACAAATCAACACTGCCCCCATACGCCGGGGGTCTCCGAAGGACCTTTACGCCAATTCGATCATCGTGTAACATAGAAACAAGCTCAATTGGTTCAGCAGAATAAGGTTCGTCGGGCTCTTTAGCGTCATCTTAGCAAGGGCATCGGCGACCTTATTTTGTTAACGGAAAACATGTTTGACTTCTAGACACTGAAAACAAAACAAGTAAAGAAAGGTTTACCAAAGAGCAACAACTCTTAAACATTATTCAAAAGAGTCAGAACCAGAAACATAAATAAAAACAATAATTATGCAAGTACCAATACCCTAAAGCAGCTTCTAAAATGTAGGGACAAGGCACTTGGCACACTTCACACAATAGTATGTAAAAATTAAGAGCAACTGAAAAATAGTTAGGACCAACTAAAGTTTGACACTCAGAAAGAACCATAAAATAAGCACGGGATATTTGTTTGCAGCTTAATAAAATAAAATATAAATGAATCCCATGTGAGTAATCCAAATAATGTTACTATGTAAACTTTCCCACATTACAATATCTTATTACACTCTGCTCAACATATTAGCATTTATTTATTTAAAGAAAAATATTGGGCATTATCCCAATCGCGCAATGCGCGAGAAAAACTAGTTATTTAATTAAGCGTCGATTCTTAGCTTCCTGCAATCCCATCTATTCTTAATTTTTTTTTCTAATATAATTATAACACTAATTTTTTATTTTCTAATAATATAATTATAACACTATAATAGACATGTGTATACATATACATATATATGGATGGACCCCTTTTATCATGGGGCCCTGGGCGGTCGCCTATCCCGCTCGTGCTTAGGACCGACCCTGAATCCATGAGACTTGGTTTGTGAGAGATTGCACACATATCACATTATGCTTTTATTTGTTCAAAATTCTAAGCCCTTCACTTTTATGTTTAATATATGTTTTTTTAAAAAGTTATTTTTAAAAGGGTTTAGGTGATTCTGAATGTGGACCGTTGCTGAATTTATTAGCTTGTTTGGATTGCTGTATTCTGGCTTTCTGAACCAATACTTGTTGGGAATCATTGATTTTAGTGATGGTTGTCAGATTTAACTGTACTTGTTGTGACTTGTTCATAAATTCTGCAATTTATGATTACATATTAAACACTCTCAATTTTAAGAACTTTTAATTCTAAGTTATTTATCTATTATTCATATATTATTTACATGATGCATTTGTAGTTAACATATTATGTACTTAAATATGTAAATTTATATACATATTCTAACATTGTTTAACATTATTATTTTAACAGTTGTGTTGGTGCCATGGACTACCCAAAAGTCATAAATCCAACACCTTCAAAGAATTAAACTTTGATCTTTAGTAAAACTTGAGTTGTTTTCCGAATGACATTCATGTGCAGGTGCAAGCCCACACGAGTTCAGTCTTTTCAGGCTACTAATGGAAGACGCAGTCAATACGTTTATTCCCCCCGTCAGAGAAGGCATATCATTAGCAACAAATGTAGTTTAATTTGCGTGAAGAAAGGGGCCAAAGTACGTCTTTGTATTTGCTGGTCCACATGGAAGGTGAGTAGGATTACCTCTATGCACTCTTATCATCAGAGAACCTAGTTTATACAATTATAGTGAAAGAATTCAGGCCACTGATACAAGATTTTCAAGTTTTTCCTACTCCATTTTGCTATGCCAGAGTTTAGTATCCCTTCATTTCTATTCGTTGTTTGCTTCCATTTGTTTCAATTACTTATCATTCTTCAGTTCGCTCAAGGGGAAAGCAGTTCCCAGTCTAGCTGCCCCAAACAATTCCCCTGCGGAAACCTTGGCAACGTGGGTTTTCCTTTCTCCAACGTTTCCAGACCCGAATGTGGGCTGTACACCTTAGATTGTAATGCAACTCCATATCCAACAATTACCTTGGGACAACACCAATACGGAGTTCGATTCATTGGAGATAATTTCATGAAACTTTTTGACCCACTTCTTGGGAAACAAATCTGCAACGTTTTCCACACAGGAATCTCATTTCCCAGCTCTCCTTCCATTTCCTTTGAATTCATGTTTGCCATGGAATTTTACAAATGCAATCATAGCTCATCATCAAATAATGTTAGCAGCTTACAGAAGATTGAGCATTATTTCAGTGGATACAGAAGCTATAACAGCTGCCAAAACTTCAGCTTGTACTATACACAGGTGGAGAATGATACTCTCCCAGCTGCCAGTCTCCCCGCAGAGTGTTCGGTTATTTACTTGCCATTTGATAGATCAAGCAGAGCCATGGACTTGTTTGAGAAATTGAATTCTTCAATGCTTTACCTACAATGGAAGGTGTCTGAAGTTTGTACAAAGTGTCATTATGATGAGGGGCAATGCTTAACTGACGCCCACAACAATTTTCAATGTTTACAAGGTATATATACAAATTAAACTGGCGTTTACATGAAATTCTTGTTGAGGTTGTGAAAGTTATATATATCCAAGTATGGAACTTAACTGTACTGCCTTGTCTACTTCAGATGCAGGGAATACAAAGCCCTACAAGCGCTTTCTCATCATTACAGGTACCTATCTTTAATCTATTTTTTGATATATACATATAGATTTTGTGTTAATACAAAAGAAATCATGTGAAAATTTAAAACTTGAAAAAATCAACATTTCGGTCCCTTAGTTCTTTTCAAACTGTCAATGCAATCTATAGTTTTCAATTTCAACCAGTTTGATCTTTGAATTATTTAAAATTTTGTCAATTAAATATTTTCACGGACCAAATTGATGAAATTTAAAAAAATGTGAAAACCACCATTTTGGTCCCTGAATTTCTGAAAGGGTTTAATTGACGAAATTTTAAACAATTTGAGGATCAAATTGGTTAAAATTGAAAGCTAGGGACTACATTGACAATTAGGAAACAATTGAGGAACCAAAATGACGATTAACTCTTAAAACATTTGTATCATTGTGGTAAGAAAATATTGATTTTTAAACCATATATTTTTATATTTAATCATGGAAACATTTTGATAATCGATAGTATGACGGATTTTACCTCGAACTTGGTATTATATTAGGGTGTGTTTGGAAGCCTGGAAAATGATTTCCGGAAATCATTTTCCGGGCTTTGGGTGTTTGGCAAGCATTGGAAAACTCAGTCTTCCGTTGACTGGGGAAAATAACCCTCATTTGGCGGGAAATGACTTCCGCCAAATTTGGGCGGAAGTCATTTTTCGCCCACAACAATACACACACATCACCGTTTCCGGCGGAAACCATGGTATGGTTTCCAACAACCAAGTGCTTTGGTTTGCGGCGAGAAACTAGAGCACTGTGCTCTGGTTTCTCGCCAGAAACCAGAGCACTACTCTGGTTCCCGACGAGGAACCAGGGCACTGCTCTGGTTCCCAGCGAGGACCTCGCTGCGGAAACCGGGGTGGTTTAAATTTTAATTATTATTATAAATTATAAATATTATTATAAATATTATTGTAAATATTTTAATATTTTAAATAAAATAATAAAAATATATAATTATATATTTCTATCCATTTTCCAGAAAATGAACCAAACACACAAATACAGTTTTCCAGAATGCATCCAAACACTGAAAATTAAACCATTTTCCGGAAAATGACTCATTTTCCAGAAAACGTTTTCCAGAAGTCATTTTCTTGCTTTCCAACCACACCCTCAATGTATGTTCTACCAAAGATCTTGTGGTCAAGCGGCATAAAGTGTCTCTCCGAATTGGGAAGTCATGAGTTCGAGCCTTAGTGGAGTCAATATTGACTCATTATTAATATATGTTCCATCATAACATAAGGCTTATATTATTAATGTGAATATAAAATTATGAGTTAATTATCGAAATAGTCTCTTGACTATACTACCGAAATTACATATTTGGTCTTTAACTATTTTAAAAATCTTAACCACCATGCAAAATTGCAAAATTTAGACCCGAGTTAACGAATGTCTAACGGAAAAATAAACGGAGGGGCTTAATTGGTCAAAAAAATAGTCAAAAACGAAATTAATAATTTTGTTATAGTCAAGGGACCATTTTGATAAATAACTCTAAAATTATCGAATTATATACTATTTATTTTCAAATTTTAACTAACACAATTATATGTGCTTACTAGTTGTATAAAATTGTGTGTTTAACTGAGTCGATGAGGTCTACAAATTAAGGTTGAAAAACTTTGAGCTGCGAAGAAGCCAGCCTCGCAAGCTTAACTCACTCCAACTTGGAGGCTTCACGAGTTGTCACACTTCGGTCAACCAACGGGCCAACTAATATTAATTTTTTTTTAGAACTTTTTAAATAATCAAAAGATTAGTAAGATATTCTTACATCAT
The DNA here is from genome assembly GCA_003576665.1 of Ipomoea trifida. Lineage (NCBI taxonomy): Eukaryota > Viridiplantae > Streptophyta > Magnoliopsida > Solanales > Convolvulaceae > Ipomoea > Ipomoea trifida. Next base: position 10,274,165 of record CP025647.1, on the reverse strand, counting down.
ATATTTCAAAAACATTCATACTTATTAAATCATATTTTGCATTATTATTTATTAATAGAAACATTCGTACGTACTACCGAAATTATTAATTTCAGTAGTATGAATGTTTCTATTAAGAGTAAATACCAGTGAAGGTCCTCCGACTTTGATGGCACCGCCACTTTTAGTCCTCAACTTTTAAATTAACCACTTTTAATCCTCCGGCTATGATGACACTGCCACTTTTAGTCCTCAATTTTTAAATCAACCACTTTTAGTCCTCTTACTTTTTGTTTCTAGCCACCTATGGTCCTTTCTTTACAATTGGACATCTAATGTCATTTTCTCAAGGGCAATTCAGTCATTTGATCCAAAATTTAGTGTCAACAAAGGAGAGTGGAGAATAGGGTTTCTTCAATTATTATGATGAGGAAACATAATACTTAATACATTAATTATGAAATGACTGAATTGGCCTTGAGAAAATAACATTAGATATCCAATTGTAAAGGAAGGACCATAGGTGGCTAGAAACAAAAAGTAAGAGGACTAAAAGTGGTTGATTTAAAAGTTGAGGACTAAAAGTGGCAGTGCCATCAAAGTCAGGGGACTAAAAGTGGTTGATTTAAAAGTTGAGGACTAAAAGTGGCGGTGTCATCAAAGTCGGGGGACTTCCAGTGGTATTTACTCTTCTATTAATTAAGAAGTGCTTTATGTTTTCAAAACAAAAAGAAGTGATTTATTAATTAAAAATAGAAAAATACAAAAAACAGTTCTTCAAATATGTTATAATTCTCAAATTGATCCTCAGTTCTCAGTGTAAGGTATATAAGACTAAAATGAATAAAATTTTACATAGTTAAGGGATTAAAATTATGAAACAGTCAAGGACAATTTTAGGTACTAACTCTTAAAAGGAGTAATTAAATAATTCAAAGTTTTGTCAATAATTGCAGTTGCTTCCGTTGTTGGGGTTACAATATTAATGACTGCGCTTCTGTGTCTGTGGAGGAATTTCTTATACCAAATATCTATGAATTTTCTGAAAACTGAAGATGAACGAAATATAGAAGACTTTCTTAGAAACAATGGATCATTCTCTCCAAAAAGATATACCTATTCAGAAGTCAAAAGAATTACTAATTCATTTCGAAATAAGCTGGGTCAAGGAGGTTATGGTTTTGTCTACAAGGGAAAGCTAGCTAATGGAGCTTTTGTTGCAGTCAAGTTACTAAAGGAATTAAAAGGTAGTGGGGAAGAGTTTATAAATGAAGTAGCAAGCATTAGCAGAACTTCTCATGTTAATATTGTAACATTATTAGGATTCTGTGTTGAGGGTGACAAAAGAGCTTTGCTTTATGAATTCATGCCTAATGGATCGCTCGAAACCTTCATTTATGATGAAAAATTGAAGAGGGATCGTCAATTAGAGTGGTCAACATTGTATAAAATCACAATTGGCATTGCTAGGGGACTAGAATACCTACACCGTGGATGTAGGACAAAAATTTTACACTTTGATATAAAGCCACATAATATTCTTCTAGATGAAGACTTTTGCCCAAAAATCTCAGACTTCGGTCTTGCAAAACTACACACAACAAAGGAGAGTTTCGTGTCAATAACTGGTGCACGGGGAACAATTGGATATGTTGCACCAGAAGTTGCGTGCAGAAACTTTGGAGCAGTTTCTCATAAAGCTGATGTGTATAGTTATGGGATGATGGTACTAGAAATTGTTAGTGGCAGAAAGAATGTTGAGCATGATGTGGATAGCAATAGTGAAATCTATTTTCCGCATTGGATTTATCGCCAGATTGAACTTGATAAAGAGTTAGGATTGAAAGGAATTATGAATGAAGTAGATAAGGAATATGCAAGAAAGATGATTATGGTTGGTTTGTGGTGCATCCATGTTGATCCTTCAATCAGGCCATCAATAAGTATGGTGTTAGAAATGTTGGAAAACAGTGCGGACCTTTTGCCATTTCCTCCAAAACCTTACTTGTATTCTTCCCCATCATCGGAAGCAAATTCATCTACTATACATTAACATTGGCATTTTCTTTAATTTCAATTTTTTTTTTTTTTGCTTTGGTAATGAAAATTACAAATTATATTTATGTATAAATTGTTCTTTATGGTTTAAGATTTTACGTAGTTTGTACATTTCACTGTACTTGTGTGCAAATTGTTTGATCCATATTTTGTATATTATGCGGCGACCTCGATTAAAAACAAAAAATTCGATGATGTATTGATGTTGCTTGTAATATATATAATTGCTCAAGGAAAACGGAGATTCTTATATGTTAAAGAAATAATAATAGTTAATTACACCAAACTAGAAGCAATTGGTCTAGCTTGACTCTAATTTAAACGTAGTTCTCAATAAGTAATTCTGCAAAAATGTACACTGATGATCAAATGATAGTGATAGAAGTATTTTAGAATTTAAACGTAGTTCTCAATATGCCACATTTTTGTATCTGTTTTCCAACACAGAGCCACTACAACTCCAGTAATCATTGGTTGGAATACTTAACATTTTCGTATCTGTTTTCCAACACAGAGCCACTACAACTCCAGTAATCATTGGTTGGAGTACTTAACTACTCGCTGTCTCCAGTAATAATTGGTTGGAGTACTTAACTACTCGTTGTCTCGTCTCGTGTACGATTCGGATTGTGACTGTTCAATGTTTTAATTGATCTGTAAACGCAATTAATTCGAATTAATTCTAATTTTTAATTTCTAAATTAATTCTCAGGTGGTGGTATGCTGTTACAGGAGTTAAAAATCTGATTTTAATTATCTGATTAATGCCATGATTAAATGTTATTTAATCTGACACCTCCTATATAAGTTGTGTGTTTGGGCAGTGATTTACAAGCAGAAAAATCATATTTTTCATTCTCCAAAACATTGTCTTTTTCCTCGGAAACTCTGCTCATTCCTTCAAAGAGTTGTGTTCAAGCCTGTTGTTCTAGTTCGCCGAAGGTACTATTGCTTGAGTGATCAAACATAGGGCTGCTAACGAACCGAACATAAACGAACGGAGGTTGTTCGTGTTCGTGTTCGTTTGTTAAAGATTTTAGAGTGTTCGTGTTCGTGTTCGTTTGTTAAGGTTTTTGAAAATCCTGTTCATGTTCGTTTGTTAAGCGTTTGTTAGTGTTCGTTAACGTTCGCGAACACGTTCACGAACGTGTTCGCGAACGCTAACGAACATGTTCGTGAACGTGTTCATTAACGTTAACGAACACATTCGCAAACATATTCATTTACATTCATGAACACGTTCGTGAACACTTAATAACCAAACACCTACACATGTTTATGAACACAATTTTTTCGTGAACAATAAATAATCTACGAACAATTATCAAACAAACAACACAACTACAAAACTAATACAAATTTATATTATATATGTGTGTGTGTGTGTGTGTGTGTAAACATGTTCACGAACACTATTAAACGAACACTTAACGAGCTTGTTCGCGAACATTACTAAACGAACACAAACGAGCTTGTTCATGAACACTACTAAACAAACACAAACGAACTTGTTCGCGAACACTTAGCAAACGAGCTTATCACTGTTCAGACTCTGTTCGTTTATTAACCGAGCTCTAAATTTTGTTCATTTATGTTCGTTTACCTTAACAAACGAACATAAACAAACGCTTATCGAGCTCGAACACGAGTAGTTTGTCGAAAGCTCTGTTCGCTAACACCCCTAATCAAACATAGTATCCTTGATCCATTTTATCTTGGGAGATCGACAATACAACGCTCCTAGCACACTCGAGAGGTACAGAATCGATTTTAAGGACATTGTAGATATTACACGACTTGGATCCTTCGTCAGCTCTCTTCTTCTCTTTTCTTGGTACGTGAGATTATTTGTTAAAATTTAAATTCCTTATATATTTTAGGGAAAAGGGTCAAATAGGCCCTCAAACTTTACCCCAAAGTGCAATTAAGCCCTCGAACATTTAAAAAGTTCAATTAAACACACGAACTTGTCATTTTGGTGCATTTAAACCCATATGACCGGTTGTTCCAGGTGAACAACCGGTCATAACTTTTCGGACCAACATTCCGGCGGCCGGTGGCCGGAATATTCATCCCCAACCAACATTCCGGTGGCTGGTGGCGAAGGGGGCTAACGTGAATAGGAGATATCAGAACGGAGCAACAAATTTTCGAAGCAACCCGACGAAGAAATTAACATTGTAAGATTGCTTCAGTATGCTTCACCTGTACACGGGAGGAAATATCAATTAGGCATTTGAAGAAGAAAATAAATTCATAAATTGAAGAATAAAATACACACCAGTTAATATGCAGAGCAAACAACTTCATCGATTAGGGCAAAGGGGGAAAGAAAGAGAGAGAACGAGCCAGAAACGTTTGGGTTTGCTTCGCTATGTTTCTTTTTCTAAATCTCAACTGCATGCGTACTGCAGTTAGTGGTTACGGGTAAAAGGACTAATCATCATGGTTGGGGTTAAGGATCGCGCGGGGAGTGCAACTGCGATTTGCGAAGTTCCATGTACGATGTGCGAAACAGAGGACAATCGCCGGCCGTTAGAGTGCAACTGCGATCTGCGTAATAGGCGGACTGCATATAGGCGGACGGCGATTGTTTCAATTATAACGCCTATCTGCGAAACAGAGGACAATCAAAAGTTGCTCTCAAAGTTTCAATTAGAAATTTTAGAGTGCAACTGCGATCTGCGAAGTTGGGGATGAATATTCCGGCCACCGGCCGCCGGAATGTTAGTCGGAAAAGTTATGACCGGTTGTTTAGCTGGAACAACCTGTCATATGGGTTTAAATGCACTAAAATGACAAGTTTGTGTATTTAATTGAACTTTTTGAATGTTTGAGGGCTTAATTGCACTTTGGGATAAAGTTTGAGGCCCTATTTGACACTTTTCCCTATATTTTATATATGTAAACTGTTTTGGTTTCAAACCAAATAGTGGTGGGATAAATTTTCTGTAAATTAAGTCTCTTGTACTAGTTTTGTACTAGTGGTGTTGGGATCATTTTTCTGTAAAGAGTTAATTCCATTTTTGGTCATAGATTTATAGGTGACATTCCACTTTTAGTCCTCTTTTATCAAAACATCCACATTTGGTCCTAGTATTATTGTGGCATGACCATTTTTGGTCCTCCGTCAACAAAATTGTTGAAATGTCGTTAAATACAATGGCATTTCGGTCGCCTCAATGGTCCAAGGGATGTTTAAACAATATATGTCACATTGCCCCTCCTCTAATAGAAAGAAGGAGAGAAACATAGGAACAATTTTCTCTACTAATAATTCAGATGTGACATTGACAATTGACATATTTGTGAGTGACATAAATTACAATTTTCTCTTGGACAAATTTCTTAAGATAACATCCTTGAGAAAATTCTTTGAACAATACCCAAAGAATTTAAAATTCACAATTTATACACAATGAACAAACAATATTAACATACACAAATTTACGTGTTTTGACTTAGAAACACAATTTATATTCTAGCTAGAATTTCACAATTTCAATACTAAAAATATAAGTATAATTTGCCTTCCTTTGTCTCTATGTGGGCTTACAAACGTATCTTGGCAAATTATATATACTAGTATTTTACCCGTGCGATGCACGGCAACAATTATGATATGATGAATTAAGGGAGAAATTTACAAAATGGAAAATCATTGTAGAATTGTATGAATGAAACTATGATGAAATATTATAATAACATTTTACAAATTTTAAAAAAACTCTTTGTATACAATGTTTGTTGTGGAATTACTTTGGGTGTTAGCCTTATCACAAATTAAAATCTTCAATCCATTTGGGTTGGTGACTCTTGAAGCAGCAACATATAATTGTCCATGACTAAATACTGGTTTTTTCAAAAAGTGGCCTAAGTGATTGACCTTTGACTCTTGTTAATCGTTATTGCATAAGAGGTAGACGATTAGAGGAATTGTCTTCTTTGAAATTTAAAAGACAATCTCAAATCTGAAGGAGTGAATGACATTATTGGAATCAAGATTTTATGATATGTACTACTTCCAGATAATACATTTGCTTCTAAAACATGATTTCCAAGTTTAGTAATAACCATCATTGTCCCATTACACAAACCAACTGAGTGGTCAACATTTTCAAAGCATAACCGGAGTACCTACTTTCAGCCTGAGTTCATGATTAGGCACACCAGAACACTTGATCCCATTTAAAAATTCAGGAATGTGCACATAAGTTAATAGATCAACATTTGAATATGATTTGCAAGCACTGTCAAAGCTGAAATATATATTTCCTTCATATGTGTTTAAAGAAGTCATATATTCATTGATAAAGTCAACCACATCAAGTGTTGGAGCCAATATTGCCTTCTTTCTCAAGTATGTTGGATCATAAAAAATATTGGAGTATGTATATTTTGAACAATAATTGAATTGCATGGTATAATAACTATAATTTTGTTTAATAATTATTATTTCCGTGTGACTATTTTGTTAATATATGTATATAAATAAGGAATCCATACAGGAATGGAATTGACTAAAATATTTCAAATTAATTTCCGTGTAAAATAAGGAATGGAATCATATTTTGAATATTTTGTCAATTTTAGCCATAAATAAGGAATGATAAGGAAGGCTAGAATTTCTGATAAGTAATTATTATATAATATTATGTTGACCGATTTCAAAATTTTTGGACTAAAATGAGCGGGAAAGCTAGTACTTCTGTTTTAATATATATATAGATGGTAGACTATGGCACCCATTACAATTATTTCAAGAAGAAATACTCATTTTAATATACTGAAATTACATTAATTAGTAGTCTCAAACAATACATCTTCAAAAAACGAATATATGAAAAATATACTTATGTCAATGGTTCACCTTATAAGGTATACCATGATCCATCTTATATAATACTATAATAATTGACGTACCCCACCTTCTATTAAGATACTTTTAGAGAGAATTCACGCCACAGAAAACAGTAACACGAACCTAGAAGATGAGATTTTGAGTGCCAACTTTTCAAGTTTAATTTCTTCCACTTTAGTATATGTTTTGCTATGCCAGAGCTCAGCATGCCCACACATCTACGTTTCGTTTGCTTCCTTTTGTTTCTTCAGTTAGTTGAAAGCAAACCCCAATCAATCTGCCCCAAACTATTCTCCTGTGGAAACCTACGAAACCTGAGTTTTCCTTTCTCCAATAATAATGTTTCCCGACCAGAATGCGGGCTGTACACCTTATCTTGTGGCGCCACTCCACACCCAACAATCGCGTTGGGCCAACACCAATACGAAGTTCTAATCACTGTGGAACAACTTATGCTGCTCTTCGACCCACTTCTTGACAAATACCTGCGGAAACGAAGTTGCAACGTTTTCCACAGAGGAATCTCAATTCCCAGCTCGCCTTCCATTTCCTTCGAATTCGGGCTCACTACGATGTTTTACAAGTGCAATCGAACTTCCAACGTTGGGTTTCACAAGATCGATGATTATTTCCGAGGATTCAAAAGCTATAACAGCTGCGAAGGCTTCACGTTGTACTATACTGAGGAGGACAATCGTAGTCTACCGGGTGGGGGTTTTCCGGCGGAGTGTTCGGCTGTTCGATTGCCGTTTAACAGAACATCCAACGCCAGTGATTTATTTGGGAAATTGAATTCTTCGATTCTTATAGGCTGGAAGTTGTCGGAAAGTTGTGTTGAGTGTCATTACAAAGGGGGGCGTTGTTTAACGGACGGCGATAACGCGTTTCATTGTGCAGAAGGTATGGGACCAAATTGAACTGTACTGTTATTTACACGTGAAGAAAAGTTGGATTTACTGTCATCATAATTCTTGCTGAGGTTGTGAAAGTTAAAATCCAAATGACCAAATATGGAAGTTTAACCCTTGCCTTATCTGCTTCAGATGCAGGGAAAAATGAGCCCAACAAGGTCATTCTCATCCTAATAGGTAGGTACCTATCTGGCTATCTCTAATCTAGTATTACAATTTTTTCTCATAAATAACTTTTAAATCTCTAAATATTATATTTTAATTTAAAAGTATTACATATTTTCTCAAAACTATTATACTTTTTGCATAATAAGTATTATATTTTCCATCATAAGTAACAATCAAATTAACATTGATTAATATTACACTTTTCATCCTAAATATTATACTTTTCATCAATAGTTAAGATCGTATGAGGTCCTCCGAGTATATTTATTTTGCCACGTTTAGTCCTGAACTTTCAAATTGACCACACGTAATCTTTCAAGGTAACTTTCAAATTATTACCATTTGTGGTCTAAGTTAACTATCTATGATCTTTCAACTTTCAAAATGTAACCAACCGTGGTCCTCCTAGAAGAACCCTAGCTAATTAAAATTTGATAATTGAAGGGCCATCGATGGTTAACTTGGACTAGGATGGTAACACTTTGAAAGTCGAAGTACCACGGATAACCAATTTGAAATTTTAGGACTAAACGTGTCAAAACCGTTATATTCGGAAGACCCCAAATGATATTAACTCTTTCATCATTGACTGCTATATAAATTTATCACGGAGATCTCTTGCCTTTGGTAGCAATTCCAAATTTAGTCTCAAACTATTATTTTTGTCATTTCACCCCTAGACTATTATATTTTGGACACTTTTGGTCATTACGATGACTTTTCCAGTGAAACCTTATTCTAGGCAAATGTATTTTTGTCTCTTCATTTTATTTTACTTTTTCATTTTCCAAAATGAGTTAATTTCATTAGAGGGCACTTGTCTTTCTTGAAATTTCTAAATTTAGTCCTAGACAATCGTTTTGTCTTTTAATACTCCAGACTATCATATTTTGAACATTTTTTTGTCCTATCAATGACTCTTTTAAGTGAAAACCAATTTTAGGAAAGGGTATTTCTGATGACAAAGAAGAGATTCCTTTCCTCTTTTTATTTTTTATTTTTTATTTTTTTTTATACAACTATAGTACATGGTACATAATTAGGAACTAAAGTAATAGTGGTAAGACTGAAGCCAACTAGGTGGTGACATCCTGAGCTTTCCAACTGCAATTTAAAATGTTCCACCGCACTCAATTTTAGGAAAGGGTATTTCTGATGACAAATAAGAGATTCCTTTCCTTTTTCTTTCTTTTGTATTTTTTTTTTTTGCTCTATAGCTAAAGTAGATGATACAGAATTAGGAACTAAAATAATAGTGGTTAGACTGAAGCCAACTAGGTGGCGACATCCTGAGCTTTCCAACTGCGTTGTAAAATGTTCCACCGCACCCAAAGGTGCTCACGTAGTTAATTGGTATGGCGAGTGAAGGAGGACGATTTGGCGTTGGGTTGAAGGAGATGAAGACAAGAGTCGGGTGAAGGAGATGATGCAATCATTGATTGAAGAGACAAAAAATTGAAAATAAAACGGCGCAAAAAACCAGAACTTTAAAAATAAATTGAAAAGACAAAAATACCCTTGCCAAATATAATAGGGTTTCACTAGAAAAATTCATTGGAAGGATCAAAAGTGTCCAAAATATGATAGTCTGGGTTGTTAAATTGCAAAACAATTGTTTGTGACTAAATTTGAAATTATCACCAAAGATTATGGACCTCCACTGGAATTAACTCATTAGGAAAATAATTTAAAATATTGAAGAGACGAAAATACCCTTGCCTAAAATAGAGTTTCACCGGAAAAGTCATTGAGAAGAACAAAAATGTCCAAAATATGATAGTATGAGATGTTAAATGATAAAAGTTGAGATTAAATTTAAAATTGCGAGAACTCAGATTTTTTAATTAATATGAAAGCTTTTAACACATTTGTGTGCTTCAATGTTAGTTGCATACAATTCTGTGGACTTTATTTACAATGTCTTGATCTCAATATATTAATTTTTATCCTAATATAATTATTTGAATATCAGTATATTTCTATCTAAATTTTTATCATATGAAATTAATGCATGAAAATTTTTTATAGTATAGTACCAAGTACAATTAATATAATATATGCATTATATTGGACATTAATGTTAGCACGCACTGGTCTTGTACTGAAACTATTGATATTGTAACTATTGATATTGTAGAAAAAAAAAAAACTATGTATAATGCTTCAAATATTAACCTATTATGATATAAATCTAACTAATTAACTAACTTATAAGAGGTCAAAGCGGAGCAAGTAATTACTACTGAAATTATTACATGTTTTAATTAAAAGTAGAAATTAAATGATTCACATTTTTGCCAATAATTGCAGCTGCTTCCGCTATTGGGGTTGCAATGTTAGTGCTTATGCTTCTCTGTATTGGAAGGTATTTCTTTAGCCAAATATCCATGGAATTTCTGAAAACTCAAGATGAACGAAACATAGAAGCCTTCTTGAAAAGTAATGGTTCATTATATCCGAAAAGGTATAGTTATCTAGAAATCAAAAGAATGACAAATTCATTCAGAAATAAGTTGGGTCAAGGAGGATATAGTTTTGTGTACAAGGGGAAATTACCTAGTGGAGCTTTTGTTGCAGTCAAGTTACTAAAGGAAGCAAAAGGTGGTGGGGAAGAGTTTATCAATGAAGTAGCAAGCATTAGTAGAACTTCTCATATCAATATTGTATCATTGTTAGGATTCTGTTTTGAGGGCGACAAAAGAGCTTTGCTTTATGAATTCATGCCTAATGGTTCACTTGAAAAGTTCATTTATGATGGAAGAGTCAAGATGGACCGTCAATTAGGATGGTCAACCTTGTATAAAATAGCAATTGGCATTGCTAGGGGACTAGAGTACCTGCACCGTGGCTGTAGAACACAAATCTTACACTTTGATATAAAGCCACATAATATTCTTCTGGATGAAGATTTTTGCCCAAAAATCTCAGACTTCGGTCTTGCAAAACTGCACACAACAAAAGAGAGCTTTGTGTCAATAACTGGTGCTCGGGGAACAATTGGATATGTTGCTCCAGAAGTTGCATGCAGACACTTTGGAGTGGTCTCTCATAAGGCTGATGTGTATAGCTTTGGGATGATGGTACTAGAGATGGTCGGTGGCAGAAGGAACGTTGAGAAGGATGTAGATCGTAGTAGCGAAATCTATTTTCCGCACTGGATCTACAGTCGGATTGAACTTGATAAAGAGTTAGGATTGAAAGGAATTACAAATGAAGAGGATAAAGAATATGCAAGAAAGATGATCATGGTTGGTTTGTGGTGCATACATGTTGATCCTTCAATCAGGCCATCAATAAGTAAGGCATTGGAAATGTTGGATAGCAGTGTGAACTCTTTGCCATTTCCTCCAAAGCCGTACTTGTATTCTTCTGCATCAACTGAAGCAAATTCATCTACCATACATTAGTCTTAGCATTTTCTTTCAATTAGTTTTTAACTATATGTAAAGAAAAGGTGCAAAATATATTTGTGTATACTTTATACTTTACTTTTTGACTATACAAGTTGAGATCAATGTGCTTTTTGATGGGGGTAGAGAGTGCTACAGATAAAAGGAAAAAAATAATTGGTGACTTAATTAGTGAAGAGGTTGAAATTGAAGGAAATAATCAATTACGATGTGTAATTAAAGGAGAATTGATTATATATTAATAGAAGGAAATTATGTATATAAGTATATTATAATAAAGCGCAACATTACCTTGTATAATTAGAATAATTTTTGTAACTTAATTATTATAGGTGTTAGTAATATAGTATAAATAGGTCCATTGTCATAATCTAACATGTCCGGCCTGCAACCCGGTGAGAGATATATCCAACTTTGTCCCAACAAATTAAATTTCTTGGCTAGATTAAGGAGACCGTGATTGTCTCCAAGTCCATAGTTATATAGCATTTGCCACGTAACTTTAATTTGGTGTCTTGGTGATGTTATACAATTTTTAGTAAACTTTCCGAGCCTTCCATATACCACTTTTCCTTTTGTTACATGGCCAAATTCGCTGGCTATATATGCTTTTCCCATCTCTTTGTGGGATAAAAGGTGTTGGGAAACCATTAGCTTTTTGGAATGTTTATTGTCCCAATGTTGGTTTCACAACTAGCTTTTTCTCTCTTTATAATAAACAATCTTTCTAAGTCCTTTGAAGCCTTATGAAGAGGAAAGAAAGGGGAACCGGTTGCTTGCTCGTTTGCATGTTATTCGTTTCTCTGTTCGAGCATTACAATATTCTGTGTTACCTTTTTCTCTTTCCCGCTTCGCTTCGAGCCTTTAACATTGTTCCACCATTTTTACAACAAAAGGAGCACTAGGAATGCGGTTTAGTCCTACATTGAATATAATATAATATATTCACCAGGTTTAGTCCTACATTGAATATAATATAATATATTCACCAAAAAGACAATATAATATAATATAATATAAAAAGCAATAAAGCTCTTTAGCTGTTCAACTTTGAAAATGATATGATTCCAAAACTAATAAGAAGATAAAAGAATTACCAGACTGGTGGAAGCAGTCAATATGGTTATTTTCCACACAGCCATTAGTCATATAAATTATTTCAAACCAACTTAGTCATATATATAGAGCTTCATTTCACACACCAACCGTACGATTGTCATTGTCAACCTTTGCTTTATTATTCCCAGCATATATGAGTTGAGTCAATGCTAAGGCCCCTTTAAACGTTACAAGGAAGGCATAGCTAGCTTTGTGGTTGTATGTTTTGATTTGATGTTTGCGTGTTGAAAAGTCAGATAGAAACAAATTTAATTTGCGTGGCGAAGGGAGCCAAAGTCTCTCTTTAATTTGTTGGTCCACTGGGAAGGTGAGTAGGAAATTCATCTATGTGGGGTTAACAATTCAGGCAATTAGGCAATTAGGCATATACAAACATATATAGTGAAAGAATTCAGGCTACAAATCATCTATCAACAAGATTTTTCCTACTTGGATCACTTAGCGAGCTTTGCCATTTATAGTATGGCTACATATCAATTTCTTGCTTGTTTCCTTTTGTTTCAAATAGTTATCATTCTTGATCAGTTGGCTGAAGGGGAAAGCAGTTCCCAGTCTAGCTGCCCCAAAGAATTCACCTGCGGAAACATAAGAAACGTGAGTTTTCCTTTCTCCAATGTGTCCAGACCTGAATGCGGGTTGTACAGCTTTGATTGTAATGCTACTCCATATCCAACAATTATATTGGGACAGCACCAATATGGAGTTCAATTTAGTGTGGGTGAAATTATGAAGCTTTTTGACCCACTTCTTGAGAAATACTTGCGGGAACAAAGTTGCAACGTTTTCCACAGAGGATTCTCATTTCCCAGCTCTGCTTCCATTTCCTTCGATTTCTTGCCCAAAACGATGTTTTACAAATGCAATCGTACTTCATCAAATGTTAGCAGCTTACAGAAGAAGATTGACCATTACTTCCGTGGATACGAAAGCTATAACAGCTGCCAAAACTTCAGCTTGTACTATACCCAGGAGGACAATCATACTCTTCATCAGGTAGACAGCACTCTTCCTGCAGAGTGTTCAGTTATTTACTTGCCGTTTTACAGATCATCCAGCGCCATCAACTTATTTGAGAATTTAAATTCTTCGATTCTCATACAATGGAAGGTGTCTGAAATTTGTGCAAAGTGTCACTATAATGGGGGGCAATGCTTAAGTGACACCCATAACAATTTTCAATGTTCATCAGGTACAGAAACCTGCATTTACATGATCAAATTCTTATGATAGACAGTTGGTTTTACTCTCATCACAATCCTTACTGAATTAATTACCTTCAATGCAGGAAAAAAGGAGCAGCCCATGGCCATTCGGATTCTTTGTAAGCAAGGATATATTTTATATGTATATCCACTTGATATTCTATGGATAATAATAATCTCAGTATAAAAGGTTGACTACGTTTATATATTTTGTGATTTCAGTTGTGTGTGTTATGGCATTGATCTTATTTGGAGCTTTATCATGTTGTGTCACTTGTGTGATCGTCATTGTTCTTCGGTGTCGAAAGAAGAAGGGACATGCTGGTTCTCCTCAACTGTCTACCAATTGGGACCTCGAAGGATGCAAACTGTTGGGCGTTCATGTCTTCTCCTACTCTCAACTTGAAAAAGCTACTGATTATTTTCACTCTGACAGAGAACTTGGAGATGGTGGGTTTGGCACTGTTTATCATGGTAAGATGCTATGAACCAATACTCTAATTTGTGATAATCAATTGGCTTCTAATTTTTAACTACATGTTAGAGCATCATATATATATCAAAATAAATGTGCAGTCTAACTGTTAGGGTTAAACGCTTACTACTGCATCAAAAGCTATATCCCACACCAAAGGCGCACAACTTTTATACCGCCACATTGTCTATAGGCAAAGTGCTGGATTTAGCTCTTTACCAGCTTCCGCCCAACAATCACCTAGCCACCAACAGTTGGACTTGGACCCTTCACCCGCCTCTGCAAACTAACTAAAGAAGGCACGGTGCTGGATTTGGACCTCTACTAGTCTCCGCCCAACAATCTCCTAGCCACCAATTGTTGGACTTGAACCCTTCATCTGCCTCCGTAAACTAACTAGCAAAGGCACCCAACTTTTATACCCCACATTGTCAAGAGATACAGTGCTGGATTTGGCCCTCCACCAGCCTCCGCCCAACAATCCCCTAGCCACCAATTGTTGGACTTGGACGCTTCACTCGCCTCGAGCTTACAATTTTAGTACATTATTCAATTTGGTATCATTTCAAAGCTAATATAATTCTTGTTCCTCATGAGCAGGCAAACTTCGTGATGGTAGAGAAGTGGCAGTGAAGCGCTTATATCAGCACAACTACAAAAGATTGGAGCAATTTATCAATGAAATAAAAATCCTCACCACCCTAAGGCACCGCAATCTTGTGACTCTATATGGCTGCACATCAGGACACAGCCGTGAGCTCCTCCTGGTTTATGAATATATCCCCAATGGAACAATTGCAGATCATCTCCATGGCGAAAAAGCCAAAGATGGATCACTCACATGGCCTATCCGGATGAAGATCGCAGTAGAAACCGCAACTGCACTCGCTTACCTCCACGCCTCCGACATAGTACACCGCGATGTGAAGACTACCAACATTCTTCTCGACAACAACTTCTGTGTCAAAGTTGCTGATTTCGGGCTTTCACGGTTTCTCCCTAACGACGTCACTCATGTGTCCACTGCACCGCAGGGGACGCCTGGCTATGTTGATCCCGAGTACCACGAGTGCTACCAGCTCACTGATAAGAGCGACGTTTACAGTTTCGGGGTTGTCCTGGTTGAGCTCGTGTCCTCGATGCCTGCCCTGGATACGAGCAGGCATCGGGACGTGATCAACCTAGCAACTCTAGCACTGAACAGGATAGCTAGAGGTGCATTTAGTGAGTTGATTGATCCATCTCTGGGATTTGAGACAGATGGTGAAATCATGAGAATGGCCACTTCAGTAGCAGAGCTAGCTTTCCAATGCTTGCAGCCCAAGAAACATATGAGGCCTACAATGGATGATGTATTGGAGACATTGAAGGAGATTCAAGGTGGCGAGTTCCAAGACGAGGCGAAAAACGATGAAATTGATAAGAAGAATGTTTCCAGTAGTGTAGAAGTCCTTTTGTCACCGGAATCAGAACAGGTTGTGCTGTTGAAGAAGATTGGTAGATTCCCAACTTCTCCAACTTCAGTGACTGATAGGTGGGTTAGTAACTCTACTGCAACCTGTAACAGTGTGTGAAAGTTCTCTGTATGGAGCAGGGTGTGCATATACAGCTGCTTTTTACATGTGTTAATATAATGGAACCTATCCCATTATTTAGGACTTTCATCTTTTCATTTTTTTTTTTTGAAACACTTTTCATTTTGTATTTAGTTGCAGGAAATCTGCAATCCTGACATTTATTTGATCTGATAAGGATAACAGAAAAAGAAAATCCTCGAAAGTTGGTGGTATTTATGAAATGTCACATTAATTTTCCTTGAGATGATTCCACATTTTTCAGAGGATCAAATCGGGATACCCTGTAAAAAATTAGGGCTAATCTTAGCGTCTATCAAGTTCATCAATGAATAAGGATTTTAATGAAAAGAAAGTATAGGGTTAATTTTATAATTATCGCAAACTTTCAAGTTTCAATATTCATTAATAGAACCCCACATCTTTATCCATTAGTTTCTGACAACCCTCAACTGTTGTTCTACCCAAATGAATGGATCAAATTAATCCTCGCTTTTTATGTGTGAGCATGTTCATTCTCACTTGAACCCATATAGGAGAAACTAAGAACTATTACCACTTGGTGGATTTGGAGGTGGCGAAATGATAGAGTTTTCAACGCAAAAAATATGGAACTTCAAAGCAAGATCGCTTGGATTCGTGAAGCCGAAAAGGAGATTAGTCGAGCCTTTTTACGAGAAGCCTGCAGTATGAGAAGATCAATAACTACAGAGAAAGTCCTCAAGCTTTCTTGGAAACCCTCTACCACACATCGGTTCACCTTGAATGTTGATGGATGTGTCAAAGCAACTATGAGGAAAGCAGGCATTGGAGGCTTATTAAGAGACGAAGAAGGCATATGGAATGGTGGTTTTGCTGCCACTACTGCTCACACAGACCCAACCGTAACCGAAGTTCTGGCTATCATCACGGCCATGCGGTGGGCCTGGGAAAAGGGATTCGCGATGTGGAGATTCAATCTGATGCCCGGGAGGCTATCAGATGGATACGAGACAGAGCCGACCTTCGGGGTATGGCTCGGGACCTTGTGTTGGGAAACAATTCTCGAAATACCCAAGAAAATGGACGAAATAGAAAATCCACTAAAACAAATATTACAAGAAATAATAATCCACAAAGGATTACAACAAAAGAAATACAGGGAGAAATTCCAGGAATTTAAACCTACAACAAAGGTTAGATAAACCTGGAATAAGGGACGATGTATAACGGACTTTGGGGTAGTGGTAAGCACGAGTCGTGTTGTCACTGTCCTTAAAACCTTATTTGCCGCTTCCCGAGGTGCTGGAACGTTGCGGCCTAGGCTTCCCAGGATAAAACGTGCTTCGATCCGCCGTTTGAGCACTCAAACTTGGACCCGGCGAACGAGAACGTGGGATGAACACAGGTGGCTAGAAAGAAGGAGAGCAGAGTTTCGAGGTAGAAAGTATTTCGTGTATATCACGTATTACTTGTTCATGCTTTTTTTTTTTATAAAAATCTGCTGCTCACCTGGAAATATATATAGGAGATGAAGGATTAATGGCATTTATCATGGCATTCATTCCTGGCAAGGTAACCTCCACCCACTAACCAAGAATTAACTTTGCCATTAACATGAAATTAACTCTAAAAATGAATATTGGAATTAATCTGAAATTAATTCCGTAACATATTGAGTTAATGACTTTAACGGTCACATTGGAAGTGAACCGCGTTGGCCAAAGTCTCTTGCGAGAGGTTACTGCAGTTACGCGTGGAAGATCGCCTTCGAGAGGTGACTCAGAGCTACGATTGATCGTCTTGTGCGAGCTTCGAGAGTTAACTCTAAGCCGCGAGAGATCGACCGGTGCGACCAGGAGATCACCGCTATCGCAAGCTTCCACGTCGAGACATCACTTGATGTCTCGAACTGCCGTGCCGCGAGACTATGTCTCGCGCGCTGCCCAGATGCGCCGCATGTCTCGCGCTGCCGAAATCGTTCGGATTTTTGACATAACTTAGCCCGTAAGGCCAGCCAGTTTTCCGGACGACATTCGTGCCCGCAGGTGCCGGCGCACACAAGTTCAAGCCTTTCGAACTCATTTTTGGAATTTGATTTGCACCCCCCCCTGCGCGCGAGAGAGAGCATCTATGCTATACAAGTTAATTAGTCATAAAATGACTCTTGTATATATAGTGGTGCAAAGGTTCATTCCAAACCAATGTGGGACAAAGCTACTTAAGCTTTTCCACATTTTTTCCATCTCAATGGGTCTACTTTGAGAACCAATTTCTCATTCACCCATTATCCATTTTGAGCGTATAATATATCGATCTCTTCGTCTAAGAACGAAGAATCCGAATCCACTTTGACCCGACCCAAATCGGATGTGGACCCTACATATATTTATACCACAAAATGGCCACTTAAAATGCCATTTATTGCCATTTTTTCCAACACCTTGTGAACGAGGCTGCCTACTGGTGTGCCAAGGATTGGAGTATCTCTATTTGTGCTATCTTTCGTGAACAAAACCGGAGTGCAGATGCATTAGCCATGTTAGGCAGCTGTCAGACGAGAGACTGGAGTGATTTCTCTACGTGCCCGTCGGAGTGTGATGAGGTTTACTGCAATGACTTTGTGCGCACCACACAAAGTCGTAGAGTCAGGGTGATTTCTTAACTAGATATCACCTCAGGGGTCCTCCCCTCATTGTCTGATCAAAAAAAGAACTATTCTTAGCTTTACATATGAAAAAAAAAATCGGATAAACCAGATCATATTTAAAAAGAAAAACGCAGTGACATTTTCATAATTTGCACTTCTCAAAATTTTTTAGGTTTGCACATTTATTATTAACATTTTGCACACTTAGTATTAAAAGATTGTATTTGCAAAAATTTGAAATTACATCGCCTTAAGTTTTGATTTTAGAGTTTATGATTGAGTTTTTTTGTTTTATTTAGTGTAGTGGTTTAGTTTTTAATGCTTAGCATCTAGCATTTATGGTTGATGTGGTAAATACTATTGGGTATACGTATTAGTATCGGTTATCTTATATTTTGAATGTAGCGGTTCAGGTGTTTAGACAGTGGGTCGATCGGAGGTTCCCGAGCTTGCAAATTCTATGGAAAAGTCTCCCTTCTTGGCAATGAAGGCTCTATTTACACGGCAACAGAAGGGAACACATGTTGGGCATTCGGCATGCCTGCCATATGTTATACATGCACTGGGGAGATCGGTATCCTTACAGATTAATACACGTGGTCTTGATTCTTGACATGCCCAATCTCTAGGTGTTCCTGATTGGAGTTCCTGATCTTAGACTCATGGTCGGGATCGAGTCAATATTGAGAGGCGAATTCACTACAGTTTCATTTGGCTAGGTCAAGACCCGTATCTTGGTCGGATCCGGTTGGGAATTGTTCCTCGTGACTCTAGGAGTACATACCAAACATATACTTGTCGAGTAACCTTGGTTATATTTCCCATTAACGGTTTAGATTTAAAATTTAGCCTTTTCATTAATTTTTAAAAGTTTATCCAGTTTTACATGTTAAGTATTCAAGTTTGCAAAGTGAAATTGACTATAATTACAAAATTGCCATTGCTTTTTTTTTTTTTTTTAAATGTGATTTGATCCGTTCGATTTTTACACATGTAAAACTAAAGTTGGTTCTTGGTTTTCCCCTGATATGTGTTCTCATGGGATCCTAAGCCTATATATATATACACACACAAATCACAAAAATTTTAATTAAAGATAGATAAAGTAGCTTAATTGGTTAGCTATATGGTTGTTATTTTAGTGGTCAAGGGATCAAGACCTTTTCGTTAATTGAATTTATATGAAACATATTTTATGATTCAGTTATGCAAAAAAATAAAAAAATAGTTGTCATATTCAAATTATTCTAAAAAACCTTGAAATTGATCTCGTTAAAAGAAAAACTATTTATAAATATCATATTAATATAGAATAAGTGTGATTTATATTTTATATTGTGTTTTATATTCGAATCACTTTATCGAATTAATTATGTCTCATATTTTATTATGAATAGTTTTTTTTATCTTGTTTAGAAGTATTTTGATTTTCTTGCCCCAATCAAAAAGATTTTTAACTCTTTGTCTCTACCAATTTTTGTAAGGTTTTTTTTAGTATAAATTTTAATGAATGATTAATTTATTATTTTTTATCATAATAATGTTATTGTTTATATGTTTATTTGATTTTAAATTGTTTATTCATTTCTATACACTATAATTATTTATTTATAAAGGCACTGATGTGGTTATTTACTCTTTTAGATTTTATAAAATCACTTAAAATTTTTTTGATCATGATTATTGTTGTATATATTAAAATTTACCAACGCAAAGCGACCTTTCATTCCCTTGTTTGGTCGTGGCACACAAGACCCCTACAGTGGAAAAGCCTTTATCCCATCGAATAGAAGATTAAAAACTTGTGAATCTTATTTCAGGTTATTTGACATTCGCATTATTTTTCTTTATCTTTCACCAAAAAAAAATATTTTTCTTTATGTAATTTAAAATTTATGGTAATGACTTTTTCTAGATGGACTCTAATCAATTTGGTCAGCCAGCCATCACAACAATATTACTATACCATTAATACACTGAAGTCAATAATAGATATTCTTCTCCCAAAGGACAAGCAGGGGAGGGCGATTTTGCAAGGGATTACTGTTTTATTTTGACAATGCTGCGTGTTGTAGCCGTGGTTGGCCAGGCATGAATGACCATGTCCTGTTTGGTAAAATGATTGTTAGCTGATTGGATTAGAGATATGAATTGAATGTATAATTACTTGATAACATTAGCTGAGTATTAAAAAAGTGTTTGATAATTAGTTGTTAGCTGATAGTTGTTTGATATAATTTCTTTTCTAAAAAAGCTAATTAAAATCAAAATTTTGAATTTTAGTATTTTAGAGTTACAAAAAGTTGAGATATTAATTTTTTTAACTAAGTCAAATAATTAATAATGGTTAAATAAGGCATAATTGACTGATAGGCAATATTTTGGACCAAAAGTAAACTTCTTTGTTTTCAAATTTTATGCTGGATTTCAAACGGACTTGTGCAGAAAGGGATGGCTCTTAATGTCAGCACCTCTTACCTTGAGGTTGAGTTGAGTCAATTCAAAGGTCATCCTTTTCGGCTTTCTTTTAACGTTTTGAGAAAGCTAGGCATAGCTTCCTGGTGATTTCGTCCTCCGCGGGCTCAACTTCTTGAAAAATGATGGAATTCACCGGAAAATCTGTCTGAACAAATTGAATTGGAAGGAGCCAAGTACTATTCCTATTTTGATGGTTAAATTAGTTGCATGGGAAACTAAATCCCATCTTATGTGGGCAATTTATATCATTGACCATGTCCGCATATATATAGATGTTATATATTAACTTATTTTTCAATTTAATTTAGGTACATTTTTTTTTTTGAAAACTTAATTTAGGTACACAATTTATGTGCTTATAAACACAAATTATGTAATTATTAATTTAGGTACATAATTTGTGTTTATAAGCACATAATTTCACAACACAAGATACAAAAATTCATAAAATAAAACATAATTACTAATTTATTTCAAGTACAAAATTTATTGTCTTAGGTATAAAATTTTATAACATTGACACAAGAAACTCATAATATAAAACACATACATATGCATTAAGGTCCATAGTGTGAACCGTGGTCCATTGTCTTATGTGGGGTTACAAAACCAAACTTTTCCATACTCTCTTATAAGAAAATTCCAAGTCAACTTCGAGTCTTATCCGAGAACATATGCTTTTACATAGAAATAGTGAAAGAAGTGACAGTAGTACAAATAACAATGAACTTAACCATTGTTTCTATGGGTTTTGCTAAATGGCCTGGTTTAGTATTCCCGCATACCTATTCTGGGTTTGCTTCATTTTGTTTCAATCACTTATCTTTCTTCACCTAGTTCATGGAGAAGCCCTATCCCAATCCCAATCTTTCTGCCCAAAACAATTCAACTGTGGCAACCTCATAAACGTCACTTTTCCTTTCACCAACATATCACAACCCCACTGCGGATTGCACAGCTTAGATTGTGGTGCCAGGCCATTTCCCAGAATTAAGTTTGGAGAACAGCGATATGATATTAAGAATATTAGAGGTGAAAGTATGCGGCTCTTCAACCCTCTTCCACAGAGTTACTTTCTGGAACGAAATTGCAACATTTTTTACAGAAAGTTCTCATCATTTCCCACCTCTGCTTTGATTTCGTTTGTGCCTCGTATGCATAACTTCTACAGATGCGATCGGAAGTCAAATGCTAGCTTGCAGAGGATTGGTCACCACTTCAATGGATTTGCGAGCTATAATAACTGCAAAAACTTCGTGGTGTACTATAGAGAGGGCCGCAATGATACTGCACCAGGCGGCGGCAACTTTCCTGCAGAGTGTTCAGTTGTTCAATTGCCATTTCGAAAGAACTCCAGAACAAGTGACCTATTTCGGAAATTAAATTCTTCGATTTCTGTAGAATGGGAGGTCTCTGAAACTTGTGAGGATTGTCATTATAAAGGGGGGAGATGCCTAATTGACCACAATAACACTACTCTTTGCTCTGGAGGTATAATAAGGACATTTATTTACATGATATTCGCGTTGGGTGGAGGTTGGTGAATGGCCATGGCCAACACCAAATGGTTAGGAGATTGCCTGTAGCCAAGTCCAACACAAGGCCTCTTAAAAATATAGCGGCTTTAGAAAATAAAGTTGCACATTCTATACTAGATATAGCCTTTGGTGTAATGAACTAATAGTAAATATTTGATTCTAACAAGTGGTATCAAAGCACAAACCAGTTAAGATTGGTAGCTAGGGGATCATTGGGCGGAGGCATAAAGGGCCAACTTTAGCACCCGCTTTTGGTGTAATGGTAAGCCAGTTGGGTTTAGGCCTTCCCCAATTGTAGTTTTTGGCAAGTTCTTGGAATAATAAAACCCAATGCATTGGTTTTTTACAATTGGGAAGGGGAGTGTTTTACAAAATTATTTCTCCTGCAAAATGGGTTTTTTGGCAGATTAAGGTGGGCCCCACTGGAGGAAAGGACTGCCAGCGCAGTAATTTATTTGTTTTTTATTTCCTTTTCTGTTTTGTTGTTTTCTTTTGTTTTTTTCTTTTATTTTTTTTCCTCCACCCATATTTTCTCTTTCCTAATCACACTTACAAAAACTCCTCAAAAACCACACCAAAGTTTAACTATTGAGGAAGGCCTTACAATCAGAGCCAAATCACAGGTCAATTAAGACCGGTGGTTAGGGGATCGTTGGGTGGACGCCTGATTGTTGGGCGGAGGTCTAAAGGGCCAAATCCAACACCCGCTTTTGGTGTAATATAGTGGTAAAGTTGGGTTTATAGATCGAACAACTTGTTTCCTTTCTTATCTTGAAAAGATTCTACATTTTCATTGTTTGTTCCTTTACTGAGTTTATGAAAGTGGTGTGTGGTTTTCATTTCTGGACATTAGTCAACTCTTACCTTATTACTTCAGTTGCAGTGAAAAGTATCAAGTCAAAGGTCATTCTGGCAACAGGTAAACATCTTTTATAAACAACATGAATCTCAGTATCCATTTGATATTCTATATATAGATAACAATGATCTCAGCATCAAACGTTGATTACTCTCTGTTTTCAGTTTTTGGTGGTGTAATATTGATCCTGGCAACAAGTTTGGTGGTCATGTTTTTTTGGAATCACAAGAAGGGATGTTTTGGTTCTTCTTCATCCTCAAAACGTGACATCGAGGGAGGCAGCAAGTACTTTGGGGTTGCGGTTTTCTCCTACTCCGAACTTGAAAGAGCCACGAACAAGTTTGATTCTTCAAAAGAACTCGGAGATGGAGGATTTGGAGCTGTTTATCACGGTACGCGATCTATAGAAACAAAGTATTAGTGGTGTCATTTTGAAAATCTAGCGAAATCTTGTATGTTGTAACCAGGCAAACTTCGAGATGGAAGAGAAGTTGCAGTGAAGCGGCTGTATGAGCACAACAGCAAGAGAATGGAGCACTTCATTAATGAAATAAAAATCCTCACCCATCTAAGGCACCAAAATCTTGTAACCCTCTATGGCTGCACGTCGAGGCGCAGCCGTGAGCTCCTCCTTGTTTATGAATACATCCCTAATGGAACAGTTTCAGATCATCTCCATGGCGAAAGGGCAAACTGTGTAACCCTCGCGTGGCCAATCCGAATGAACATTGCACTAGAAACCGCTATTGCACTTGCTTATCTCCATGCTTCTGACATAATACACCGCGATGTGAAGACTGCTAACATTCTTCTCGACAACAACTTTTGTGTAAAAGTTGCTGATTTCGGGCTTTCAAGGCTCCTCCCTTACAATGTCACACATGTCTCCACTGCACCGCAAGGGACACCAGGGTACGTTGATCCCGAGTATCACCAGTGCTATCAGCTAACTGATAAGAGCGACGTTTATAGTTTTGGAGTTGTCCTGGTTGAGCTCATATCCTCAATGCCTGCTGTGGATATAACTAGACATCGAGACGAAATCAATCTGGCGAATCTAGCGACGAACAAGATACAAAGGCGTGCATTTAATGAGTTGATCGATCCATCTCTAGGGTTCGAGACAAACACCGAAATAACGAGGATGATCACTTCAGTGGCAGAGCTAGCATTTCAATGCTTGCAAGCCAAGAAAGATATGAGGCCTACAATGGATGATGTAGTGGAGACACTGAAGGGGATTCAAGAATGTGATGAGTTCAGAGAGGATGCAATAAAGGATCAGACAAATAAGAATACTAATGTTTCTAGCAGTGTAAAAGTCCAACCCACATTGGAATCAGAAGATGTTGTCTTGTTGAAGAGGATCAATAGGTTCCCAACTTCTCCAACTTCAGTGACTGATAGGTGGACCAGTTGCTCTACTGCAACCAGTAACAGTTCATGAAATTGTTATCTGTTTAGAATGTTGATTTACATTAACTGAACCTATCAGGTTTTTTTTTTTTTTTTCTTTTTTTTGGGGACTAGCTTTATTTTCACTAGTATTTAGCCATGTTATAGGCAACCAGCCACTACTATCTTTTGTTTGGTGGAAATGATAGACAATTTATTAACTAGGAACGGCTGATAATAGCTCAATGGTTTATATATAATATAACCAGGCAATGTATGGGGCATTGTATAATTAAATAAAGGGAAATTATATTGATCAACGTTAATTCTTACTATTTTTATGTGCATAATTGACGTCAAACTTATATGATTTTATGTTAATTGAAAGTTAAGTATGTGCTTATTTGATTATTTTGTGTCGTTTAGGTGATTTGTAGGCATTGATTGTAAGATCATCTAAATTGGAATTCAATTGGATGTGTTTTGAAGTCATATTGACACAAATTAAGGTGTGTTCAACGGGTCATGAGAGGTTAAAAAAGTGAAAAAGAGCGTGTTGGAAGTATCATGGCATGACCCAAGGACCCAAAGGAGCAAAGGAAATGAAAAAAATATGCATTTTGGGAATCCAAATATCTTCATATTTGCAGGAGTACCCAATTCCCTCTCTCTCCTATTTCTCACTCTTCCAAATCAGCGTTTCCTATTCCAATATCTACCTATTATACATTGATGGGGTTGCTCTAATACTACCTTCAACAGTACGTAAGTAGTTCATATACTGCAAATTTTGCATAAATGGAATTACTTTCGAGTACACTCCTAAATCACTAGCTACTTCAGCTAATATTGGGGAGCTTTCTATGTGTTAATTGGATCCAAGGCAAAGAGCAAACCTGCAGTGAGTATAGACTATAGAAGAAAGTGCAACACATTTAAACCGCCATATCAAAGTTTTGACAATGGAAAATACTTGGTGTACTCTTATTTTATACTCTCAATTTGTACTCCCTCTCACATGTTTTTGATGTAGACATTTTTCTGTGGACCCATATGACAAAAATAACTAATCTATATGTTTGCCACCTCAAGGAGTAGAAGTAAGGGAGTATACAATTATGCATAGTAGAACTCTTTGACAATATTGTAACTCCAGCTGATACGCAACAGATCGAACCAGAATTTGAACTGGCCTCTGCAATGAGTGTCGTCTAGACAGGTTCAAGTAGTCAGCCAGATCAGATGTACCAAGTTTCCATATTGACATTGATTTGACGCCAGGTTTATAGTATGTAGTCAGATGAACTGTATATATAAATAAATATATGGTGTGAAGGCCAATTTGCTATAATACTGTAACTGTCTTCTAAACTTGAACTTGGCACATGACACATAATGTTGGTCTCAAGTGTTAACCATTCCTTGTACGTACCACAATGTTTTGCACTACAATTATATTCTTGAAGATCAAAATCTGATCTTTGGCTTGGAATTATTGCACCCAGTACGTGTCAGAAAATTCCAGTTTAAAATTGCACTCATATTGGTTCTGGATGACCTTCAGAGACTTGAAAAGAAAAAGGTCACAATTGCAGAATCAAAGAGAGGGGATGCATCATGCAAAATGACACTAACCCAATCAAGACTCAAGAATCTATTGTATCGTTTTTTCTTTTAATACATACGTTTCTTAGTTTACGCCAGATTAATCATAATCCGCATGACCTGGCTTCTAGAGTCTTTTGAAGATTGTAAATCGCGAGTCACACGAGTGGCCTTTTAGTTAGTTCCCTACCTTATTGTGGGCTTGGTGTTTGAGGTGGGTTTGAACCTTCACCCCACTGCTTCTAGCCATAACTTGAGGTCAGGTGATCAACCACTCTTGCTAGTCCTGGAACATCTATAGGATCTTTGATCGATCTATTATTTGTTCAATGGAAAAAATAAAAAAATAAATAAATAAAAGAGTGGCCCCCTACTATTGAATTATTCCACCAGTTAAGTTGGAGAAAATTAAAGTAAAGGAATCTTTAGAGTTGGAAAGCTAAAGGCTAATAAAAAAGCTGTGGGCATGGAATTATTGGAGTCAGATGAGATCAGTGGCAATACCCAATTCTACTTCATATATATCATATTCCATTCATCATCTTGCTTCAGTTGCTTCTGCAAACCTTCACTCAAACAAGTTGAGATAAACGCACTCTTCAATTCTTAGTATCTTAGTATGTTTTTGAAACCTTGAAAAATCGCTCTCTTCAATTCTTATACAATATAATATTTCTTCCCTTACCTTGATCATTTTTCAACGTGGAGCCCCCTATCTTGAATTATTACACCAAGTTGGAGAAGGTGATGAAACGCTAAAATTGAAACGCTAGTATTCACAATCCAACCAAGCACAAAACCAATCCACACTAAAGCTACAACCAACTCGCACGCAAATTAAAGAAGAAAAGATTACAAATTTCTTGATTTTCTAATGAAAGTAAATTGGTTTGTTGGCTGATATATATATATATTTATTTATTTATTTTGCCTCCATGAACTGATCTGTTTTGCTAGTGTAATTGCAGTCATATATTCATAGTCTAACCAAGCACAACATACATCAATCCAAAACAAATGTGCACATAACTCGCACGCAAAGAAATAAAGGATTACAAATTTCTTAATTAAAAAACAACAACATGGGATTCACATACAATGTTTAAGTAGGTCGGGCCTCGGAAACGACTACTAGGTTATGGAAATTCCGGTGGCAGCCGCAGGCAGCGCAGGTGAGAGCGGCAGGCCAGGGGTGCCATCTTCACGGCTCTTATTGTCCTCTTCATGGCTCTTCAAAAATAGCTGCTTGATAGCTTGTAAACACATATTTATAGTAGTTCTCGTAGTTAAAACCTGCGAGTTCTCGTGAAACTTTCCGGAATAGCCGTAATTTTTAACGTATAATAATGGAGTGTAGAAACGAAGTAAGCAAGACACAATGTCATTCTTGCATGATATATGATGATCTTCATGTTGAAAACGTCTTCTTGAAAAGGGTAATGGTTTGGCCTGGTGATGATGTTTGACTAATTGGATGGCTTCCTTACTACGTTGTTGTCTCTCACTAATTACATGAATGTTTTCTAATAAAAGTAAATTGATTGCTTGGCTTCCATTCCTGCTGATTTCCGCCGCATAGAACTACTTTATTTGATGATCTGTTTTGGTAGTAGTGTTGAAGTTGTATACTGTCTCCTATTTTAATTTGGGTATTATGCACTGTAGAAAGCTTAATTAGGAAAGAAGGTTTCAGAATGAGCTAGCTAGTATATTTTTGTTTTCATTTAATCCATCAGATCGCCATGGATTCACCTTCAATCTTTTTCAAGCAAGCACGAATCCAACGTGGACGGCGTGCAACATGCGTGCTGGAGGTTTGTGTTAATTAAAACCCTTTATGCGCTTACAACTTCAATGCGGAAGCACAAATAACACTGAACCGCATGTAAATCAAATTAATCAACTAAACAATGTTCATAATTATGGATCTTTAATTAAAACAAGAATAAAGATAAAGACTTACTTGATTCCATTGAGATGTAATCTCTAACCTGAACAATCAAGAATGCTTCACCTCTCTGATCTGTATACCTTAATCACCTCCTGATGATACGGAGACTAGAAAACTCAGAGACTAAAAACCTTATGATCAGAAAACCATAATAGAAATCCCTTTAAGAATGTGAAACCTCATTTTAGGAGAACCCATATCCTTTTTCCATTATACATCTTTTAACCCTTATATACTTAAATTTTAACAGAATGAGAGGGAGGGAATTTCACCCAGTAATTCCGCCTTTATACATCACTAATCATCAACGTGAGTCCTTATGGAATTACAACCTTTATTATATAAATCAATGTTAGGAAATAATTATTTCTAACAGTTTGTGGTTAAGGTGGAGGACTCGCATGTCGTGCAGCAATGCGTTCCAATATAATGCTTGCCCTCTCTGCTGTTTTCCGCACAAAAGCTGCAACCAACTCGCACGCAATGAAGAAAAGATTAGTTGTCACCCCAGAAGTTCCACCGGCGGTGTACCTCCTTGTGCTGTCCAGCCTTTCCTCCACTCTTATTGTCCTCTTCATGNACAATATTGTCAATTGTCATAATCAAGGTAGCATGTATTCACAATCCAACCAAGCACAAAACCAATCCGCACCAAAGCTACAACCAACTCGCACGCAAAGAAGAAAAGATTACAAATTTCTTGATTTTTGTCAGCAGATATACAATCAGCACACAGAAGCCAATCCAAGAAGCAAAAGAAGTAGTTAGTTTCTGTTAGTCTGTTAGGCTTCTGTTTCTGTAAACTGTTTCTGTAAACCGTTTCCAACAGCTAGCTTGTATATAAGGTCCCAAACCCCTCTTCTGTAATGTGTGAGATAATTCATTCAATATACACTTCTTCTTCTCAATTCATTCTCCATGAAATCCAACATGGTATCAGAGCCATGAAGTCATGGCCTGGCGTACACCAATGAACACAGTTCGTCCTCAGATGGCAGGAATTAACCCAACGGCAGCTCAAGGAGAGAATGCAGGCCCCATACCAGTTCCGGTGTTCGCAGCATACGACCCCAAAGATCGGACTGATCCTCTTTATCTTCACCCCAATGAGAGCCCTTCGTTACAGCTCGTAACAGTCTTACTGGAAGGGAGATCCAATTACCATCCATGGGCAAGGGCCATGGAGATGGCATTGAAGTCAAAGAACAAGTTGGTCTTGGTTGATGGAAGTCTGGCAATCCCCAGCAAAGCAGATCCCAGATTCTTCTACTGGGATCAATGCAATACTATGATCCTGTCTTGGATACTTAGGGCTGTCTCTCCCACAGTTGGACGAGGTGTGCTTTGGATTGATACTGCTGAGGGCGTATGGAAAGACTTGAAGAAACGCTTCAGTCAGCAAGACGTTTTCCGCATTGCAGAAATCCGATCCGAGATTTACAGAATAAAACAAGGTACATCCTCTGTGAATGACTACTTTACTCAATTGAAGTTGTTATGGGATGAACTGCTTGTGCTAAGACCTGTACCTTCCTGTGAGTGTTCACCAAGATGTGAGTGTGGTGGCAAGATTTCTGAAGAAATTAGGGCACAGTTAGAAAATGATATGTTATCATCATTCCTCATTGGACTAAATGATGATCTTAATAACACTAGAAGGCAGATTATGCTGATGAAGCCATTACCTGATATTGGTGAGGCTTTTGCTATGGTTTCCCAACAAGAAAGGCAGAGTAATGTAGATTCTAGTGCTTTGGTTGGAAATCTGACAGAGGCAGGGGCCTTCTTTACAAAACATGAGAACAAAAGATTTTTTCCCAGTCAGAAACAGAAACCAGTGTGTAGCTTCTGTGGATACACTGGTCACACTATTGAAAAATGTTACAAAAAGCATGGATACCCCCCTGGTTGGAAACCAAGAAGCAAGGGTATGGGGGCTGTTAATCAAGTTCAGTCTACACTACAAGAACCTAGCAATCCAGAGGTTGATTCTTCTCCATTCAACCAAGAGGATTACAAGAGGTTCTTGGAGTTCATGCAGCATGGTAGAACCATCAGTTCTCCTCTTCAGCAGACTGTTCCTCAAGCCAATGCCATAGCTGCAAATTTCATTCCAGATGCAAAATTGGAAGGTAAGGCTGTTAACTCTAGTAAAATTCTGATAGATCAAGAGTCCATATGGATCTTGGACAGTGGTGCCACACATCACATTGTGTGCAATTTGAATCTGCTGAAAAATCCCAAGAAGGTCCAAGGATTATCTGTTGATCTACCTAATGGACACCAAGCTGAAGTATCCCACCTTGGGACTGTACAGTTATCAGCAGAATTAGTCTTATTCAATGTTCTTTGTGTGCCTGTTTTCCACTACAATCTGATTTCCTTGGGTGAACTCACAAGAAGATCCAAATGTAACATTCTGTTTCACTCTAACCAATGTGTTATACAGGATCAACTCCATGGGAAGATGATTGGTATGGCTGAGTTGAAGAAAGGACTCTATCAGCTTGTTCTTCCTGTTTTTACTGTTTGTAAACCTACTGTCAATAGCTGTAATTTTTGGCATGCTAGGTTGGGACATGCCTCTGAAGGCAAGATTAGGATTCTACATTCTGTTGATGATAAAATCTGTAATGACAAACCCAACATATGTGAATGTTGCCATTTGGCCAAACAAAGAAGATTACCTTTCAAGCCTAGTTCTAATGTTTCAGCTAGTTGTTTTGATATTGTACATGCTGACATTTGGGGACCATATCAAACCCCCACTGTTTATGGTCATAGATACTTTCTTACCTTGGTGGATGACCACAGCAGGGCCACTTGGGTTTACCTAATGAGAAGCAAAAGTGAAGTTAAACAGCTAATACAAGGTTTTTGTGAGTTAGTCAGCACACAGTTTAGCAAAAATGTAAAGTGTGTGAGATCTGACAATGGGAAAGAGTTCATTCTGAAAGAATTTTATCAAAACAAGGGCATTCTCCATCAAACATCTTGTGTGTATACCCCCCAGCAAAATAGTATTGTTGAAAGAAAGCATGGTCACATCTTGGCTGTTGCAAGAGCACTTAGATTTCAAGCACACCTACCTGAGATTTTCTGGGGTGATTGTATTCTGCATGCAGTCTATATAATCAACAGACTTCCATCAACTGCCCTAAACAACAATATACCCTATCAAGTCCTCTTTGGTAAGCTGCCACAATACCAACATCTTAGAGTATTTGGTTGCCTAGCCTTTGCTGTGATTCCTAGTTGTCAAAGGAACAAACTCTCTCCAAGAGCCAGAAAATGCACCTTCTTAGGCTTTGCTAATGGGGTGAAGGGGTATAAACTGTATGATATGCAAACTAATGAAGTCTTCTTGTCTAGGGATGTTTGCTTCTATGAAGATTCTTTCCCTTTTCAGAACAATCCAACTGAACATACTGCTGGATTTAACTTGGAAACTGATCTTGTTTTGCCTTCTGGAGAGGTGCATTATTTAGACACTGATGGGCAGATGCAAGAAGCCACCATCAGTTCAAGAAGTCATGATCAAACTCAAGAGGATACTTATGAACAGACTCATCCAGTACCAGCAGTTCAAACAAGAGAGAACATTACAGAACCTGACCCTCAACCAAGGAGGTCCACTAGAGTCAGGACTGTTCCCACTTATCTTAGTGATTACAATTGTCATAATGCTGCTGTAAAGATGACATCTCCACATCTAATCTCTAATGTTCTTTCCTACAACAATCTATCTCAAAAGTATAAGGCCTTTGCTGTTAATGCCTTAGTGGCCAAAGAACCAAAGACATACAATGATGCTATTAAACAGGAGTGTTGGAGAAAGGCCATGGAAGATGAAATCAATGCTTTGCAAGCCAACAACACATGGACACTAGCAGAACTTCCTCCCAATAAGGAGCCCATAGGCTGCAAGTGGGTGTACAAAACCAAACTCAAAGCTGATGGCAGTATAGAAAGGCACAAAGCTAGGCTGGTTGCAAAAGGGTACACACAAACCCCTGGTCTGGACTACTTGGACACCTTCAGTCCTGTTGCAAAAATAACTACCATCAGAATGCTACTGGCAGTGGCTGCAATTAAGGGATGGTCCCTGCACCAGCTAGATGTCAATAATGCTTTCCTTCATGGGGACCTTGTTGAAGAAGTCTACATGAAACTTCCTCCTGGCTTTACTCCCCAAAAACCTGGTCAGGTGTGCAGATTAATAAAGAGCTTATATGGTTTGAAACAGGCAAGCAGGCAATGGAACTTGAAACTGACTAGAGAACTACTGCATATGGGTTTCAGGCAAGCTTTATCTGATTCTTCTCTATTTCTTAAGGGAAAAGGAGCTAATTTTGTGGCTCTACTTGTTTATGTTGATGATGTTGTGATAGCAAGTCCTGATTTAAATCAAGTTCAGCAGATCAAAGGGCACTTAGACAAAGTCTTTCATATTAAAGACTTGGGACCTTTAAGGTTCTTTCTTGGGTTAGAAGTTGCAAGGAATAGCTCAGGTATTTCCATGACACAAAGAAAGTATGCTTTGGAGCTTCTTGAAGAAACAGAATTCATACATTGCAAGCCAGTTAAAACCCCCATGGTTACATCAATCAAATTCAGCAGAGACATTGGTGAAAAGCTTGAAGATGCCTCTCAATATAGACGGCTTGTGGGAAAGCTCTTGTATCTAACTATTACAAGACCTGATATCAGCTATGCAACTCAACAACTATCTCAATTTCTAGAGTGCCCTACTGATATACACATGCAAGCAGCTCACAGAGTTCTAAGGTACATCAAAGCAGCTCCAGGTCAAGGCCTCTTTTTTTCAGCAAATTCCTCCTTGCAGCTGAAAGGCTTCACTGACTCAGATTGGGCTGCTTGCCCAGACACTAGGAGATCTGTCACTGGCTTCTGCATATTCCTTGGCACCTCATTGATCACTTGGAAGTCCAAAAAGCAGGCCACAGTCTCTAGAAGTTCCTCTGAAGCAGAATATAGAGCTCTAGCCTCTACAGCCTGTGAACTCCAATGGCTGATATATCTCTTGCAAGATCTGGGTATAGCAGAAAATCCTCCAGCCTCATTGTATTGTGACAATAAATCTGCCATTGCCATAGCTGAGAACCCTGTATTCCACGAGAGAACAAAGCACATTGAATTAGACTGTCACTTAGTCAGGGAAAAATTGCAAAAGGGAGTCTTGAAGCTGCTGCATGTATCCACCTCCAATCAGCTTGCAGATGTCTTCACTAAGCCTCATGCTCAGAATAGTTTTCATGATCTTATCTCCAAGCTGGAACTACATAATATGTATCTTCCAGCTTGCGGGGGGGTGTCAGCAGATATACAATCAGCACACAGAAGCCAATCCAAGAAGCAAAAGAAGTAGTTAGTTTCTGTTAGTCTGTTAGGCTTCTGTTTCTGTAAACTGTTTCTGTAAACCGTTTCCAACAGCTAGCTTGTATATAAGGTCCCAAACCCCTCTTCTGTAATGTGTGAGATAATTCATTCAATATACACTTCTTCTTCTCAATTCATTCTCCATGAAATCCAACAATTTTCTAATGGAAGTAAATTGGTTGGTTGGCTGATGATATATATATATATTGTCTTCCATTCTTGCCGAAATGATGCCGATGATTTCAAGCCTCCATGAACTGATCTGTTTTGGTAGTGTAATTGCAGTAATATATTCATAATCCAACCAAGCACAACATACATCAATCCAAAACAAATGTACACATAACTCGCACACACACAAAGAAAAAAAGGATTACAAATTTCTTAATTAAAAAACAACATACGATTCACATACAATGTTTAAGTAGATTGGGCCTCGGAAACGACCACTCGCCGATGGAAACGTCTTCTTGAAAAGGGTAATGGGTGATGATGTTTGTCTAATTGCCTTCCTTACTACATTGTTGACTAATTACATGAATATTTTCTAATAATAAAAGTAAATTGATTGCTTGGCTTTCATTCCTGCTGATTTCTGCCGCATAGAACTACTTTATTTGATAATCTGTTTTGGTAGTAGTGTTGAAGTTGTATACTATCTCCTATTTTAATTTGGGTATTATGCACTGCAGAAAGCTTAATTAGGAAGGAAGGTTTCAGAATGAGCTAGCTACTATATTTTTGTTTTCATTTCATCCATCAGATCGCCATGGATTGACCTTCAATCTTTTTCAAGCAAGCGTTAATGCAACGTGGACGGCGTGCAACATGCGTGCGGGAGGTTTGTGGTTAAGGTGGAGGACTCGCCCGCATGTCGTGCAGCCATGCGTTTCAGGAACAATATAATGCTTGCCCTCTCTGTCGTTTTCAGTTGTCCACTGGCCACCTACTGCTAATAAGTGTTAACTAACCTAGGCCATTATTATTATTATATTATTATTAATATTTTTTGAGTTCTATGGGCTCTATTACATTATAATATCTATTCATACATACTTTCTCAACTTGTTAAAGCACAATCAATACTGTCTCTACTGAGGTTCGATCTCATGACCTCTCATATAGGAGAATCACTTATTATTATTATTATTATTATTATTATTATTATTATTATTATTATTATTATTATTATTATAAAATATTATGCAAACCTTAATAGTATAAAAGTGTTTTGGGTGGAAGTTAAAATTGAGGATTTTGTTTTTATTAACAGTATAGATAGTATAGATTGCATTGCCGAGAAATATATGTACTGTATTATTATGATTAGTAATTTTAATCTATAATTGTATTCCGAATATGAACGTAGAGAAGAATATAGTTTATTAGGAATTGTATTATCATATTTTATTTTTATTAATAAAATAGATATATATTGCATTGAAGAGAAATATATGTACTATATTATTCCAATTAGTAATTTTAATTTAGAATTGCATTCCGAATAGGAACGCAGGGAAGAATATATTTTATTAGGAATTGTATTACCATATTTCAATATACAATTGTATTACGAATAGGAATTGTATTACCATATTTTATAATATTACGCAAACTTTAATAGTATTGAATGGAGCGTTTTGGGTGGAAGTTAAAATAGAGAATTTTATTTTTATTAATAGTATAGATAGATAGATAGATTGCAATGTAGGGAAATATATGTACTGTAATATTATGATTAGTAATTTTAATCTAGAATCCTATTTCGAATAGGAACGTAGAGAAGAATATAGTTTATTAGGATATTTTATAACATTACGCAAACATAGTATAGGAGTGTTTTGGGCTGGAAGTTAAAATTAAGGATTTTGTTTTTTTATTAATAGTATAGATTATTATTATTATTATTATTATTATTATTATTATTATTATTATTATTATTATTATTATTATTATTATTATTATTATTATTATTATTATTATTATTATTACTAGTATTGTACCCGTGCGATGCACGTCTTAGATTAAAACAACTATTTAATAAAATCTTACCCACCTTAATATAGTTTTAAGATGAATCCAAATTGATAGAATAATAATTGACCAGCACCTTGATTAACAAAAAAGATATGTTACAAATTATTGAATACTTCATGATACACCACATTGGTAGTGTAATTACAATCCTCTCCGTCTTCATTGGCTATCAAAATTTTTAAACCCTTTGGGTTACTAACTCTTGATGCAGCAACATACAACTGACCGTGGACAAACACTGGCTTCCTTAAAAGTAGCCCCACATGTGTCAATGTTTGACCTT
This sequence comes from Ipomoea trifida, assembly GCA_003576665.1. Classification (NCBI taxonomy): domain Eukaryota; kingdom Viridiplantae; phylum Streptophyta; class Magnoliopsida; order Solanales; family Convolvulaceae; genus Ipomoea; species Ipomoea trifida. Next base: position 10,238,233 of record CP025647.1, on the reverse strand, counting down.
GGCTTTTGTTTATAGTCATTGCATATGACAACATCAAAGGGAATTGCCTTCTTTGAAATTTGAACGGCAATCGTATGTCGGTAGGTGTCATCGACATTCTTGGAATGAGTACTATTTCACCAGCATTGTTCCCAGCAGCGATCTTTGCCTCAATTACATGATCTGCTAACCTTGTAATGACCAGCCTTGTTCCATTACATAGACCAAGTGAATGATCTATGTTCCTCAAAAGCATTATAGGGGATCCCACTTTTAAAGTCAACGTATGGTTAGGTATTCCTGAAGCTTTAAGACCATTGAGAAATTCCGGAGTGTGCATGTCAGCTAACATACCATTACCTGCATCAGAGTTACAAACAGTATCGCAGCTTAGGTAAGTCCTGCTCTCGGCAATATGCAAGTCGCTCATATAATCATTAATTGAATGGACTACATCAAGCGTGGGCGCCAGAATTGCTCGACTCTTCATGTATTCATCATGACACGATAACTCCTTGAACATGGGAAAGATACTGTCAACAATCGTTGCTATATTGTCACCACGGGGTGACAATAACATCTCCGAAGGGATCTCGACATCTGAATAACCATCATTGGGTCCTCCCATTTGACCATCACCAATTTTCGCTAACCAAGTTGCGAACTCTTGAACTTCTTGCATATTGACTCCAGGTTCCCGTGTATTAAGACGGAGATTCTTTGTTAACCTCAACACTTTGCATGATTCCCACAAGTAAGAAGAGTTTATTGTTGCTTGAACAATATCTTGCCGTGACCCTTTTGGTATCACTGGAAGAATCTGTCTGAAATCACCCCCAAATACAACCGTCTTGCCTCCAAATGTTTTACTGTGGCTGCGCGCATATTTAACCCTCATGGCATCTCAGGATATTGAATTTAGATAGTATACTATAAAGCATATGAAATAGTAGTGTTCATACTTACTTTTTGATATAATAGATAATGGTGAATTCAAAGAATTCCCAAAAACACCAAACACCAAAGGATTTGAAGTTTGCGAGCCCTTTGTATTTTGAGGAGTATGGAGATCAGCTGTATTGGGAGTTGGTTGCACTACGTTTTCTAATAAGATACAAAACAATTTCCACATAAAACGCAACTCCGATATTGGAATTAATTTATAACATGTAATTTAACTAACGTTAATAGTATTTTGTATCTCATGATAATAACCCTAAACTATAGACCATGAATTTACTATTATACCTGTGCGTTGCACGAATGAGAATAACAGTTTGGATTAAATCAATAGAATATTTAAGAATACAATAGTTAAGCTTACAAATTATTACAAATTTCATGGTAGACGACAACATTGTTAAAATTCTTAATACTATACACATATTAAGAAATATTCTAAATTTAGTAATCTATATACAAATTATACACTATATATTAAATAAGCTACTAAATATTATTTAACATTATTTTACAGATTACATTCATTAAAAATGTACAAACTTACATCAATTAGATATATATATATATATATATATATATATATATATATATATATATATATATATATAAAGAAAACAGGAAAATGGCAACCGTACTCTGCCTATTGCATATTCCAGAATTCCCCACCTCCAACTCTCTACTTCTGTTCAACCCTATCAATTACACTATATTTCTTGCGAGTCTTCATTCTAATTTCACCTCTCCGTCAAGCCCACCATGGAATTATTACGGTTGCTTGACGGAATGGTAACTGTGCTAGTAACCATTCGTAAATGGTGCCTTGTTACCGTCGAAGGCTCAAGGGGTTTCCGGCGTCGGCACCGTCGAAGGCTCACTACCCTTAAATTGGGGTCATATAGATGGCTACCTTAGTTATCTGGAAATTAATAGTCGGGTTTGAGGCTTTAAGGTCTATGGCGTTGCCGAGCGCCACTGATTCAGACGGAAAACACCCGGAGTGGATATCTTTCAGTCACGGATTCTATGTTCTAAGAAGAGATAGACTCCTGTATTCGACAGATCTGTTGGGTACAACATCAATTAATGGTAAATTACTACACTCTTGGTAACCCTAGCTACGTTTTTGTTTTGATTTGTCAGAAATCCTAAGATCTGTAGATTCGTCAATTAAACCTGCTTGAGCTGATGGATATTAACTGCTATTCTCAATTAGGTACACATTCTAACTATCTATGTACTTGCATGTATAACTACACAAACTATTGTAAACATTTTTTCTGATGTAAGTAAAGCAACGAACAACATTCATGTACAACTCATATTTAGATGGATTTAAAATACATACCTTTATCCTGAGAAGGGTGCTTCCTTTTGCGACCTATAAGAGTAGACCCTGTAAGCTGCTTCATTGTTTATCCTATTGTGGTTTGATATCAGCATTGGGGGTCAATGTTCCTTTCATATGCAAAAGAGTATCTGTTGAAATACAGTTGCTGTGTCTACAACTTAAGACCAACACTGTCATAATGCTCTTAGTAGAAATAAGAGCACACTATACCTTGGAATCCCAACAGTTGGATTGCAACTAATGCTCCCCAAAAAGTTGGGACTGAGAGGACAGTACATGCTGCATTTTAATTGTTGTTTACACCTCTTAAAATTCTTATACTTGCATCTAAAAATAAGTGGACTAACATTTGTTTTCCAGTTAGTTGCAAATGATGATAATTCAATCTGATGCTCCAGAGTATTCTGCAGAATACATGTGCTTAAAGGCGAGTTCAATTAAGTAAGAATGTCATGTGAATTCATCTAAGTAATATACTATATTTTTTTCGTAGTATTTAAAAGTGATTACACACTTGCTTAAGTTATATGCTATCTGTAAGTTTATACTTGCATATCTTTGTGATTATTATAAAGTAACTGTCAATAATCTTTTTAAATAATATGCTATCTCTAAGTGCTACCTTGTCTTTGGAAATACACTCAAGTTCAAGTCATTTATAAACACCCTTCTCAGTTAACTATATACTGTGGCTTTTAGTTTTTAACTCACATGTGGCTGTTAAATTTAATACTATCATATTTTTCTGATTATAATTAAAGTAACAACTATCGTTTAAAGTAATATGCTATCTCTAACTAATACCTTGTTAGATATTTGTCAAGTTTATACTTGCATATCTTTGTGATTATTATAAAGTAACTGTCAATAATCTTTTAAAGTAATATGATATCTCTAATTACTACATTGATCTCAGGATTGGGGGTCAATGTTCCTTTCATATGCAAAAGAATATTATTATGATGATGAAGCAATCTGTATTCTAAATCTAAATGGACTAACATTTGTTTTCCAGTTAGTTGCAAATGATGATGAAACAATCTGATGCTCCAGAGTATTCTGAAGAATATTTAATTAAAGGCGAGTTCAATTAGATTATTTCATAGCGATTACACAGTTGCTTAAGTCAAAAGCTATCTGTAAGTTTACTGCTATCTTTTAAAGTAATATGCTATCTCTAAGTCCTAGATGAAAATACTGTAATTTTTAATTTCAGTAACTGCTAAGCTTTAAAGTAATCTAAATCAAAAATAAAGACATTTATAAAGATATTTGACAGTTAACCATGATCCAGAGTATTTTTTAAACAGTGATACTGTATTTTAATAGTATTCATGTATAATTTAGGAGAGGACCTAGGTGCATTTCATGTATTATTAACTAAGTAGGATGTATAGCTCTGAGATGTATACAGATACACAGTAGCTTTGGAAATACATTAAAGAAAATGTATAATCACAAGTTTTCTTTAAGTTAGTTAAAGGACTAATAAGTATCAGGTTTTGTCAAAGTAGTGTAAGAACTAAAAATGATCCAAAAAAATGTATCAACATTCATTTAATCATTTACATTTTATGAGCTTATACTACTAAAGGGAGCATCCTAAACTACCCCCAATCCTGTTACAGTAATTCTATTTAATCCCTCTGTGCTTCGTTACTGCCGGATCTTCCATGTGTTTGCGTTATAGTAGTATTTCTTCTTTTGTGCTCTGCTGTTGAAACTGCTTCAAGTCAGGCCCGGCTTAGCTTGTGATATATGCAACCTGAAAGAATATATAAAAACAGAAGGCATACATTGCAGAGATTGGTTATATTTTGTGCACACCTGACAATTTAAACGATCCGAAAATAGTAGCACAGTGCAAACTGCACTCAGTGCAAACTGCACTGTGTACTGTAAAATTTAAATATCATCCAACCATTAAAAAAAAACAGTCTACAGTCCAACGGCANTTACCATCCACTTCCAGAGTGCTGTGAGTATTAGCCTATAATGAAATTGAAAAACAAGGAACCAATAGAAATTCAAAACCAATCTCAAAAGGGTTTTCAAAAATATAAAGTTTAGTACTCACTGTGTGACACCCCAACCTCACACAGGCTGAGATAGCTAAAACTCAACATAAAAGCTGCCAATCTCAACCAACAAACCAAACATAGCGGAAGCAATTTAAACTTAAGGGCGTCATGCCACACCTAGGTATTAACAAAGCCTAGATGCACAGGCTAAACATGTAACGAACTAAACTGTCATATCATAAAATCTCAAAACGAATCCTCAACATAATCCATAAAATCCAAAAGAAATACCCAAAGTACTAAACAAGAGTATCATAAGATCTCAAGGCTCACAGGCCAACAAAACCAAGTCTAAACAGAAAGGACTAAGGCTAAACATCCTCATAGGAAAGCTCTAGCGCACTCGCGATGTAACTACTCCATACCTGGAAAACACGCAAAGAACCATTAGCAAAAGAATGCTAAGCAACCACCATTCACACCCGCAAGGAGATATAGATATACATAAGCTTGTAAATAGGTTTACACACCCATATAGAATATAAACGCCAACGAACTGTACAACAGTGCAAATCGATACTCAACAAGGATAAACTGAACGAATCACAAACCAAGACTCAATCAAATAAATCCAATGCTCAACAACAAAGGCATAAGGCAATAACGAACCATAAATGAGATACCAACTGGACACAATTCAAGGGAACATTCCACTCAACAAGAACCACAAAGTATCAACTGAATAACACCAAGGAACTCACAACAACCCATCAAGAACGGTCTCCCAACCAAAACCAACCCAACCATCGAACCAAGTCAAACCATATGTCACAAGTCAGAAGTCAGATAGTCACGAGTCAACGACATGGACCGCAGTCCGCACGACATGGACCGAAGTCCGCACGACATGGACCGAAGTCCGCACATGGACCGAAGCCCGAAGTCAGAAGTCAATAGTCAATAGTCAATAGTCAATAGTCAATAGTCAATAGTAACCAATAATCCACCATCACAACCATACTCCAACACCATCACAACCAACCAAGACGTGGGTTCATCTCAAATATGAACACCAACCAACTCCCAGATCATGAATCAAAGAATCAATAGACCAAGAACACCAACAAGAGGAAACCGAAGACATGAATCAATACTCCAAACTAAGGCATCAAATGCTCAATGAATAACATGAATAAATACTCCAATAACATGGTAAAATACCCAACAAAACAATCCAACAATAATCTGAAACAAGGGACCAACAACAGACAACAACAGCAGAAAGTCACTCACTGGAAATCAATTCCCAGTGAACTAGCGGAACACTGCAACGGACCACTGTCCTCCGCAAGGAGAAGCCGGGCTCCCTCAACGGGCTACTCCCCTCCGCCCAACACTTCCGTCGCCACCTTGCGGATCGCCCTCGCGGGTTACATTGTGCCGCTTGGGTCTTCCGCAAGGCCAAACCCATCCCAGATTCCAGAGATCAAAAACAGACAATGAACAACACCATTTCCAGAATACAAAATCAGGCTAAATCCACTCACATTTCATCCAATTTAGAGTCCAAAAATAAGGAAATCCATAACATCATTGATCATACAACACAAGACAAAGATCAAGATGAAATCCAACAAGAAACATCCAAGAAATAGGCTATACAACAAGAATTTTCAGGATTTCCAATCACCAAATCAATACATATAGAATAAGGGAATAAAATAGTTTTGATGGACATGGATGGTTACCTCAAAGAGCTTTTCCTCCAACCAATCAAGCCTCAAGATAGTCCTCTAAGCCTCACCTCCACCTTGATCATCTTTTCCCAAAGAACCCCAAAAGAACTTTATAAGAAAAAGCATAAAGACTACTAAGAACACAAAATACAAGATGGATTCTAGGATAGATGCACTTACCCACTTCCCACAAAGCCTAAAAGAGCAACCTTTACTTGAAATCTTGTAGGGAAATGAAGATGAATTTTTGGACAATAATGAAGGAAGATGGCGTGAGAGGCAAGGGGAAATGAAGAAGGAGAAGTGTAATCTTTTAGGGTAATTTTAGTCTTCAAATCATATGCCAATAATACATACAATATTTAGATTGTAAGACTTTAATTGAAATTGGGCTCAAGTATGTATATTGATGGCTTACAAGAATTAATTATATATTCAAGACTAGAATTTGGGCTAATGAATTCATCCTTATGAATTAAATATAAGGATTAGGATAAGAAAGCCCATAGAAGTGTCTTAGGAACAATATATAGACATATATTATATAAGATCAATAAATTGGGCTTGTAGGAATATTTAATCTCAATTATTGTAAGGGTCCAACTTGAATAAAAATCCCTTACAAGAATAATCCATTTAATTGGGCTCTTAATTAGAATAATTAAATTAGGCAACAAGTATATATACAAGTATATATATATATATATATATATATATATATATATATATATATATATATATATATTCGAATTTGAAGGAAAGACTAGCCCAATTAAATTAATAAATCGCCCAAGGAATTAATTAGCGATCGAAAGGCTTGGAATGAATTTACGGGGTGTTACAAATGTTCCTTTCATATGCAAAAGAGTATCTGTTGAAATACAGTTGCTGTGTCTACAACTTAAGACCAACACTGTCATAATGCTCTTAGTAGAAATAAGAGCACACTACACCTTGGAATTCCAACAGTTGGATTGCAATTAATGCTCCCCAAAAAGTTGGGACTGAGAGGACAGTACATGCTGCATTTTAATTGTTGTTTACACCTCTTAAAATTCTTATACTTGCATCTAAAAATAAGTGGACTAACATTTGTTTTCCAGTTAGTTGCAAATGATGATAATTCAATCTGATGCTCTAGAGTATTCTGCAGAATACATGTGCTTAAAGGCGAGTTCAATTAAGTAAGAATGTCATGTGAATTCATCTAAGTAATATACTATATTTTTTTCGTAGTATTTAAAAGTGATTACACACTTGCTTAAGTTATATGCTATCTGTAAGTTTATACTTGCATATCTTTGTGATTATTATAAAGTAACTGTCAATAATCTTTTTAAATAATATGCTATCTCTAAGTGCTACCTTGTCTTTGGAAATACACTCAAGTTCAAGTCATTTATAAACACCCTTCTCAGTTAACTATATACTGTGGCTTTTAGTTTTTAACTCACATGTGGCTGTTAAATTTAATACTGTCATATTTTTCTGATTATAATTAAAGTAACAACTATCGTTTTTTGTAATATGCTATCTCTAACTAATACCTTGTTAGATATTTGTCAAGTTTATACTTGCATATCTTTGTGATTATTATAAAGTAACTGTCAATAATCTTTTAAAGTAATATGATATCTCTAATTACTACATTGATCTCAGGATTGGGGGTCAATGTTCCTTTCATATGCAAAAGAATATTATTAGAAATACTATTTACCTAATGTAAGCAATCTGTATTCTAAATCTAAATGGACTAACATTTGTTTTCCAGTTAGTTGCAAATGATGATGAAACAATCTGATGCTCCAGAGTATTCTGAAGAATATTTAATTAAAGGCGAGTTCAATTAGATTATTTCATAGCGATTACACAATTGCTTAAGTCAAAAGCTATCTGTAAGTTTACTGCTATCTTTTAAAGTAATATGCTATCTCTAAGTCCTAGATGAAAATACTGTAATTTTTAATTTCAGTAACTGCTAAGCTTTAAAGTAATCTAAATCAAAAATAAAGACATTTATAAAGATATTTGACAGTTAACCATGATCCAGAGTATTTTTTAAACAGTGATACTGTATTTTAATAGTATTCATGTATAATTTAGGAGAGGACCTAGGTGCATTTCATGTATTATTAACTAAGTAGGATGTATAGCTCTGAGATGTATACAGATACACAGTAGCTTTGGAAATACATTAAAGAAAATGTATAATCACAAGTTTTCTTTAAGTTAGTTAAAGGACTAATAAGTATCAGGTTTTGTCAAAGTAGTGTAAGAACTAAAAATGATCCAAAAAAATGTATCAACATTCATTTAATCATTTACATTTTATGAGCTTATACTCAGCATCCTAAACTACCCCCAATCCTGTTACAGTAATTCTATTTAATCCCTCTGTGCTTCGTTACTGCCGGATCTTCCATGTGTTTGCGTTATAGTAGTATTTCTTCTTTTGTGCTCTGCTGTTGAAACTGCTTCAAGTCAGGCCCCGGCTTAGCTTGTGATATATGCAACCTGAAAGAATATATAAAAACAGAAGGCATACATTGCAGAGATTGGTTATATTTTGTGCACACCTGACAATTTAAACGATCCGAAAATAGTAGCACAGTGCAAACTGCACTGTGTACTGTAAAATTTAAATATCATCCAACCATTAAAAAAAAAACAGTCTACAGTCCAACGGCATTACAGATATTGTTTCATCAACTATAGATAACTTTTTAACCCTTAGAAATCAGTCAATCTTCTCTACTTTCACCCTATGTTGCTTAACCTTCCTGCACCCTTGAGTTGAGGAGAACTCATCAATCAAAGACCTCTTCACAGACCCCTCAGCTGCTTCACCACTTAAAGGTGGAAGAGTTGCAATAGGGTTATCTGCCTCATCACTCAGAAATCCCTATCAGTGGAAACACATAGGTATTAGATAGTTATTTTTCTGGCAATATTTAGTTTAGAAGTTATACAGAGCAATGTAACTTTACCTCAAGTATTTCATCATCTTCTAGACTTAGCATTTCTGTGTTCACCTCTTCTTCTGGAATGCCAAGAATTTCAGGGCAGTGCTGTTTCAGCAGTTGTTGGTCAGTATTAATTTTGAAAACAGGAAATGCACTATCCAGTTTTGAGAGATGCTCAGTCTTTGCCGAAATCCTGAAAAGCATACACCTATTCACCAAGTCTTGAATCTGCTTCGGAGGCCTAGTTCTCTGCCAAGGGAGAGTATACTAAGAGGTAAGTATATTACAGCTTTTCAATATATAAGAAGGTAGACGTGAATTGATAAATAAGTACTTACATCCTTATGCAACTCATGTAGGTCACTTGCAGCAATACCTATAAGCTCAACTGCATCCCGATCCCAAAGCATGAAAGAAGCATTACCCTTGATGTCAACAACCCTTAACTGAACTTTAAACCTTAGAACCCCATCCTCCCATGTATTATTACATTTGAAACATTTTAACACACCCTCAAACACCTTCAATTTTATTATAACAACCCTTGCGGGGACATGAGAGATAGAACCAATCATTAGGAGACTCGATCCCACTTATCTTAGCAGCCACCCAGAATTCACCAATCTGCATGTATTTATTGTATCAATTACACTATATTTATTGCTATATTAGATCAGAAACAATATATCTAGAAAATAAAACATAATGCTTAACTTATTGTTGTCTACTTACCTTATCCATGGTATATAGTTCAGTTATTGTCACCAGATCCATTTGATGACTTGTGGACTCTTCAAAAGTGTTGCTGTAACTGAGACTTGAGAATGAAGCTATGCTTCGCATGGGTGTTTGATACTCAGGGTCTCTAAGACTGCATCTCAATTTGGTAATATAAGTGTTATATTACATATTTGGCAATTTAAATCTGTTAATAGTAATTATACTTAAGAAATACCTTTCTCTAAAGCTTCTAAATTCCTGACTATCCAGGTCAAACAGAGCTTGTGTAACATCATATGCGGAGCAAAGCTTGACATCACCATCTGCAGTTCAAAAAACAGTAATTACAGTATGTATAATATTTGCTATTTGTAATACACATTGTAAGTTTTAAATGCAACTAACCTCTAACACCATACTTTATCCTACAAAACTGGATCAGCACTACCACCGGATCAGTCAATTCAGATTGATAGTATGCCTCAATTTTAGGCACATAATCATCCCAAAAGGTACAACTTATCCTATTTCCCCTACAACATATATAAATATTCACTGTAAAACTGAACATAAAATTGTGCTTGCATAATTAAAGTCTAGGCTAAGGTGAGTATTATATTTATAGTGAATCCTCCAGAACAAAGTCAATCAGTTTTGCATTATGACCACCGAAATTCTTTTGTTCCGGTGCATGAATTTCAACCACTCGACCAATAATGTCTATTTTTAGTTTATAGTTAAATCACACAAAATCACAAAACAATAGTTAATAAAGTTAAAATGGTTACAGTACAGCACCTATTTGTAAATACTAATTCTTTAACCAAGTAGTTTAAACAGTAAGAAAACACTTACCAATAAGCTCCTTCTCATTTAAAGATGGGTTACCTCTCAGAGAAGGGAAGGACTTTAGTCTGTACATGTGCCACGGGAAAGTGTCTGACCTAATTTCTTTCCAAATAGTGTCATGGTTGAACTGCATCATATATTCATGCAAACTGGTCTTGTAGACCAAACAATTAGAGACCACAAAAAAAATTTTAACAGCATACACTTTGCATTCCTCAAAAGTGTTAATGAATTTGTCTAGAATGGATTTTGGTACAGTAGCATGTATGACCGTGCCCTGTTCATATAAAAACAAAAGTATATTGTAGTGCATTCTGTAGTCTAAACTTAAACTATTATAGTACTGAAAACTGTAAAGGGATTAAGCAGACTTACCTCTGAGTCGTGAAATACAATCTCCTTGCTTTTGATTTCCTTCGATCCTTTCCGTAATGGAACCAAATAGCTACGTATCACCCTTACCTTGATTGCACTTGTCTTTTTGAAGGTAGACAACTCGGTGGCCAAAGAGTACATACCCATAGTAGAATGCAAGATTTGACACTGTTTCAATATCAATGCGATTAAGCAAGTGCGAATGTAATGCAGATGAAAAGGTCTCTGTTGTATATATACCTGTAATTTATTTTCATTGCCGGAAGTTGTGTATCGATTCACAAATCGATGCCGCCGATTCGATTCCCTAAACATATTTCGGCTGTTTAATTCACGCATGACAACTCTTAACAACATATACTTATTTATAGTAATTATTGTCCGCCGTTTTGTATTTAACCTACATATAAGAAGCCTACTAATGCGCGTAAACTAATAATCCTAAGCTATCCCTGAACGGCATCGTTTTGCACTGGGCGGGAAATCAGCTATTAGCATTTACTGCACTTGCTACGGCTTTTTTATATTAGAAGATTATTATTATTATTATTAATCATCTTATATCACAACTATCTATTGGACCCATTTACATATTCAAACACCTAAAAAATATAACATATTAAATTCAAAATTTTGTTCTTCTAAATGTAGGCAAATACGCTATATACACATCAAGTGTAAATACTTGAGAGTTTTGAAAAAACATACTTCCTCTAGCCCATTTTACCTGTCATGTTTACTATTCTTTGGTCAAATCAACTATTTCTTTATTACTTATTTTCTTTAGTAATTTTTTTATTATTATTTTTATGTGTTTAATAATACTTTTAATGTAGTTTCTAAATATATAAAATTTCTATATTAATGCTAAACTTAATATTATGAAAAATTAGATTAAAAATAACTTCAATCAAGCCTCGTTAAATGAATCAAACAACCAAATGGGACGGAAGTAGTACTTGATTAAGGTTGACCCTAGAATGATTATTGTTTAGGAACGGCATTCTCTGTTGACAGTAGTCGAAAAATAAAACACGCTATCATCTAGAAGGGAATGTCAGACATTAATTATAGATTAAAAAAAGGATGAGTAATTTTATCTTAGTACTCTTTTTTTTTTTTTCTTCCTAAAATCCACGGAATTAAAATTCAAGGGGGCATGGAACTCTAATTCCATGAAAATGAGGGAATTGTAATTCCCTCCACCCAAACTAAGGAATTTAGTTGCCTTTGGAATTAGGTAGGAATTAAATGTGAATGGAATTCAAATTCCCTCAGACCAAACGCCCTTTAAATGTTAGAGTAATATATGTTGCATTGTGTCTAAACAATTTGATCACGTCATTTAATATACAATAATTTTAATAAGGAAAAGTATTATATTTTTCATATTTAAAATAAACAAGCATTTCAATTTCTTAATAAAGTACTAAATTGCTCTGATCCCTACCATATTACCATATTAATGCATTCCTCTTTTATATTTTTGAGGGGATGAGTATTTTTATAATTTTTCTTTTTTCATTTTTGATGTACAAATATAATAGTATTTTTCTAAAATTTATGTTTTAAAAATTGATTCTTTTAAGTATTTTTTTATTTACAAGAAATAATATGTAATCATTATCCGAAAATGCACTTTAGATCAAATCCGCATCGTGACGCTAGCTAATTACTCGATCAATCAATGTAATAATGTGAAATTTAGGCCCTATTTGGTACATGACTGTTAGCTGGTAGCTATTAGCTGATTGGATTAGAAGGTATAACTAGTTGATAACATTAGCTGATTGTAGAAAATGCTTGGTAAATTAGCTGTTAGTTGATAGTTGTTTGGTATAATTTCTTTTTTCGAAAAGTTAATTGAAAAAGTTGTTTTGAGTAACTTTTTGAATTTTAGCATTTTGGAGTTACAAAAAATTGATTAACTAAGTCAAATAGCTAATAGTGATCAATTAAGCTAAAATTGATTGATAGGCTAACTATTTTACCAAACAGGACCTTATTAATTAGTATTTTCTCATCTTATGCTATATATGTTCATCAACAGTGATCTCATTCTCATTGAAAGTGGTCACTAACTGCACTGGGAAGATCTTATATAGCCAAAGACCTTGTGGTCTGATGGCATTCAGTTGCACTCTCGGGTGGATTCCAGCCTTCCAATATTGGCTCTCTATGAAAAAGATCCTATCCAATTAGCTTGAACAATATAACATTCACATTATAAGTATTTTTTCTTATAATATTGGCTAGAAATTTTTATTTTAAAAAAACAAATAAATAGTACAGTAGTCGAGTTAATGTAATTATTGGCTGAGCAACCTTAATGTTTTAAATTCATCTTTTCTGAAAGTGACTTATTAGTGATGTGAAGGTGCAGGCAAGAAGATTACAATATTATTGAATCTATAGTAGCATGTATTCACAATCCAACGAAGCACAAAACCAATCTGCACAAAAGCTACAACCAACTCGCACGCAATGAAGAAAAGATTAGTTGTCCCGTGAAGCTTTCCGGAATAGCTGTAATTTTTAAAGTATGATAATAACATGAAGAAACAAGGTAAGCAAGACACAATGTCTATCTTGCATGAAAAGGGTAATGGTTTTGGTGATGATATTTGTCTAATTGCATTCCTTACTACGTTGTTGTCCCTCACTAATTACATGAATTGTCTAATAAAAATAAATTGCTTGGCTTCCATTCTTGCTGATTTCCGCGGCCATGAACTACTGTATCTGATGGTATTTGTTGTGGCAGTAGTGTTGCAGTTGTATACTGACATACTGGTCCTGTTTGGTAAATAATCAGCCTATCAGCCAATTTTGGCTTATTTGATCACTACTAATTGTTTGGTTAATAAGTTTTTTGTAACTCTAAAATATTAAAATTCAAAAGGCTACTCAAAGTAGCATTTTCAATTAGCTTTTTGAGAAAAAAATTATACCAAACAGCTATCAGCTATCAGTATCACATAATATTAGCTGTTTAATTATTAATATTATTACTTTGTTAATAATATAAATTTAAAATAATTCATTATATAATTAAAATAATATTTTGGGCATGTTTGGTTAATAGCTTATCCACCATTTTTTGGCGGATTTGACCAAAATTAGCGTTTTGACTGGGTCAAAACGCTAATTACCATGTTTGGTTATCAGCGGTTTGGAGCAGCGGTTTGGCTCCAAACCGCTGATTCCCCAAACGCTGCAAATTGCAGCGTTTGGGGTTGGGCGTTTTGGGGAAAGGCAGCCTTTCCCCAAAACGCCCCTGCTTATAATAAAAAAAAAATTGCTTTTTTTATTCTGGAAAGAGACGAAGGGGATAATGAAGGTACAATGGAATAAACATTTATTCTGTTGGAGTTCAATTGCTTTTTTTTATTCTGGAAAGAGACGGAGATTTGGCTTTTCTTTCTTCTTCTTCTTCTTTTTTTTTTTTTTTTTTTAATAATAATAATAATAATTATTATTATTATAATTATTATTATTATTATTATTATTATTATTGTATTGTTTCTATTTATTATTATATTATTTCTATTTTTTATTTTGTTTTTATTGTTATGTCCTTATAGGTCATTTTACATGTTAACCGCTAATCTAAACAGCTAATTTTACCAAACAACTTTTTACAAATCGCTAATATAATTCGCTAGTCAAACCCGCTAATACAACCCACTATTTGATAACCGCTAACACAATCCGCTACCGCTAACTGCTAACCGCTGATAACCAAACAAGCCCTTTATCTACTATTAGTCTATTGTAAATTATAACGTAGTATAATTCTTTCAGAATATTTGCCTAACATGAAATACGGAGTATTTTATTTCAAATTTTGTAAAATAATTTGATGAAATTTGAAGATTTTTAATATTTTAAATTAATTTATATATTTATAAAAATATATAATTATAGAAAATAAATTTTGTTATCGATCAAAGAAATAATTTTTATAAGGTGATGCAAAAGAGATACAAATTTTGAAAGTGGGGAGAGAAAATTGCATGAATAGAAAGTGAATATATATTGATTAATCCCACATTTAATGATATGATATTTTAAAAATGAGAAAAGATATCATGAGAAGGAATAATCTAAAGCTTCAGCTGAAGAAGTCTATCGTTTAAATATTTTTTTATATTGTCCTTTTCAAGACTTACTATACATTCTTCCAAATATGGACAGAAGTTATTTACCTAACAAAACAAAAATTATTAACAAATAAGTCAAAAATATTATGTAACACATGTATATCATCATCATCTAAAAATATTATGTGTCAATTTATATATGTTATATCCTTGGGTTTTTGTTAGTATTTTTTATGTTAATATGCTTGTACATTAAATTTAAAATAGAAAGTGAATAGTGAAAATTGTATTAATGAAAAGTAAATAGTGATTAATTTTAAATTTAATGATATAATATTTTAAAAGTGGGAAAAGATTGCGAATAGTCTATCGTTTGAATATTTTTTATACTCTAAATCGTCATTTTCAAACTGTTACATTCATAATTTGTGTTTTGTTAGGTAAACAACATCTGTCCATTTAAAGTGGGTTAAAGAGTGGGTTAAATAATTTCACAACAGTATTTGAAGCCCAGTGAAGGATGTCCAAAGAGCCCTGAGGTCCAGCCCAGTATCAGTTACCCATCTGGAAACGGAGGATCAAGGATGGGCATTTTAGTCTAAACATATTACAACGGATCTTTTGGTATTTCGAAAAAGAGCCGTCGGTGCTTTGACATCTATAAAACAATCGTTTTCTACTGAATCTCTCAATCATCTCTCTCATTTCTCTCTTCTCTTCGCTTTCTCCGAATCCCACCTGATCAAGGCAATCCACCATCTGCGGCTCTCGATCTCCAACACTTTCAATCTCAATCATCTCTCGTTTATCTGTTCTCTGCCCTAGCTTTCTCCCTGCTCAAGATTCAAGGCAATCCACCGTTGGCGGCTCTCGATCTCCAACACTTTCAATCTCGATTTCTTGTTTGATATATATTTTCTTTTATTTCATTGTGTTTTTTTTTCTCTCTCTCTCTCTTTCTTAACGCTCTAATCTGTTCTATTTCAGACCCCTTGGGCCCTTGCTAGATTAATTCTTGCGCGATTCTTTAGTAGTAGTGTTTTTTTTTTGGTGTTATTAACGTGATGGATGCAGGATTAAGGAACTTTGTTTCTTCAAACAAGACTCAATCCCGTTTCCCTCTTCAGGAAGAGTATCTTCAGAGAAAAAATTCCAGTGAAAATGTATGTTATATACTTAGGACGTTCTTTTTGTAATTAAACTGAATGGAAAATGTTGAAGAGTATATATATACAGCCTTGATCTTAATGTTGCTAATAGATGTAAATTTCGCTCATCTTTTGGGTATTGAAAATGGATTTTGGTTGTAATGATATGCTTTGCTAAATGGGTTTTATAATGTAATCTGATTTAATAAATTAAGAGTATATATAGCCTTGATCTTAATGTTGCTAATTGATATATAACTTTCACTGTATCTTTTGGCTATTGAAAATGGATTTTTCTTATGATGATATTGACAATGGACTTTGCTTATGATGATATGCTTTGCTAAATGGGTTTTATAATTTAATCTGATTTAATAAATTAAGAGTATATATACCCTTGATCTGAATGTTACTAATTGTGTAACTTTCACTGTATCTTTTAGGCATTGAGAATGGATTTCGCTTATGATGATATGCTTTGCTAAATGGGTTTTATAATTTAATCTGATTTATTATTATACCCAGATTATATTTTAGGGCTGTGAGTAAGATTTTCAAAATGGTCTATTTTCATGATCAAATTTTGCTTGTGCCACTTTTATATTTGATCTTGAGTTTCCACAGAAGCATCAGAAATATTGGCACACTAACTCTAACTTTTCTGTTTTGGTTTATAGTTGGATAGGTTTATTCCAAATAGATCAGCAATGGATTTCGACTATGCACATTATATGGTGACGAAAGGGGTCGAAAGGTAAGGAAAATCCAGCCACCAGCTCACCATCCAGAGAGGCATATAGAAAGCAGCTAGCGGAGGCCTTGAACATGAACAGGACAAGGATCCTTGCATTTAAGAACAAACCACCCACTCCTGTTAAGGGCATCCCGAATGAGTTTTCTTCTGCTGCTTACCAGGCCAAACCAACGAAACCCAAGCGCCACATTTCTCAGGTGGGGGTTCATAATGGCTGATAATACTGGAGTTTTAGTTTATGATTATAACTTTTTTTATGAAAACTTTACTTGAATTTGAAAATTGTTCTTATTATAGTTGTGGTTTGCTTATGCAGACGTCTGAGAGGACTTTGGATGCTCCAGATATTGTGGATGATTATTACTTAAATCTATTAGATTGGGGCAGCAGCAATGTTCTTTCTATAGCTTTGGGTAGTACTGTTTACCTGTGGGATGCATCTGATGGCAGCACTTCTGAACTGTTCACAATTGATGATGAAAATGGTCCTGTTACAAGTGTTAAATGGGCTCCAGATGGGAGGCATATTGCTATTGGCTTGAACAACTCTGACGTGCAGCTTTGGGATACCACAGCTAACCGATTGGTCTGCTCCTTGAGCTCTCTTGGCCTTGTTTTCTTTTCTGGAGTCACAAAAGGTTTTTTCTGATATTTTTTCTTATGCTGTCTGCTGCAGTTGAGAACTTTGAGAGGCGGTCACCAATCACGAGTCGGGGCCCTTGACTGGAACAACCATATACTGACTACAGGTGGAATGGATGGTCTTATTAATAACAATGATGTCCGAGTGAGAGCACCTATCGTAGAAATATATAGAGGACATCATCAAGAAGTCTGTGGCCTGAAATGGTCTGCCTCAGGCCAGCAGTTGGCTAGTGGAGGAAATGATAATCTCCTCCACATATGGGACAGATCAACTGCTTCTTCCAACTCCTCGACAAAGTGGCTTCACAGGTTTGAGGATCACACAGCTGCTGTTAAGGCACTTGCTTGGTGTCCATTTCAGGGTAACTTGTTGGCCTCTGGTGGTGGTGGAGGTGATAGGTGCATAAAGTTCTGGAATACCCATACTGGTGCTTGTGTGAACTCAGTTGATACAGGGTCACAGGTCTGTTCACTGCTTTGGAGCAAGAATGAGCGTGAATTGCTAAGCTCTCATGGGTTTACTCAGAATCAACTTACTCTCTGGAAATACCCATCAATGGTTAAGATGGCAGAGCTTACTGGACATACATCCCGAGTTCTTTTCATGGCTCAGGTTAAGCATATTTTCTCTATGAAATATTAAACACAGTGAAATATTACTCTCAGAGAAAATGTGGGGGGAAAAAACAAACATGTTTGCTAATAATTCTCTTTTAATCTTTTATACAGAGTCCAGATGGTTGCACAGTGGCTTCTGCAGCAGGAGATGAAACACTCAGATTCTGGAATGTTTTTGGAACCCCTGAAGTGGCAAAATAGGCTCCAAAGTCAAATCCTGAGCCATTCGCTCACATCAACCTAATTCGCTGAATATTACAACCCTCGGCCTGGTTTGGCATTTGATATCTTCTCAAGATCCAGATACAGATGATGATATGGCTTTACAGTCAGCTGGTATAGTCTGCTTTTTTACATTTTCTATTCACAAGTTTTTACAGTTTCAGACGAATTGTGCTTGTATATTGGAAGCTATAAAGGATCTGGCATTTTAATATTTCATTTTTCAAAAAAACAAACAATTTCTTTTTTTTCACTTCTTCAGTAGACATATACTGCACAGAAAGAAAACGGTACTGTGGCCATGCTTTATTCTCATAGTGCACAAGTTATTGCAAAAATGGGAGATATGATGATAAAATATGCTGATGAGTTCATAAAGAACCTGACATTTTAAATTTTCATTTTTTATTTAAAAAAAAAATCTTTTCTACTCACTTTTTCAGTAGGACATATTGCTATGTTGTATATGCTAGCATGCTTATTTTTCCTTTTCTTGTCAATACTGAAAAGAAGCATTTATTGATGAACTGTGGCCATGCTTTATTCTCATAGTGCACAAGTTATTGCAAAAATGGGAGATATGATGATAAAATATGCTGATGAGTTCATAAAGAACCTGACATTTTAAATTTTCATTTTTTATTTAAAAAAAAATCTTTTCTACTCACTTTTTCAGTAGGACATATTGCTATGATGTATATGCTAGCATGCTTATTTTTCCTTTTCTTGTTAATACTGAAAAGAAGCATTTATTGAATTTACAACCTTAATCACCAGCTTGAAGATGGAAGAAGCATCCAAGTAATGTGAAAAACACTTGTCAGGAGCTGATTCACATCCATTTCTTAGCAAACACAACTGAAAATGGAAAAGTACTATTTGGAATCTTGTTGAGAGTCGTCTTCGAATGCATTTTTGAGGTGAATCATTTCAGAACAGCCAGCACTCATCAGATAAAGGCAGTTGTGGTATGGTGGCCAAGCTACTTCATTTATGAAATCAGGGTACCAATGGCTGAAAGTTCCAAGCAATATATACTCTAGCTTCAGACAGTGCAGAGTGAGCGAGATGGGAACGTTTGCAGATAGGTGCGATGAGGAAGAACCATATCCTGCCGGCTCCTCCAACATTTCCTCACAATAGAAACAGAAGGGTAGCTCCAATCTAGTTTCTGTGCATATCAATTGTGAACAATATCTTATTTGTTTGTACATTTCTTGTTGTTTTGATGCCTAATTAGCTCAAAAACATCCTGCCCCAATGTTTAAGATTGGTCTACAATTCTATTTCAGATAAATCCATTTTGCAAATCCCATTTCAGATAAAGGTCAATATCATTCATTCTGCTGAAGAAGGCCCTTTGCTTTCTCTCTGATTGATTTTGTTTCATGGTGGGGAGAGGGATTTTTCCCTTCCAAATTCCACAAGCCTCCTACCATTCTTACCATTCTTACTGGTGCCTGCATGAACTCAGTTGATACAGGGTCACAGGTCTGTGCATTGCTTTGGAGCAAGAATGAGCTTGAGTTGCTAACCTCTCATGGGTTTACTCAGAATCAGCTTACTCTCTGGAAATACCCATCAATGGTTAAGATGGCAGAGCTTACTGGGCATACATCCCGAGTTCTTTTCATGGCTCAGGTTAAGTATCTTTCCTCTCTGAAATAATAATCACAGAGAAAATGTGGGGGAAAAAACAACCATGTTTGCTAATAATTCTCTTTTTTAATCTTTTATACAGAGTCCGGATGGTTGCACAGTGGCTTCTGCAGCAGGAGATGAAACACTGAGATTCTGGAATGTTTTTGGAACCCCCTGAAGTGGCAAAACAGGCTCCAAAGTCAAATCCTGAGCCATTCACTCACATCAACCGAATTCGCTGAATATTATAACCATATGCCTGGTTTGGCATTTGATATCTTCTCAAGAACCAGATACAGATGATGATATGGTTTTACAGCCAGCAGGTATAATTCTGCTTTTTTACATTTTCTATTCACAAGTTTTACAGTTTCAGACGAATTGTGCTTGTATATTGGAAGCTATAAAGGATCTGGCATTTTAATATTTCATTTTTCAAAAAAAAACAAACAATTTCTCTTTTCACTTCTTCAGTAGACATATACTGCAAAGTGGTATATGCTTAGTATGCTTTATTCTCATAGTGCATAAGTTATTGCAAAAATCGGAGATATGATGATAAAATATGCTGATGAGTTTTAACAAAAAAAAATATGCTGATGAGTTCATAAAGAACCTGACATTTTAAATTTTCATTTTTTATTAAACAAAATCTTTCTACTTCACTTTTTCAGTAGGACATATTGCTATGGTGTGACATGCTTATTTTTCCTTTTCTTCTGACTTCTGTTTACTTGTCAATATAGCAACTATTGAATTACAACCTTAAGCACCAGCTTGAAGAAGGAAGAAGCATTCAAGTAATGTGAAAAGCACTTGTCAGGAGCTGATTCACATCACACAACTGAAAATGGAAAATTACTAATTGGAATCTTGTTGAGAGGTCTCCAATACATTTTTGAGGTGAACCATTTCAGAACAGCCAGTTCTGATCAGATAAAGGCATTTATGAAATCAGGGTACCAATGGCTAAAAGTTCCAAGCAATATATACTCTCTGGAAATACCCATCAATGGTTAAGATGGCAGAGCTTAGTGGACATGCAACAAAAGAAAATGGCCATACGGTATGCTTATTTTACTTTTCTTATGACTTCTATTTACTTGTCAATACAGAAAAGACCATCTTACAACCTAAATGGAAGAAGCATTCAAGCATTCAAATGAATAGTTCTAAGACTATTTGAACATTAACTTGGTGCTATTGTCTATTTGCAGTGGGTCTGGATAAATTGAAACTTACTACAATGTCTCTAGAGCTTGCTGATCATGAAGATGAAGGTTCATGTTGATAAATGAATAGTTCCTGCTGATTTTGCTGATCGCGAAGAAGTTCTAGAATTACTACAAGGTCATTAAACCAGGCAAACCTAACCCTTAACCCCTAAATTCTAAAATCCTAAAACCCTAAACCTTAAACCCCAAAACGCTAAACCTTATCTTAACCCTAAACCTTGCAAACCCTAAACCCTAAAATCTTAAACCACCCTAAACCCTAAACTCTAAACCCTAAACCAAACCTTAAACTCTAAACCTTAAATCCCTAAACGCAAAACCCTAAACCTTAAAATCTTAAACCTTATCTTAACCCTAAACCTTGCAAACCCTAAACCCTAAAATCTTAAACCACCTTAAACCTTAAAATCTTAAACCTTAAACCCTAAAACACTAAAAACCCTAAAACCTTAAACACCAAAACCCTAAACACCCTAAACCTTAAAATCTTAAACCCTAAACCTTGCAAACCTAAACCACCATAAACCCTAAAATCTTTTTTTTTTTTAATGCTAAACCCTAAACCTTGCAAACCTAAACCACCATAAACCCTAAAATCTTAAATTCTAAAACTAAACCTAAATCCCAAACCCTAAAATCTTAAACCCAAAACCCTAAATCTTAAATCCTAAACCATAAATCCCTAAATCTTAAAACACAAAACCCTAAAACCTTAAACACCATAAACCCTAAACATCCTAAACCTAAAACCCTAAAACCAAAAACTCTAAAATCTTAAAACCATAAACCTTAAACTTAACCTATCCTAAACCATGCTAAACCCTAAAATATTAAACCTTAAACCTTAAAATCCAAAATCTCTACTTAACCTTATAACTACCCTAAACTCTAAACCTTGAAACCCAAAACCCTAAAATCTTATGACCTAAACTCTAAATCTTAAATCCTAAACCATAAAACCCTAAACCTTAAAACCACCAAAACCTAAAACCCTAAACCTTGCAACCCTTTCCCTAAACCCTAAACTTAAAACCCTATCATAAACTTAGCCTATCCTAAACCCTAAAATCTTAAACCTTAAACCCTAAACCCAAAATCTCTTAACCTTATACCTTCCCTAACCCTAAGTCTTAAATCCTAAACCCTAAATCCTAAAACCGTAAACCCTAAGTCTTAAATCCTAAACCTTAAAACCTTACACACCAAAACCTTGCAACCCTAAACACCTTAAACCCTAACCCTTTCCCTAAACCCTAAACTCTAAAATCTTAAAATCATAAACCCTAAAATTTTAAACCTTTTAAACCCTAAACCATAAATCTTAACCCTAAACGCAAAACCCTAAAATCTTAAACCTTAAACCCAAAACCTAAAACCTAAAACCTCATAACCTTGTACCCTAAACCTTAAACACCAAAACCCAAAACCTTAAAATCATAAACCCTAAAAACCCTTAAAAAAAAACCCTAAAAACCATAAACCTTGCAACTCTAAACATCCTAAACCCTTTACCTTGTACCCTAAACCTTAAACACCAAAACCCAAAACCTTAAACCTTAAACCCTAAAAACCATAAACTTTGCAACACTAAACATTCTAAACCCTAAAACCTTACAAACCCTAAACCCTAAAAAACCCTAAACCTTGCAAACCTCGATAAACCCTAAAACCTTAAACCCTAAAATCCTTTAGCTAAGTTAGCCTCGCTCGACTCTCAGAAGTGATGCTAAATGAACGATGAGATTGCTACAAAAATAAGTTAGGCAATAACCTTACAAATAAGCTAAAGGAAACACTTGAGCTTTATAGGGAACTTGTATTGCTTCCACTCTTGGAATGTTGCAAATGAGGCCCCCTTGAGGGCTATTTATACCTATTCTACCTTCTCAATGGATGTTGGAGATCTACTTAATCCTATGGTTAGGATTTATTCTCTAGAATCCTCCAAAATTCATCCTCAAGTGTGTATATCTTCTCCAGGCGATGCCCTCGTCGCCCTGTATGCCTCCAGTCGGTCTTGGAACTGCCACAAGTCCTCAATGGGTTCCCATGTTACCTCAGACTCGGGTAGTCACTTTGACGTGAGCACATCTTCTATGTCTTGGTTGAAAGACTTAGTCACCATAGGTGGTGCTCGTTTTGGTATCCTTAAGGAATCGACTTTCTTGACCCCTTTCACAACTTTCATGGCTGCAAGATGAATGGGGCCATCGGTGATTGGGATCATGCATGTAACCCCCTTCTCCAAAATACACATCGTGTTAAACGATGTCATTGGGATGGTTGTGGCTTGCCGAAAGAAGTCCATCCCAAGCATGACTTTATAATTATCCATTGGTGCCACGAAAAAATTCACTTGGCCTTCCCAAGTGCCTAAGTGTAGCTTTACACCTCGCGCTACGTCGCTAAGTGGTTGGCCTCTCGCATTGGCGACCTTGAGCCAACCTTCCCCTTTGTCCAACGAAGACCAAGTCTTCTAGCCTCATCCTCGGTCATGAAATTGTGTGTGACACCAATATCTACCAAAACTTTGGTCGACTTACCGTTTACAACTACTTCGACGTACATTAGCCCCTTGCTCGAAGTTGTCGGCGTTGTTTGGGCTTTCAAGGTTGTGAGGACTTGGAGCGATCCCATCCTGCTTAGCTCCTCTTTCTCATGAGTCTTGGCCTCGTGTTGTTCCACCATGGCCGAAAGGAAACTAAGTTTTGGACAATCCATCATTCAATGTGGCCCTTTACATACGTAACATGCTAGCTTCAACATGAAAAATCATTCTTCTTTTCTTCATACTCCCTTTGTGCGACGCTCCTATCCCCATTCCTGGTTGGTGACCTCCTTTGGTTGTATCCCTCTCTCGGCTATCATGCCACTCTCCCCCATCTATTGTCGGACCCTTGTCTGTTCTCTTTGACTGATCGAAGTTGCTTGAAGAACAAAGGTTAGTCAAGGACTCGACGGCGGCAATTGCTTCGTCCACTGATTGAACATTTCGTCGTTGCACCTCCTGTTTGGCCCATTGCTGCAACCCATCGATGAAGTAAAATAAGTGATCCTCCTCGAAAAGGTTGGGGATTTGAAGCATAAGAGTTGTAAACTCTTATACATAATCTTGGATAGACCCTCGTTGCCTCAACTCCTTAAGTCGTCTACGTGCCTCGTTCTTGGGGTAAAAATGTCGCTCGAGTTCCTCCTTGAAATCATCCCACGTGTTTATGCAGTAGGTCCCTCATTCGATGTAGGCATGTTTTCGTCTCCACCAAAGCATAATCGTATTGGTAAGGTATGGGTAACAACCTTGATCTTCTCTACTTCGTCGTTAAGACCAAGATTCTCGAAATACTGTTCCATTTGCCAAATGAAATTTTCGACTTCCTTGGCATCTCTTATGCCTTTGAAGCACACGGGCCTTGGAACATATGGGCATGACGTGGTAGTGGTAACCCGTACTAGCAACGACCCTAGCTTTTACATAACGCAAGGTCTTCTCGCATCGCCTCGATGCTTGCTTCCAAAGTTTTGAGGGCGTTCATCATCCTCTCCTCGAATTGGTCAAAACGATCCTCCATGACTTGATGCTCGTCTTTGACCTTGTCGAATTCTCCAATGACATGTTCTACGAGCGTTTTAAAGTTGAACTTGACCCTCTCGAATCTCTCCCCAAAGTCCCCTACTAGATGCTTCAAACCTTAAACCATAAACCCTAAACACAAAACCCTAAACCCAAACCCCCTAAAACTTAAACCATAAATCCTAAAATGTTAAACCCTAACCCCTAAACCTTAACCTTGCAAACGCTAAACCCTAAAATCTTAAACCCCAAACCCTAAAATCTTAACCCTAAATCGTACCCCTAAACCTTACTAAAATTCGTTTGGCCTAAGCGGGATATGTTCGCCTCCAAACCCACTGGCAGAAATGCACTTTCTTCTGCACTTGAGAAGAACACATTGAATGACAGAAATGCCCCTCATTTAGACGGTCAACAGAGAAAAATTTTGACGAAGGACCAAAATTGTCCTCATCACAATAAGTGTGGGTAAAATTTTTTATGAAGGACTAAAATTGTTCAAGCCACTATAAGTATAGGACCAATAATAGAATTCAATTCATTTATTCATTTGCAAATCAAATACCACACTTGAATATGTGTGCTTCTAATGGAAACTTCATACTATACTAATTGATGAATTGAATTGACTTGAATTTTGATGATAATAAGCGAAATCTGTTGAAAAATATGTTTCTTGAATCGGCCGGCATCAAGTGATCTACTCATGGTTAACATTTTATTATACTTAATATATATAATGCACCTTATTAATAATTATTTGCAAATTTTTATTTAACATATGAAATAGAAACCACCCAACATCATTAAAAACCTCAGCTCGTCCGAATAAATACATAAAAAATAGAGTTAATTCCATTTTTGGTCCTAGATTTATAGGTGTCATTCCACTTTTAGTCCTTTTTTAAAAAAACATCCACTTTTGGTCCTAGTATTATTGTGGCATGGCCATTTTTGGTCCTTCATGAAAATCATTGAAATGCCGTTAAATAATAAATACAATGACATTTTGATTCTTTTTATACAAAGTAGGTTGACCCGCTATATTTTTTATGTTTATTTTTTGAAACAAAATCAAAATTGAAGACTGAAATGCTCTTATTTTAGACGAAATTTAAACTGTTTTGTTGATGGAGGACCAAAAATGGCCATGCCACAATAATACTAGGACCAAAAGTGGATGTTTTGAAAAAAAAAAGGACTAAAAGTGGAATGCCACCTATAAATCTAGGACCAAAAGTGGAATTTACTCTAAAAAATATAAGGTTAACTTTTTCGATCCACAAGAAAAGTGAAGCAATATAATGAAAGAAGAAAAGGAAAATAATAGGAAATTGAAGGAAGACACGCCAATTGTTCCGTATGTGATGCCGTAAATAATACTTAAATTTCAAAAAGCTAAGAAATAGAGTGCTTAATTAAAATAGTTACGTTCTCTATAAAGTTAATTAGAAATTAGGTTAAATGTACAAGTTGAAGGATTTCTTTTCCCCCTAAAACTAGCCATCATAAATTATGTTCAAAATTGACAATTTCATACTAAATTTGAATTCTACATGAAACACCGATATAAATTTTGTTAGAACTTTTTAATGTGTTCTAATCCCTTAGCTTAAACAAATTGATCGTCACATTGCTTCTTTAATACCAAGCTCCCTACCAACCTTCATGATTTCCAGCCTCCATGAACCGCATCTGATCTGTTTTGCTACTGTTGCAGTCATATCCCTATTTTGGGTAATATAGATTGCAAAAAGCTTATGATGGAAGGTTTCACAATGAGTATATTTGACCATGATTGCTAAATTTTGTTTGAATAAAAGCATTATATTAAAGAGGAAGACTTGAGAATAATAGATCGTCTTATTAACATGGTTGTAGTAGGCGCTAGGCGGTAGACTAGCGCCTAACGCCTAAGCGGTCTAGGCGGCGCATAGGCAGTACCGAGGCGGTTCTAAGCGGTGACCTATAAAAACAAAAAATTAATTCATGTGTGTGGTGCATGTCATATATTATATATAATATATATATATATATATATATATATATATATATATATTACTTCTTTTACTTATATAAATAAATAAATTTAAATATATATAAATATAATAATAAAATTAACAAGGCCGACTCGCTCGAGTTAACTCGGCTAACTCTGCCGAGTTGGACGAGTTAACTCAGCCAAATTCGGCCTAATCGATCACCAACTCGGCCCAGTCGGCCAAGTTAGGCGCTAGGCGGCTCCCTAGGCCTAGGCCCCCTAGGCCTAAGGAGCAATTCGCCTCGGGCTAGGCGGCTCCCTAGGCCTAAGGAGCAATTCGCCTCGGTCTAGGAGCGCCTAGCACTTAGGCGGGGATTTTTGCAACAGGGATACTATACTCATTTAGATCTGGTCATTCCGCTTCAATTTCCTAATATTATGTTTATTTGGTGCACTCCGATCCGCTTCAATTTCATAATATTATGTTTATTTGGTGCACCTACACATTACTTGGGCTTTTAGCCATATGGCCGAACATAAGATCTATATTTTGGTAAAATCGATCTTTCTCTGTCTGGGTCCACCCGCGTTCGCTCCGAGAGGCACAAGAGCTGGTCCAAGGAGGAATCGAACTCGGGATCTTCCGAAATTCTTCCCCACAAAGAGAGCTCACATGCCACTTGAACTACCGTTTGGGTTCACAACTTGTAAGATGATCCAAGGTAAAACCTTGACAAATTCTAATGAATTAATCTCCAGACACAAGCTCAAGAATTGAAGTGATATATAATTCTAGTGAGAAAATTCAAATTCCTGTCCCAGTTTTCGAATATCCATGTAGCAAAACATCATTTATTTATTTTCCACCCTCAATATCCCTGATTTGAGCCTATAAATTAACGTTATAAACAACAGTGATCAACCAACATTACTTTTTTTTTTTTTTTTTTGAAGATATATCAACCAACATTAGTAAAGTACCGAAAGAGATTTTAAAATAAAGGGGAAAAATCAACCTATAATATTCAATCTCTGCAAGTACCAAGAATAATAATACATTTAGGGAAAACCTATAAAAATCAACATATATATATATACTCCCAAGCTGTAACAACTTATCGTCCATGATACATATTTGATACATAAGCAAAAGCAAATAGGGAAAACAAACCAACTACATAAGGGGACTCACAGATTTGAATGAAACATAAAGATTCAAAAAATTACATATTCATAGAAGCATCATAGGGTACCATTGATTTAGAAGCAAAGAAAGAAAGAATTACAAATTTAATTTCTTAATTAAAAACAACAACAACATGCGATTCATTCACATACAATGTTTAGGTAGATCGGGGCTCACATCAATCCAAAGAGGCAAGCAAGAAACAATGTGTATCTTGCATGCATGATATGATCTTCATGAAAAGGGTAATGGTTTTGGTGATGATGTTTGTCTAATTGCCTTCCTTAATTACTACGTTGTTGTCTCTCACTTATTGTACGAATTGTCTAATAAAAGGAAATTGTTTGGCTTCCATTCCTGCTGATTTCCGCCGCGATGAACTACTTTATTTGATGATCTTCTGATGTGGTAGTAGTGTTGCAGTTGTATAGTGTCTCCTATTTTAATTTGGGTATTATAAGTGAGAATGTTTTCGATAATCCAATCAAACTCAACAGACTGCAGAGTCCTATACAGAGTATGACTACAATCACTCCTAAACAAGTGGAGTTTGGTATTGACCAATTACAATCTAATAAAAGGAAATAACATAATAAAACAAGACTAATTATGTAACATTATCAACACGCCCCCTCAAGCGCAAGGTTGATAGGCAGCAACATTGAGCTTGGAACGAAGAAGTTGAAAGCGACGTGCCGGAAGCGGTTTAGTGAAGATATCAGCTAATTGATCTTGAGTAGAGACGAAGTTAACAGCAAGGGCACCGGAGGCTACTTGATCACGAACGAAATGATAGTCGATCTCAACATGTTTTGTTCTGGCATGACAAACTGGATTAGCAGCCAGATATGTGGCACCTAGATTATCACACCATAGTGTCGCAGGACGACCAGAATGCAACCGTAGTTCCTTAAGGAGAGAGACAAGCCAAGTAACCTCGGAAGTAGCATCAGCGAGACCTTTATATTCAGCTTCGGTTGAAGAGCGAGCTACAGTGCGTTGTTTCCGAGATACCCACGAAACAAGATTATCGCCAACAAACACAGCATAGCCACTGGTGGATTTCCTGTCAATCGGGCAGCCAGCCCAATCAGAATCAGAGTACGCATGGATATCAGTACCAGAGGAAGACAGAACCCGTAAGCCAAGATCTAGAGTACCCTTGACATAGCGGCAAACACGCTTGAGTAAACCCCAGTGATCGTCTGTCGGAGAATGCATAAACTGACACAACCGATTAACTGAATAGGAGAGATCTGGGCGAGTAATAGTGAGATACTGAAGTGCACCAACTATACGACGGTAGTGTGTTGGATTCTCATACGGCTCAACAGAGGATGTAGAGGAAGCCGAAGTTGCAGGAGTTGCAAGAGGCTTGCAGTCAGACATTCCAGCTCGCGCCAAGATATCATGCATATACCGCCTCTGGGATAAGACAATACCAGTAGCATCCGATAGGACCTCAATGCCTAAGAAAAACCCTGGTGATCCCAGATCACGAATCTTGAATGTGGATGACATCTGATGAAGCAACGAGTTAATAAGACTGGAGTCGTTGCCTGTAATGATTATATCGTCAACATATACTAACAGAAAAACTCTTGAGTCGCCAGTAGTGTAATGGAAAAGAGAGACATCGGTCTTCGAGGCGACAAATCCGGTGTTAATCAGATAATCATGTAGCCGCTTGAACCAGGCTCGAGGTGCTTGCTTAAGACCGTAAAGAGACCGCTGCAAATGACAAACGTGTCCAGGATGCAACGGATCCTCATAACCTGGAGGTTGTTTCATAAAGACTGTTTCAGGAAGGTGACCATTCAGAAAGGCATTGTGGACATCCAACTGCCGAAGTGTCCACGACCTAGAAACAGCAAGTGATAACAGCAAGCGAACTGTAGTCGGTTTGACTACGGGACTGTAAGTGTCAAAGTAGTCCTCCCCGGCAACCTGATTAAAGCCTTTGGCAACAAGGCGGGCTTTGTATCTGTCAATGGTTCCATCTGCTTTATATTTGGTGCGAAAAACCCACTTACACCCGATAATATTCATGCGAGGCGTCGGCGGCACGAGTTTCCAAGTGTTGTTGTGCAATAAGGCATTGAACTCCTGATCCATAGCATCACGCCAGTGTGGATGGCCAATAGCCTGAGAGTAACAGGTCGGATCAGTAGACGTGTGTAGCGCATAGAACTCCTCGCCAGTGCCCTTAGTTTTGCGACGAGTGCGCATGGCATGACCACCTTCACGTGTGGGATTTGTCATAGACACTGAAACCTGTATATCTGATTGAGTTGCAGACGAGGATGGTGGATCATAGGCCGGATCTGTGGGAGATGTGTTTGTCTCTAAAGGAGCATGAGGCGGAGTTGTAGTAGTGGGTACGAGCACCGCACCTGAGCCCCATGGTATGTCTTGTGATGCCGAAGTAGTCTGACCGGATGCCTGTATAGAAAATGGAAAAACATTTTCAGCAAACCGCACGTGGCGGCAGATAAAGATTTTCCCGGTGTTTGGGTCAAGACAACGGTATCCCCTATAATCAAGTGGATAGCCAAGGAAGATACACGGGGTTGACCGGAACTCTATTTTGTGTTGGTTATAAGGACGTAGATAAGGGTAGCACCGACACCCGAAAACTCGGAAAAAAGTATAAGGAGGAGGTGATGACGAAACTTTTGAGTACGGACTCACAAACTTAAGAGCAGAAGACGGAAGACAGTTGATTAAATGAGTAGCGGTTTCAAAGGCAAAATCCCAATATTTAGTTGGTGTAGAACTCTCAGCTAAAAGAGCGAGACCAGTTTCAACTATATGGCGATTGCGCCGTTCTACCCGCCCGTTTTGTTCATGCGTGTAAGCACAGGATTGCCTGTGTGTAATCCCGAGAGATTGAAAAACAGAATGAAGACGGCGATACTCGCCGCCTAAGTCGGACTGGATGGCTTTAATAGAACGGGAAAACCGCCGTTCTACCGTGGCCCGAAACAAATTGAAAATTTTATAAATATCGGTTTTTACCCGTAGGGGATAAAACCATGTAAAACGTGAATGATCATCCACGAAGAGTACAAAATAACGATGTCCCGAGTCAGAAATTACGGGAGAAGGACCCCATACATCTGTAAATATTAAGTCTAGAATATTTTTGCTGCTACTGGGCACTCTATCTAAAGAAAAACGGGATGATTTCCCGAGATGACAAGCACTACAATCTGTAACAGAATTTAATTTAGACGAAGTTACAGGACAATTTCTTAAAACACGACTTAAGACTTGACTGTTTGGATGACCAAGACGCCGGTGCCAGACATCGGGTGAAGCACGAGCGGACAGGAAAGCTTTATGACCTTGAGGAATCAACAATTTGTAGAGCCCGGCAACCGTGGACCCCTTAAGCAGAGTTTCCCGAGTTGTGCAATCCTTCACAGAAAACGAATCACTATGAAACTCAAAAAACACATTATTTTCGTTAGTGAACCGATGGACTGACAACAATGGAATAGACAAATTTGGTACGTGCAAAACGTTAGACATTTTTAAATGATTAATAGGGGATTTAATAACCGTTCGACCGACACCAAGAATATCCAAACCTGCGCCGTTGCCCACTTTTAGAACGTCGTTGCCGGAGTATTGATCGGAATGATCCAACATCGACGCATCTGGAGTAGCATGCGACGACGCCCCCGTATCTGGAAACCATGCATCTGCTGAGTTCGCCGCGACGGAGTCCCCTGCATATGCTGCATTCGCCGTCGCCGAGGGCCGGTCATCATATCGCCGGTAGCAATTCACGGCGCTGTGGCCGTTGGCGCGACAGATTTGGCAGCGAGGGACGCCATTACGACCACCACGCCCATTACCTCGGCCGCCACCTCGGCCGTTGCGGCCTCCTCGACCGGACTGACGGCCCCCGCTTCCTCGACCATTGCCGCGACTCGATCCTGCAAAGAAAGCCGCCGGAGAAGCCGACGACGCTGCAGAGTCCGCGGCGGCGAAGTCGTCGGACTGGATAAATTCCTGCGCCCGAAGATGATCGGCCAACTGAGGTAGTGTGACCGGCGTTCCTGGAGTGGTGAGTGAACTGGCCATCGCCCGGTATTCCGGCCGGAGTCCTTTCAGCACGTAGAGGATCTGCGAGTCGGCCGACAGGGGATGCCCGGCGAGCGATAGCGCCTCGACAAGAACCTGTGCATGGCCGAGGTACTCCGCCGGCGTGAGGTTGCCTTGTCGCATCGCCTGAAACTGCCCCAGCAAACTGAGGCAGCGAGAACGGGAGGTTGAGGCGAACGCCGAGTTGATGGACTCCCAAACAGCCTGCGACGTCTCCTTGCCGACGGCAAGGTACATAACTTCGGTGGTGAGTGAAGACACGATCAGCGAGAGGATTCCCTAGTCTTGCTGAATCCACGGAAGATATGCCGGATTCGGGACGAGCGTTGGCGGCGTCGCTGGATTACCTGAGTCGACAGCAAGGGTTTCCGGCGGGCACGGGAAGGTGCCGTCGACATACCCTACCAAGTTTTGGCTGCGTAAAAATGGCAGAACTTGTGTTCGCCAGTAGAGATAGTTTCGGCTATCAAGCTTTATCGAGACAAAGTGGTGGCTAGGGTTGAAGACCGTCGCCGGCGAGGAAGGAGCGGCGACGGCAGGGGTGATAGCGCCGGTGGGTTGGGTGGTCATGTTTGTTACGTGAACGGAAAATTGAGATCGGGAAAGGTGGAGGAACGAACCTGTCGTCTGATACCAAGTGAGAATGTTTTCGATAATCCAATCAAACTCAACAGACTGCAGAGTCCTATACAGAGTATGACTACAATCACTCCTAAACAAGTGGAGTTTGGTATTGACCAATTACAATCTAATAAAAGGAAATAACATAATAAAACAAGACTAATTATGTAACATTATCAACATTATACACTGCAGAAAGCTTAAGAAGGAAGGTTTCAAAAAGAGCTAGCTAGAATATTTGATCATCATATATTGGTTAACACTTGATTAAACTTAATATAATGCACCTTATTAATAATTAGTTGTATATTTTTATTTAACATAAATGGTGAGTTTCATATTTTGATAACTTTGTCAACTGGATCCAAAAAACTTGTTCAAATAATTGAAACCACATATGAAATAGAAACCATCCAACATCGTAAAAAACCTCAGCTCGTCGAAATCAATACATCGAAAATATAAGGATCACTTCTTCGATCCACAAGAAAAGAGAAGCAATGAAAGAAGTAAAGGAAATTAATATGAAATTGAAGTTAGACACGCCAATTGTTCCCTCTATGATGCCGTAAATAATACTAAAATTTCAAAAAGACATAAAGTGCCTACTTAAAATAGTTAAGTTCTCTATAAAGTTAATTAGAAATTAAGTTAAACGTAGTACAAGTTGAAGGATTTCTTTCCCCCCTAAAACTAGCCATCTTAAATTAGGTTAAACCTTTCAAAATTGACAATTTCATACTAAATTTGAAACATTGATATAAATTTGATAATAACTTTTTTATGTCATAATTTCATACTAAATTTGAATTCTAGATGAAACACCGATATAAATTTGGTTAGAACTTTTTAATGTGGTCTAATCCCTTAGCTTTAACAAATTGATCATCACATTGCTTCTTTAATTCCAAGCTCCCTACCAACCTTCATGATTTCCGGCCTCCATCAGCTGCATCTGATATGATGTTGCAATTATATATTGTGTCCTATTTTGGGTAATATAGATTGCAAAAAGCTTATGATGGAAGGTTTCACAATGGTCCTGTTTGGTAAATGGCCGTTAGCTTATTGGGTTAGAAGTATGATTAGCTGATAACATTAACTGATTGTAGAAAAGTGTTTGGTAATTTAGCTGTTAGCCAATAACTGTTTAATATAATTTTTTTTTTCAAAAAGCTAATTAAAAATGTTGCTTTGAGCAGCTTTTTGAATTTTAACATTTTAGAGTTACATAAAGCTTATTAACCAAACACTTATATTGAATTTTTAACCAAATCAAACAACTAATAGTAGTGGTCAAATAAACCAAAATTGACTGATAGGCTAACTATTTTACCAAACAAGGCCAATGAGTATATTTGACAATGGCCACATCAACATTTAGTTTTAAGAACCCCGGATGTGGTTTGAGCATGACTAGACGTAGGGGTGGGCACTTCGGTACTGAACCGAACCAAACCGAACCGTACCGAAGTAGTCCGGTTCGGTTCGGTATAAACCGAAAGAATCGAGCGGTACTTAATATAGAGAAACCGAACGGTTCAGTTCGGTTCGGGTTTTTACCGAACCAAACCGAAAACCGTTCGGT
Organism: Ipomoea trifida; assembly: GCA_003576665.1. Lineage (NCBI taxonomy): Eukaryota > Viridiplantae > Streptophyta > Magnoliopsida > Solanales > Convolvulaceae > Ipomoea > Ipomoea trifida. The sequence goes on along the minus strand of CP025647.1, from coordinate 10,203,853 downwards.
TTTTTAAATATATATAATAAATAATAATAATGAATATTAATCCGTGATGAGGGGATGATGGATGTACAAGATATTACTTTACAATTTGGATTGCTATGTTAATTTTGTGTTTGAATTGTTTGTTTTTATGTAATATTTATATTTTAGACTTTGGATTATGCGAATATGTATTGTTTGGCAGTGTGTTATTTGAAAAATTAGTAAATGTTGAAAATTGAACATCCTAAACCGAACCAAATCCCGGACCGAAATAATTCCGAGCTGAAACCGAACCGTTTCATACCGAACTGAAACCGAACCGAACTTTATTGTAAAACCGAATGGTATCATTTTTTGTAATACCGAAATACCGAAACCGAAAAAAATTGTACCGAATCCCGAAGTGCCCACCCCTAACTAGACGTAGGCAAACTGAAATTGGTGGGTTTATTAGTTACTCCTCCCTAGTATGCCAATAAGTAATTATGAGCTTTGGTTATAATTGAGTAAGTCATTTGAGAATCCCAATTATTCCACACCTTCTCGTTTCTCTGCTTCCAAATTTCCCAGCTGGCAAACTCTTTTCCAGTACCACAAATTGGGTTAGTTGATAGCTATTTCGTATAATTTTTTTTTTTTTTTTGTCAAAAAGCTAATTGAAAACTTTTTAAATTTTAGTATTTTGGAGCTACAAAAAGCTGATTAAATAAACACTTTATTGATTTTTTTAACCAAGTCAAATAGCTAATAGTGGTCAACAAGTAAACTAAAATTGACTTATAGACTAACTATTTTACTAAACAGAGACTTAGTATTTTCTCATCTTATGCTATATGTTCATCAACAATGACCTCATTCTCATTGAAAGCTGCCACTAACAGCACTAGGAAAATCTTATACAATTAGCTTGAACATTATAACATTCACATTATAAGTATTTTTTCTTATAATATTGCCTAGAAAAAAAAAGAAATAAATAGTAGTCGAGTTAATGTAATTATTGGCTTAGAAACCTTAATGTTTAAATTCATCTCTTCTGAAAGTGACTTATTAGCCTTATTAGTGATGTGAAGGTGCAGGCAAGAAGCTAGATTACAGTATTATTGAATATATACTTGCATGTATTCACAATCTAACGAAGCACAAAACCAATCCGCACAAAAGCTGCAACCAACTCGCACGCAATGAAGAAAAGATTAGTTGTCCCGTGAAGCTTTCCGGAATAGCTGTAATTTTTAACGTATGATAATAATGTGAAGAAACGAGGTAAGCACGACACAATGTCTATCTTGCATGCATGATATGATCTTCATGTTGAAAAGGGTAATATAAAGGTTTGGTGATGATATTTGTCTAATTTCCTTCCTTACTACGTTGTTGTCTCTCACTAATTGCATGAATTGTCTAATAAAAGTAAAGGAAAAATTGTCAAATAGGCCACTGAACTTATTGCTTTTGTGCAATTGGGCCATTGAACTTAAAAAGTGTGCAATTCAATCATCAAACAAGCAAAATTTGTGCAATTGGACCATTTTTACAAAAATTTTCTGATAAAATTCAATTATATTACTAACATATATGTATTAAGAGTAGCATTTTCTTCTACCATACTAGTTGGGAGTCAATATTGAAATGTTTTTAACTCAAATTGAATTACAAATTTTTGTAAAAATGGTCCAATTGCACAAATTTTGATTGTTTGATGGTTGAATTGCACACTTTTTAAGTTCAATGGCCCAATTGCACAAAAGCGACAAGTACAGTGGTCTATTTGACACTTTTTCCAAAAGTAAATTGTTTGGCTTCCATTCCTGCTGATTTCCGCCGCTATGAACTACTTTATTTGATGATCTGTTTTGGTAGTAGTGTTGCAGTTGTATACTGTCTCCTATTTTAATTTGGGTTTTATACACTGCATGCAGAAAGCTTAGGAAGGAAGGTTTCAGAATGAGCTAGCTTAGCTAGTATATTTGATCATCATATATTGCTAATTTAATGATTTATCCATTTGCAAATCAAATACCACACTTGAATATGTGTGCTTCTAATGGAAACTTCATATTATACTAATTGATGAATTGAATTGACTTGATTTTTAATGATAAGTGAAATATGTTGAAAATATGTTTTTTTTTTTTTTTGAATTGGCTGCTATCATCAAGTGACCTACTCATGGTTAACATTTGATTATACTCAATATAATGCACCTTATTAATAATTATTTGTATATTTTTATTTAACATAAATGGTGAATTTCATATATTTGATAAGTTTGTCAACTAGATCCAAAAAAACTTGTTGAAAGAATTGAAACCACATATGAAATAGAAACCACCCAACATCGTCAAAAACTCAGCTCATCCAAATCAATACATCGAAAATATAAAGGTCACTTCTTCGATCCACAAGAAAAGAGAAGCAACGAAAGAAGAAAAGGAAATTAATATGAAATTATATTGAAGGTAGAGACGCCAATTGTTCCCTCTATGATGCCGTAAACAATACTAAAATTTCAAAAAGACACAAAGTGCCTACTTAAAATAGATAAGTTCTCTATAAAGTTAATTAGAAATTAAGTTAAACCTACAAGTTGAAGGATTTCTTTGCCCCTAAAACTAGCCATCATAAATTCGGTTAAACCTTTCAAAATTGACAATTTCATACGAAATTTGAAACATTGATATAAATTTCAGCCGATCTCTGACTAACCGAGCAGGAGGTGTAAGACCACGGCGTGATTGAGCTGGCTGCCTTGTCTGACTTCTACTAACAGCGCGACCGTTTGAGTGATCAGAACCAATCCGCACAAATGCTGCAACCAACTCGCACGCAATGAAGAAAAGATTAGTTGTCGCCCCAGAAGTTTCACCGGCGGTCCAGCCTTTCCACAACTCTTATTGTCCACTTCATGTCTCTTCAGCTCAAATTATAATCAAATTAAAGCTAAACTGTAACTTCTCTAGTGGCCTTCCTTACTACGTTGTTGTCTCTCACTAATTACATAAACTGTCTAATAAAAGTAAAGAGACTTCAACTGAGATTATTAGCTTCGATTGAGATTTCGACTAAGATTATATTCATATATACCTTGTATAGGACAGGAGAAATACGAGTAATAATACACTAAACATGTGAACGGATCATTTTACCCCTTCATTTGATCTCAACTTAACCAAAATTTGACGAAGGGACCAACATCAGAAAGAATTTGAAAGTCAAGGGACCTAAATTGTCCAAATTAAAAGTCGGGGACTAATTTTGGAAAATCAACGTAATTAAAGGACCATTGTTGGAATTAACTCTATTTTTATTTAACATAAATGGTGAGTTTCATATGTTTGATAAGTTTGTCAAATGGATCCAAATTAAAAACATGTTGAAAGAATTGAAACCGAAATAGAAACCACCCAACATCATCAAAAACCTCAGCTCGCCCAAATAATTACATCTAAAATATAAAGTTCACTTCTTCGATCCACAAGAAAAGAGAAGCAATGAAAGAAGAAAAGGAAATTAATATGAAATTGAAGGGAGACATGCCAATTGCTCCATCTATGATGCCTTAAACAATGCTGGAATTTCAAAAAGAGATAGAGTGCCTACTTAAAATTGTTATGCTCTCAATAAAGTTAATTAGAAATTTGGTTAAACGTACAAATTGAAGGATTTCATCCCCACCCCCCTAAAACTAGCCATCATAAATTAGGTTAAGTATATCAAAATTGACAATTTCATAATAAATTTGAAACATTGATTTAAATTTTATCTAAACTTTTAAATGTCATAATTTCATACTAAATTTAAATTCTAGAAGAAACACCAATATAAATTTGGTTAGAACATTTTAACGTAGTCTAATCCCTTAGCTTAAAAAAATTGATCATCACATAGCTTCTTTAATGCCAAGCTCCCTAGCTACCAACCTTCAGCCTCCATGAACTACATCTGATCTGTTTTGCAAGTGTTGCAGTCATATATTGTCTCCTATTTTGGGTAATATAGACTGCAAAAAGCTTATGATGGAAGGTTTCACAATGAGTATATTTGAGCATGATTGCTATTTTTTTTTTTTAATAAAAGCATAATATTGAAGAGGAAGACAACAAATAATAGATCCTTTTATTATATAATCATATTCCAGTGCAATATATATACAAGATATACAAAATTCTAATATGACTATAAGAATAATAAAGATGGGGTATATTATCATAATAAAATACCTCTACTAATGTTCACATCTAATTATTTACAACACTCTCCCTTGACATTACTATATCATACTCATGTCACGTTAAAACCTCGCAGAAAAATCAAGTGGAAAAAAACCCAATGAGAAAAAGAATAAACGATATATGTATGTTCATGTGTTGCAATAGCTGCCTAATTAAAAAAACCTTTAATTAAGAAAATAATATCAAAACTCAATCAATGGAAAAAGAGTACATGACAACCCCCTAAAGATAACAATCTTAAAATACCACACATAAAAATATCTTTGTAAAAGTAAGTGTAGAGAGGAATTTTGTGAACAAATCTTCTAGATTCTCACTAGAGTGAATATCTTGTATAAAAATATTGTGATTCTTCTAGAGTTCACATGGGTTGAATTTTAACGCTATATATATTCTTTGTCAAATATTCATAAAATGCTCATTTATCATTTGTCCAACACAAGCTTTATTGTATTGTCCTTAATTATATAGGACAGTACGTGAGAGTAAAACAAATCATAACTAGTTTGGGACTTGGTATCATGGGTTAGAAATACAACCTCAGTCCCATTTTGGTTGTCTGATTCGTTTAACGAGGCTGGATTGAAGTTATTTTTAATAATATTACGTTTAACATTAATATATAAAATTTATATATTTAGAAACTACACTGAAAGTACTATTAAACACAAAAAATAAATTTAAAAACAATAAAAAATTACTAAAGAAAATAAGTAATAAAGAAAGAGTTGATTTGACCAATGAATAATAAATATGACAGGTAAAATGAGACATATGGAGTAATTATTTCTTAACATTGATTAATGTAATAAAGGTTGTAATTCCAAAAAGGACACATGTTGAGAGGATTAGTGATGTATAAATGCGGAATTACTTGGTGAAATTCCCTCTCTCTCATTTTGTTAAAATTTAAGTTTATAAGGGTTAAAAGATGTATGTTGGAAAATGTTACGGGTTTCCTAAAAGAAGGTTTTACATTCGTAAAGGGATTTCTATTCCTAAAAGGACGTTTCTCATTCCTCTTGAAAGAATGTTCTCATCACATCAATAAATACACATGAAAACTCTAGGGATCATAAGGTTTCTGGTCTCTAAGTTTTCCAGTCTCCATATCATCAAGAGGTGATTAAGGCATACAGATCAGAGAGGCGAAGCATTCTTGTTTCTGCCAATAAGGAGGGGAGACCAAGGTAGTTTCCATTAAGGGAACCTTTAGCCATGCCCATGATAGAACAGAAGTCTTGTCTAGACTGAATAGTGGGGTTTTTGCTGAAAGTGAGAGTAGATTTGGTAAAGTTCACCGTTTGGCCTAAGGCAAGAGCAAAGGATTGGATTGTGTCTTTTAGGGTATTTGCTTCAGTGATGGTGGCTTTGCAAAAGATGTAACAGTCATCGGCAAAGAACAGGTTAGTGATTGTTGGAGCACCTCTGGCTATGGTTATGCCATGGAGAGAACCCTTTGTTTGGAGCTTCGAGAGCATAAGATAGAAGGAATAAAGGATTATAATAAAGAGATACGAGGACATGGTTTGTCCTAGACCTCTACTGGGTGTGACAATGCCAACAGTTTTTCCATCTAGAAGAATGGTATAGTTGACAGTCGAAATCATTTCTTGGATGATATTGACAACATGAGAGGAGAAACCCAATTTGGTGACAACCGCTAGAAGGAAATCCCAGTTCACACGGTCAAAAGCCTTGGTCATATCTAACTTGACACCCACATAGCCCACTTTGCCTTCAAGTAGTGATTGATTTCGTAAGCTAACATGATGTTATCTGAAATAAGCCTCCCGGGGACAAAGGCTGATTGTGACTCAGAGACAATGTGATTGAGCATAGGCTTAATACGGTTTGAAAGGATCTTTGAGAGCAACTTATAAAGGGTATTGCAGAGAGCAATTGGTCTGAGATCCCCCATCCACACAGGTTTGTTTTTTCTTTCGAATAAGCACAATGTGAGTAGTGTTAAGATTTGGGGGCAGTTTACCAGATATAAAAAAGTCTGACCAGAAAACCAACAAGTCATTGCCTAAGATGTCCCAAAACTGTTGATATATAGAAACCTGGGTTAAGACCATTGGGACTAGGGGATTTATCTGGTTTCATATTAAATAGAGCATCCTTAACTTCTTGAAGGGAAACCCTTACTTATAGAGATATTATCAGCATCAGAAATAACAGGGACAACACAATTAATATCAGAATTCATATAGCTCCCAGAAGTGCTAAAGAGATCATTAAAATAGGACGTAATATGGGAGTCCAGATGTGTACCTCATTCAATCCAAGAACCATCACTGTTTCTGAGTTTTGTAATGTGATTGGCTTGCTACCTCCTTCTAACTGTTTTGTGATAGAAATTGGAATTTGTTAAACATTCAGTTCGTATATAGATTCTATTATATATTTACGAAATTGCAGATCTGTATTGTTGAATATTATTGAAATAAATAATAATGTATGTCTTAGTATTTTGGCATTATTTACTGTTGGCTGTTAGTGCTTAGTTATTTTGTTAGTACGTGCTTTGTTAGTGTGCAAATCATTAGTACGTGGTTTGTTTGTTATTCTATTTCATTGCATTCTCTCTGTCTTTGTAATGCCTATATAAAAGGCTATATTAGTTGCATAATAATGATATGAGTTTTCCCTACTCTTGTTTCTCCTTATTTTATAACATTTGGCATCTGAGTCGGGTACGTTAAATATTCATACGAGCAGTAGCTCTAAGTGAGAGGAAGTGAGTATTAAGAGAGAGTCTTTTCTCATAACAGATAGTAATGGCAATTGAAAACTTTGTTCAACCCGCAATTCCTCGTTTTGGTGGTTACTACGACCATTATTGGAGCATGTTGATGGAGAATTTCTTGAGGTCTAAAGAACTTTGGTGTGTTATTGAGACTGCAGTTGTGGAGCCCACTGTAGGGATGCCAGAAGAGTAATGAAAAAGATTGGAGGCATTGAAATTGAAAGATCGCAAAGCTAAAAATTATCTTTTTCAGACCATCGAATGTCCAATCTTGGAGATAATCCTTTGCAAAGATTCTTCCAAGAGTATATGGGACTCCATGTAGAAAAAGTATGAAGGTTCTATGAAAACAAAGAGGCAACAGCTTCAAGCACTTCGTACAAGAGTTTGAAACACTCCGCATGAAGTCGGGAGAGTCAGTTACAGAATATCTCTCTCATACAACCGCAATTGTCAACAAGATGCGAAATCATGGTGGCAAAATAGAAGATGCTGATGTTGTTGAAAATGTTCTTCGATCCATGACATCGAAGTTCAATTTCGTTGTGTGCTCTATAGAGGAAGCTAACGACGTTGAAAAACTTTCCTTGGATGAATTACAGAGTTCTTTAATGATTCATGAGCAGAAATTTATTCATCAAGAAAATGAAGAACAAGCACTGAAAATCTCAACAGAAAATCATCCATCATTAAGGGGAAATAGAGGACGAGGCAGAGGAAGAAGAGAAAGGCGAGGTGGCCATAATAATGCCTCGACAACCCAAAAACCGAGAGACTTGTCAAAGGTTGAGTGTTATCGTTGTCACAAATTTGGTCAATATCAATTAGATTGCCGCACCAAAATGAATAAACCCAATGAAGAAAAAATCAACTTTGTAGAAAAAGAAGAAGACGTATCTCTCTTAGTAGCGTGTCATGTTGATGAAGAAACTCAAAACATGTGGTATTTAGATCACTACAAAAAAAAAAAAAGCGAAAATAGCGATGGATAATTTCCATCGCTAAATAGGAGAAATCCGTCGCTAAATTGTTTAGCGACGGAAATCGTACGTCGCTAGAATTTTAACGGCACAATTTATTTCCGTCGCTAAAACTTAGCGAAGGATATTTCCGTCGCTATGTTAAAATAATCCGTCGCTATATTCACCCGGACAACGATTTCGACGTTGATTTTTGCTACGGATTTGCGACGGAAATTTCCGTCGCTACACCCACAACACTTCCGTCGCTAGACTACTACGACGATCTGATGATGAACTTTGCAAGGGAATAGCTACTGATTTTTCCGTCGCTAGACATAGCGTCGAAATTTTTCGTCGCTATCTGTAGCGATGGAAAGTATCGTCACTAATTCGTTTTTGTTATTTGAAATTGATGTCATTTAGCTACGATTTAGTGACGGAATGATCTGTCGCTAAAGTTAACTACGAATTTTTCCGTCTCTATTTCGTTAGTATTCTTTATTTTATTAGATATTTAGCTACGGATTTACCACAATATTTGTCCGTCGCTAAATTCTAAAATTTTTTTAAAAAATATACCCGCTAACTAATATCACATACCTGCATTAAACCTATAGTATAATAAATTTACCCGCTAATTAATATCGCATACATGCAATAAATCTATAATATAATACATCAATAATATAATTGTAAAATATATTATATTAAAACATTCATACTCATAAACAATAACAAAAGTAAAGTAATATCGTTAGAAAATAAACATAATCTAATCATCTCCTAGGTTTTCATCATTTGAATTAACAGAATGTTCAGCTTGAGTATTTTTAAGGTGGTGGCATAGAAGTGGATAGCATCCCATTGCGACGCAACTCATCCATCAAACTTGTAATCTGAGCTTGTATTTGAGCTTGCATTTGATTTCTTTCAGTTTGTAGTTTAGCATCTATCTCAGCTCTTTCAGCTTGTAGTTTAGCATCCATCTAAGCTCTTTCAGCTTGTAGTTTAGTCTCCATCTCAGCTCGCATGGTCTCTAACTGTTGGTTCACCATCTCTTTCATTGCATCTTGATGAACTTGTGAGGTAGCAGATTAACCACAACCATTCCCATTGATAAATGAGGATCCCTTAGTCCCTAAGCCATAAATACACTATTTTTTTTACCCCGCCAACAACATCCACATACAACTATGACATGTTTATATTTAGTACGGTGGTTTGTTTCTTTCTATTTCATTGCATTCTCTCAGTCTTTGTAATGTCTATATAAAAAGCTATATTATTAGTTGCATAATAATGTTTTGTGTTCTCTACTTTTGTTTCTCCTTATTTTATAACATGTATTTTGGTTATCTATCAAACATGCTAATAATCAGTTTGCAACAGGATTAAACATGAAAGAGATGATCTTGAATACCCCCAAAGATTGGCTTTTTTTTAAAAAAAAATCTTCAAGCATCTCACGTGAATTTCAAGTAAAATTAAATAAGCAGAGGAAGGCCTACTATCATAAATCACAACTTGTAAGATATCCTTGACAAATTCTAATTAATTAATCTCCAGACACAAGCTCATCAAGAATTGATGTGAAATATAACTCTAGTGAGAAAATTCAAATAAAGCTTAATTTATTTATTTTTCCACCCTCAATATCCCTGATTTGACGGTATAAAGATATAAACAACAATGATCAAGAATTCAAGATCAAGCAGATCAACCAACATTACTAAAGTATCAAAAGAGATTTTAAAATAAAGGGGTATTAAATCAACACGAGTATTCAATCTCTGCAACTAACAAGAAGAATATATTAACAGATATATTCCCAAGCTCCAACAACTGATCGTCAATGATACATATTTGATGCATACTCAGAAGCAGATTTGAAAGAAATATATAGATTCAAAAAATTACAATTCATAAGAACAAAATACGGTACCATTGGTTTAAAAATCAAAGACGATTTACATTGGATAATATAATAACACAGATTTCACATCATATCAATCCAAAACAAATGTACACAAAACTCGCACGCAAAGAAATAAAGGAACACAAATTTCTTAATTAAAAACAACAACAACATGTAATTCACATACAATATAATGTTTAAGTAGACGTGGCCACGGAAACGACCACTTGCCGATGGAAACTCCGGTGGCAGCCACAGGCAGCGCAGGTGAGAGCGGCGGGGGTGCCTTCTCCTCCGCTGGGCATGAACTCAAGGCAGCCGTCAAGAACATGGCCGCCGGTGGTGGCCGCGTAGTTTCTTTGACATTCACCATATCTAACGATGGTTGTCACCCTAGAAGTTGTACCGGCGGTGTACCTCCTTGTGCTGTCCAGCCTATCATCCACTCTTATTGACCTCTTCATGACTCAAATTAAAGCTAAACTCTAACTTCTTGTAAAGACCACCTAGCTAACACATATTTATACCAGTTCTCCTTGCAAAAACCGGCGAGTTTCCTTGAAGCTTTCCCGGATAACATTAATTTTTAATCGTATGATAATAACGTGAAGAAACGAGGTAAGCAAGACACAATGTGTATCTTGCATGCATGATATATGAACATCTTCATGTTGAAAACGTCTTCATCAAAAGGGTAATGCTTTTGGTGATGATGTTTGTCTAATTGCATGCCTTCCTTACTACGTTGTTTGTCTAATGGCTTCCATTCCTGCTGATTTCCGCCGCATAGAACTACTTTTTATTATTTTTTTTTAATCTGTTTTGGTAGTAGTGTTGGTGTTGTATACTGTCTCCTATTTTACTGCAGAAAGCTTAGGAAGGAAGGTTTCAGAATGTGCTAGCTACTATATTAATTTGATCATCATCATATATTGCTAATTTAATGATTTATTCATTTGCAAATCAAATGCCACACTTGAATATGTGTGCTTCTAATGGAAACTTCATATTATATACTAATTGATGAATTGAATTGACTTGATTTTTAATGATATTGAAAAATATGTTTTTTGAATTGGCTGGCATCAAGTATATACTTAATATAATGCACCTTATTAATAATTACTTGTATATTTTTATTTAACATAAATGGTGAGTTTCATATAGTTTATGAGTTGGTCAACTGGATCCAAAAAAACTAGTTCAAAGAATTGAAACCACATATGAAATAGAAACCATCCAATTAACGTCATCAAAAACCTTAGCTCGTCCACATCAATAGATCGAAAATATAAGGATTACTTCTTCGATCCACAAGAAAAGAGAAGCAATGAAAGATGAAAATGAAATGATGAATAGGAAATTGAAGGGAGACACGCCAATTGTTCCCTCTATGATGCCTTAAAATAGTTATGTTCTTTATAAAAGATTTCTTTTCCCCCATAAAACTAGCCGTCATAAATTAGGAAGCTTTTCAAAATTGACAATTTCATACTAAATTTCATCAAAACTTTTTATTGTCATAATTTCATGCTAAATTTGAATTCTAGATGAAACACCAATATAAATTTGGTTAGAACTTTTTAATGTGGTCTAATCCCTTAGCTTAAACAAATTGATCATCACATTTGCTTCTTTAATACCAAGCTCCATGCCAACCTTCATGACTTCCAGCCTCAATGAACTGAATCTGATATATGTTTTGCTAGTGTTGCAGTCATATATTGTTTCCTATATATATATTTTGGGTAATATAGACTGTAAAAAGCTTATGATGGAAGGTTTCACAATGAGTATATTTCACCATGATTGCTAAATTTATTTATTTTTTGAATAAGAGCATGCATTATATGAAATCAACTCCGAAAACAGAGCATTACAAATGATAGCAGAGGATTGGAAAACCAATTAGAACAAAGCTTAGAAACAGACTATTATCTTATGGGCTGCCGGATTCGACTAATCGTTAAGTTTAGCAAAAGAAACAAACACATAAGAAAATTCACTCATTAATTGTTTAATGTCCCAGAGAACCAAATGAAAGGAAGAGTCTCCCCTAATTGGATTAAGAGAGATTGCACCATCTAGAGAGAGTCTATTTCAATGTGTACATTATCAAAAAATTTCTCCTTAAGCCAATCATACGATTCGACCCTGTTCGAACCACGTATTCACAAATACCATCGTATTTACTACATCACTATATGTTCGTTAACAATGACTCATCCTCATTGAAAGTTGTCACTAGTCACACTAGTAAGATCTTGCGCAATTACCAGCTTGAACAATACAACATTCTCATTATAAGTATTTCTTATTATTATATTGGCTAGAAACTTTTTTTTTTTATAAAAAGAAAAAAGTAGATAAGTTGAAGTCGAATTAGTCTAATTGTTTGCTTAGTAACCTTAATGTTTTAAGTTCATCTATGAAAATGACTTATTTGCCTCTTGGTGATGTGAAGTTGCAGGCAAGTAAATTACAATAATATTGTCAGAATCAAGGTAGCATGTATTCATAATCCAACCAACCACAAAACCAATCCGCACGAATGCTACAACCAACTAGTAGGCAATGAAGAAATGATTAAGGGTGTGTTTGGTTTGCACATTGGAACCGGAATCAGAATGGGAATCAAATACATAATAATGGTAATAGTTTTGGTGAAAGTATTTTTGCATATTTGGTAGTAATAGGGTGGAATTAATATTGATGTTTGGTTGTGTATGGTTCTATGATGTGAATAAATGTTATAAAAATACAAAAATAAACAAAAATCATAATATAATGACATCCAAAGTATGAACAAAAAAAATCAAAACAAAAATCTAAAAGTACTAATCCAGACTTAAAAATTAGATTACCAATAAGATTAAATATATGATATCCCTTTTTAATTAGGGAATGAAATTTTTAATTGAAGTGACAATAAAAATCAATAGTTGTGTTTTAAAAAGTTGTCAACCAAACACAAGTATATGATTTTAATTTCCATTCTAATGTGTAAACACATGAACCAAACACACTCTAGTTGTCACCCCAGATGTTCCTCGTGCTATCTCTCCTCTCCACGACTCTTGTCCTCTTCATGCTTCTTTAGCTCAAAAAGAAACTGAAACTTCTCCGGTGGCTTGGAAGATCAGACCAAGAGATAGCTGCTGCCTAGCTTACAATTGCTAATATATGCTGGCAAGTTTACGTGACACTTTAACGTATGAAAATGGAGTTAAACGAGGTAAGCACGACACTGAGCCTAGCATGAAACCTTAACATGTGATGTGTAACGTATACTAACGCATCACACCTACCTCAATGTCTATATTGCATGATATGATCAGCATTTTGAATACGCCATGAACAGGCCGGCCAGGTTAACGGTTTTACAAATGGTGTTTGTCTAAATGTCATATTTTTCAATAGTCATTATATTATGTGTCACTCTATGCTTCATCATTACCACCTTTAAACCCCATCCCCCTACCCCAAATCTGAAACACCAATCACCCACCCAACAACACGAAAACCTCGTCTATATATATATATATATATATATATATATATATATATATATATATATATATATATATATATGTTCAAGATTTGATAAAGACAAATAATCTTTTCTCCGATCCACAAGAAAAGAGAACCAACTAAAGAAGGAAAACATGGTTCTTGTTCCCTTTTTGATGTCGTAGAAGGCATTATAATACCAAAAATAGAGATCCAGAGAGTTTCTTTCTCTCAAAAGCCTGTAATTAAAAATTAGGTTAAACATTTAAATTTAACAATCTCATACTAAATTTGAAACGTTACTATAAATTTGATCAAACTATTTTAATCTAATTATTTCATACTACATTTGTTCCCACATGACATGTCAGGTTTAATTGCACTTTTTTACAGATTTCAAGGGCTTGATTTAAGCTTTTTTTAGTTTGAGGGCCTAATTACATTATTAGGTATAGTTTGACAGTTGTTATACCGTGGACCATAGGTCATAGTTAATACTGCAGTTGTGTTGAACTGATACTGCAGTTGTGTTGAACGGATACTGCAGTTGTGTTGAACGGATACTGCAGTTGTGTTGAAAGGAAACTGCAGTTCTGCGGAACAGAGGTCATTTCATCCGTCTGTAAATGCAGTTTGTTGAACTGATACTGCAGTTGTGTTGTACGGATACTACAGTTGTGTTGAATGGATACTGCAATTGTGTTGAATGGATGAACGACCTCTGTTCAACACAACCACAGTATCTTTTCAACACAACTGCAGTATCAGCCATGACAACGGTCCACAATGCATTGTGGACCGTGGTCCACCATATAATTTGCGATAGTTTGAGGCTTATTTAACCCTTATCCCCAATTTTTAAATCAATCAAATTATTGTTATTTACCAAAGATATTTAGATCTGATCGTTTTGCATCCCTAATATTATGTTTGTTTGGTGCACTTCTAAATTTACTAGGATTTTTCGCCATCTAGGCGAACGTCTTTAATTAGGACATATATTTTCATGATATTTTAAGAGTGACAAAGTTTCTTCACTATATCTAGTATTATGATTTTTATCTTTTCCATCGATAGGTCTCCATCCTTATGACACCAAGGAGCATGTGGATGTTTTTAGTCCAAGTTAGGGAATGTATATGGAACCAAGACACTCTTTTATGATCAGTATGGTCAATAGATATATTTGACAGATTATTTGTTAAAATGTGCAAATTGATTATTTTTTTTTATCAAACTTCTACTTCAATCTAACTAGTACTATACATGGGTTTAAATAATGAACTTTCCATTCTATGGAATTTCTTGCCATTCATTCGGCATCATATCTCCCCTAATGATGTGAACCGATTTTCATAAAGTATGCTGTCAGCGTATCTTATTATTTAGTGATTGATAAGTGTCAAAATGTTCATATTTTCTCATTGCATTTAAGCTTATTTTCCTTGTCATTTGTTATAATTTTACCCAAAATGTTTCTCATTTGATTCATTTGTGTGTTTAGTTGTAATTCTTGATGATTTAAATGAATTGACTGATTTTTGGAGTATTTTAATTTGGATGCATGTAGAGTCAATGGGAGCCAATGAGAAGCTATGAAGATGGAAGAAACACCTCTTAGAGAGCCAAACTGTGGTGCCTTCAATGGTCTTGGTCATTTGGACAAGCAAAGGCAAAATTGGAGCAAAAGAGCAAGAAGTTGAAATTCTCGCACAACTCGTCCACTGCTTGGTTTTTTGGACATATCTCCGCGTACGAATGTCCAAATCAAGTGATTTTTATGTCATTGGAAATCTAACTTGAAGGACTACAACTTTAATGTAGACAACAAACACTAATTCAAACGATTTAAGAGGTGAAAATTACCCTGGAAGATGGACAATGTGCATAGAAACGCTGCATGCAGGTGGCTATAATTGTGGCGACGGGTGTGGCCACTAGGCAGTAAGCCCCTAATTTCTGGCCATGAGTTTGGCCACGCAGATACGAGAGTATTTCGGTTGTTAAGGAGAATTTATGCCTTGTGTTCTTGAATGGGCAACCTTGGGTTGAATTGCCACGATGGTGGAGTTTAAGGTGAGGCTGCAAGTCCAAATAGCTATGAGAGTGATAAAATTTTATCAGACATTAAATCTTTTCAAAATAAAATCAACACAATACCAATATTCTTTGGGTGTTTGTACTGATCATTTCTCAAAATAAATTCATGTTGCGAAACAATACTTTGAACATAAGAACATATACATCCCAGCAAGGCCGCCAAGAAGTACTGATTATTTCAAAAAAAAATGGTTCAATGTGTTATTCTTCAAACCATAAACTAATATTTCCTAGCTAGGAACCAAACTCACAGCTCCATATCAGCACTTCGGCATTGTATTTGGAAGAGTTGTAGAATGTAAAGCCAAAAAAAAAGCATCTGAATTCATACACTAAGATGACGAATTCACTAATATATATATATGAACTTAACCATTAATTAAACTGAATTATATATTGGTTTAAAATTAAATGACTTAAAATAAAATTTTATCATATATTAAACCTTTCCAAAATAAAGCTCAACAAAGCATCATCATTGGGCTGGGGGATTGTGCTGATCATCATTATCTCTCCAAATAAATTCATGTGGCGAAACAAGACTTTGGAAGTAGGAACATATTTCAACACTGTCCCAAGAAATTGTTTAGCGTCTTATTCTTCACATCATAAATTAATATTTCCCAGCTGCAACCAAAGCTACATATGAGCACCTTGGTATTGAAAGAGTAGAATGTGATGTTACGATTATCATATTTGAAATTAATAGCAGAGATGACAAACTGGCTGACCCACCTGTATTCCTTCATAACCAACACTTCCATCTCATTTATTTCTTCTAGTTGACGAGCCATGCAGAGAGAGTCCTCAATGATTCCCAATCCAAGAATTAAACTACTTTCTCCTTTGGGGTGGGGCAACTCTTTGAATTCATCGCATTCCCGGTCAAAATAAACGATCTTGTTCCATAAGGTAAAGGTAGGGATTAGGGATTAGGGATTCAAACTTTCTGGAAACTGATGGATTAAAAATGTACTTTTTTTATGGTTCACACAGCACTATGTGGACCATGGTCTACACAATAATTTGCCACATACAACAGAGTAAATAGTACTAAAAAAAATTTAGTTCCATAAAAAAGCAATAAGTCTAATATCAATAAACCCAATAATTTGAATGGACTAACCCAAAAAGGAAAAAATAAAACACAGTAAATTCAATAGACCTGTTGAGTGGTGCAATATTAAGCGTATCATAGATCGCTCATCATAAGTGTACCTACTTGAGGACTCCGGGCACTCTAGAAATGTCTCTTATGTGATAAGAATGTCTCTTATGTGTAAACTTTAACTCAACATCATTCTTCTGGAGTTTGTGCATGTCATCTCTCCAAATAAATTTATTTGGCGAATCAATACTCTGAACATACGACCATAAACCGACATGACTTCCGCCATGAAGTAGTTTTTCTTCCAAAACATTGTTCAGTGTGTTATTCTTCAAATCATAAACTAATATTTCCTAGGAACTAAAGGACGAGCTGCATATAAGCACTTTGGTATTGGGAATAGTAGAAATCCAACAAGAAGTGAACAACTCCAGTTAACGCATGAGCACACTTATTCTTTGATCTAGGTATAAACTGAAAGGACATTGCTTCAAAGTGTCTTCGAAATTCCTTGCATGCACTAATCACACAACCAACATAAGAATGGCCAGATCCGAAATTATCGCTTCCTTTACCGCCATTGCCTCCGCCATATATAAACATATAAAAATCTGCTGATGAGAGCCCTTATTATGTTTATCAGTATTTGAATCATTACTGAGCTGCCCTTCATTGCGTTCTTCACGGATTGGAGAGTGCTGGGCTGCGGCTTGAATAGTCAAGTCCAGGTCAATATCCTATCAATGGATCGTGCTCAGTACAAAAAAATAATGTTGCGTATTCGCTATTGCTACTAGCTATAGCGAGCTTGTGACATAAGTAAATGCTTGACCCTATACAGATATATGGGAGCAACGACTTTTCTTGCCTCAAATCCAACTTTCTTTGAAGTTAATATTAAATTCAATTCAAACTATACAGTTTTCTGAGGGGAGAGAGCTCAGTATGGCACGCATAAAAAGGACTCCAAATCTACTGCATGCACAAATATATATACACTACATACAGTACGTATAGTAATTGCTAGACAAGGCCCTATTCAATGCAATTTTTAAGCAAACAAACAATAAACACTAATCTATCCACAAATAGAGAGTGAACATAAGGATTAAACAGAAGAAAGATATAAACTTCATTTCAGTGAAAATTCCTAATAACATTCCAAATTCTATTCACCTAAGGATTTGATTCAATGCATCAAATTCTTCATCCAAAGAGCAGTCTCCTCTTCATAAATGTTCAAAGCCTCAAACCCAAATATACTTTGAATAGTAGAAATATTTTTAAATTTATTTATGTATGAACTTCTCCTATATAATCTTGTACGTATTAATATACTTTAAAATACTTATTATTTCAATATAAACATTTAGACATTAGTCCATTCGCCTAATATGCGTGTAAAACTAAGATTGCTAACAAAAATCAACTTAAAATATAAACAAAAAAGTAACTTTACATAAGATTAAAAAAAAAAAAAGAAAAGAAAAAAAAAGACATTTCGAGCAATATAATGATGAACTGATATGACTGTTGACAACAAATCAACACACTAATTAGCTAGATTCTAGCAATTAATTCCAAATAGTTTCAACTAAATATTCACTAGGGAACCTATTAATTAATTAATCATATGTGGCTGCAGGGGCAAGGAAGCAAGACTCTCAACATAGAAACACATACTAACACAGCATATATCGTCCATTGGGAAATCCAACCGCACTTCCCTCATTTCATCTTTTTTTCGATCATAAACATAGACTTTCCCCAAGAACCAATTCATAGGATGCAGGAATAATACTTCTTGTGCATTGTTTTTCTGAGAATAGAATGTTAAGCCATAACTCGCAATAGTATATGGATATTGAGGATTAATTTGGATAGCAAATGCAGTCATCCATGATTCTTGTATGCCATATTCCTTCATAATTAATACTTGCATCATTATGGGGTTTGAACTTTTCTGTTTGTGAACCATGCATGCCATGGATAAACAGTCATCTATAACCCCCAACCCGACTATGGGAAAATTTTGTCTCAGTTCGGGAGTGGGCAAGATCTTGAATTCATCACACACAGGATCAAAATATACGATCCTATTCCTATTGCCTCCCGAGAAGTAATCCATTTTCCATTCCCAATCTTTGATGTCACTTGCCCACCAGTGAAATGTGCAGTGAAACTCCACGCCGCCTTTAGCAGAATCCAAGTTATAAGGGAACTGCACTCGTCGCCACTCTTTGTGGTTGAGGCTTGCAGAGATAACAAATGGATAGCCAAATTGAAGACCCGGCTCTATTAGGGGGCGAATTGATAAGACGGCCTTGTAATCCCTAGTGGAGGAGTCGTAGCATAGCCCTCCAAGGATAACCGAATTTAACTCCTTTGGATATGGCACTTTGAGCACTTTCGTCAAATACCTGGTGAACGGGTTCCACAGCAAAATATCTCTCTCAGCTAACAGGAGCACAAACCCGTTGCATGAACACAAAGATCTAACACGGTATTCGTCGCTTGCACAAATCAATGGATAAGCCGCCTCTCCGAACGGCAATTTATGCCTTTGAAGACGAGAATCATGGCTTGTGGATCTAACTAAGAATCTGGAATTCCAACTATAATCCTGGCTTTTGGAATCGAGCGAGAGGATTATCACTCGTCGTTTTCCAGAATACGAGAGCTTGAAATCTAAGTCGTCTATTAACGAATGCCATTGTTTACATACACACTGGCACCGGATTACAGCCTTCATTGGCAACTGGAAAAGTATATGCCGAATGATTTCATTAGGTATGTTTGAAAATGGAGTTGAAACTTCCATGTCGATCGTGTGATAGATCAGATATCGGATAAGAAGCTGAAGGCTTATTGGAAGTAGCTAGGGTTTAATTATATTTGTGAATTGTGAGACTCCTTTTATAGGCCGGGCCATTGACTAAAATTTTCACCACCAGTCCAACCTAAAATATAAATAAAATATGTGGCTTAATTTTTTAAAATTCATCATTGGCTTTCAATCTTGTAACCTCCCATTTGAGAGAACCACTACATGCCACTTAATCACAAGATCATTGCCATCAATTTACAGTTTTAGTTCTTGAATTACATATAATGCAAGTACAATATTTATTTTTAATAACATAAATTTGTAATTGTATCATATAATTAGTCACTTATTTTGTGTATTTAGTTCTTATTCGTATGGACGGAATTATTTTGGATATTTATAAATGATATGAATTTCACACATTATACATAGATAGGGTGTGATGCAATTCTTGGCACCAAAATTTGGTGTTTGAGTTTGGATGGAACTTTTTGTGCGCATAAATGTATAGTTTGGTGTTAAGTCTTGAAAATAGCCTACTCATAGACTTGGGAATATGATCTTCATGTTGAAAACGTCTTCATGAAAAGGGTAATGGTTTGTCTAATTGCCTTCCTTACTACGTTGTTGTCTCTAACTAATTGCATGAATTTTCTAATAAAAGTAAATTGTTTGGCTTCCATTCGTGCTGATTTCCGCCGCTATGAACTACTTTATTTGATGATCTGTTTTCGTAGTAGTGTTGCAGTTGTATAGTGTCTCCTATTTTAATGTGGGTATTATACACTACAGAGAGCTTATGAAGGAAGGTTTCAGAACGAGCTAGCTTAGCTAGTTTATTTGATCATCATATATTGCTAATTTAATGATTTATTCATTTACAAATCAAATACCGCATCCTATAAATCAAGCATGCTTATCCACAATGTTCTTTAATTATCTGATATTGTCATCATATCCTTTTACTGGAGTAGGCAATCACAGTGGTCACCTTCTCACCTTAATTGACACTTGAATATTAATGGAAACTTCATACTATACTAATTGATGTATTGAATTGACTTCATTTTTAATGATATAAGCGAAATGTATCGAAAAATACACCGTGGCCCTGTTTGGTAAATGGTTGTTAGCTGATTGAGTTGGATGTTTGGGTTAGAAGGTATGATTTGTTGATAACATTAGCTGATTGTAGAAAGTTGTTTGATAAATTAGATGTTAGCGGATAGTTGTGTGGTATAATTTCTTTACTCAAAAAGCTAATTGAAAAAGTTGTTTTGAGTAGCCTTTTGAATTTTAGTATTTTGAAGTTACAAAAAGCTTATTATTTGCCAACTAATAGTGGTCAAATAAACCAAAATTGGTTGATAGGCTAATTATTTACCAAACAGGACTAGTATGTTTTTTGAATTGGCTGGCATCAAGTGATCTACGGATGGTTAACATTTGATTATACTTAATGTAATGCACCTTATTAATAATTATTTGTATATTTTTATTTAACATAAATGGTGAGTTTCATATATTTGATAAGTTTGACAACTGGATCCAAAAAACTTGTTGAAAGAATTGAAACCACATATGAAATAGAAACCACCCAACATCATCATAAATATCAGCTTGTCCAAATTAATACATCAAAAATATAAGGATCACTTCTTCGATCTACAAGAAAAGAGAAGCAACGAAAGAAGAAAAGGAAATTAATATGAAATTGAAGGTAGACACGCCAATCGTTCCCTCTATCATGCCGCGTAAACATTAATACTAAAATTTCAAAAAGACATAAAGTGCCTACTTAAAATAGTTAAGTTCTCTATAAAGTTAATTAGAAATTAAGTTGAAGGATTTCTTTCCCCCTAAAACTAGCCATCATAAATTAGGTTAAACCTTTCAAAATTGACAATTTCATACTAAATTTGAAACATTGATATAAATTTGATAATAACTTTTTAATGTCATAATTTAATTTCATACTAAATTTGAATTCTAGATGAAACACCAATATAAATTTAATTATAACTTTTTAATGTGGTCTAATCCCTTAGCTTAAACAAATTGATCATCACGTTGCTTCTTTAATACCAAGCTCCCTACCAACCTTCTTGATTTCCAGCCTCCATGAGCTGCATCTGATGTTGCAATTATATTTGACAATGGCCACTTCAACATTTAGTTTAAACGTAGGCAAACTGAAATTGGTGGGTTTATTATGTGCCACACCTTCTCGTTTCTCTACTCCCAAATTTCCCAGCAACACATTATATAGAGGCCCTTATTCACATGAGGACACCTATTAATAGAGGACTATGAGGACAAATCATATCCATCCAATCAAATATATTGCACAGCTGAGATCATGCATATTAAGCAATTAAATTCATGCGAAAATAAGACAAATCATAGCTGGAAACTATTATTGAGGGCAAAGAAAAGATTTGATACCAATTATAATTAAGGAAGGATGGTAATTAATAAACATAGAGTTTTGGGTTGAACTATAATTATGGTAGACACTCATTTCATTCCTAATCAGCGAGAGGCACGACTGAGCGTAGAGGATGGACGAGCCGAATGCTACACCGGAGGAAGCGAAACCGCTACACTGAAGTGTTTGCGCCACTGAGCGTAGAGTATTAAACGAATTGGATACAAACTAAACACTGAAGTGTTTGCGCCATAAATTAGTATGTGTTAGTTGTTAGGAAAAACGTATGTTTACAGTTGTGTGCCTACATTTAACGTAGAGTGTGCCCATGACTTGACAATCGTGTGCGTCGAATGTAAATTAATATTATTTGTTGGCCAACCATGCTTAGACTGAAGTGTTAAAGACATACGCAAAAACCGTTCGCTCAATTTGAGAAGAATATTACTAGTTAATTTTTTTAGTCAATGTATTTTTAAAACTAAATTTGTAATAAATCATAATACTAGTTTTTTATTACTAGTTGTGAATTAGTCGTACATGTATAGGAAAAAAAACTACAACCATACGGAAATGCATAAACTGGGCAAAATATAATATGGAATGCGTAAGATGGAAATAATAAATATGGCATCAGTAGTTATGAATTACAAATTGATAGTGAATACAAGGATTAAACTACATATATAATGCAACACTTTCAAGCCACTGTGTTGATAGGTTGTGTGACAAACCTTGATATATTGTTTGTCATAGTTTGATATATTGTGCACCTATCTTGTCAACATAATTCTCATTTTTCCCACATACTGAATTAGAAGGCAATGGAAAAAATGGAGAAGGATGCGAGGTGGAAATCTGGCAAACACACAACGAAGAATATATATGCATTCCGGCCTGCACATTCTTTGCTCTTGATTCAACAAAATTATGCAATACACGATAATATATAT
Source organism: Ipomoea trifida (assembly GCA_003576665.1). Lineage (NCBI taxonomy): Eukaryota > Viridiplantae > Streptophyta > Magnoliopsida > Solanales > Convolvulaceae > Ipomoea > Ipomoea trifida. The sequence goes on along the minus strand of CP025647.1, from coordinate 10,181,084 downwards.
GCACTTGAAGGTACTGGAAGTAGAAGAATAATGTGCACTAGAAAATACAACTTTGTGTAGTTTAAAGACAAGCCTAATATTTTGTTGGGTTGTGCACTTGGGCTGTGCTTGTTGCCCAACTGCACGGGGCCTCAAATTTTAGAGGGCCCAATATTTAATATTTACTTAGCTAGTTAAGAAATTTAAAAACAAAAAGTTTGCCATTAATTTTAAAAGACTCAAATGGAGAAAAGGTAAAAATGTGTTTATAGTATTTCATAATGGAGGTCTAAAGTTCAAATATTTCTCTTTGCATATACCTACCCTTTTTTTCAAAAATTCTTTTGCCTTTCTCTTTGCGCACAACAGTATGTTACCACCTTATTATTGTTATATTATTATATTATATTATTATTATTAGAACAAATTACGGTATTGAATTTAAAGATTGCACTTTTGGTAGGGGACTCATTTATTTACAAGAACGAGGCCACAAAAATCTAAAAATCGGCCATGGTCTAAAGGAACAACAATGTGCACTGAAAGAAACAAAAATCAGTTCTGTAAGACATAAAAATATACACTGAAAGTCAGAGCGCAAACAATATGCACTCTATGGAGTTTTATTTGATTAGCCATAAAACATGCACGAGAAGTGATAAAATTATACTCTAGAAGGCACAACAATGTGCACTAGAAGCATAAAACTGAATGTTTAAGTGGTTAACAATGTGGATTCTAAGTCTGAATAATGTGCACTATAAGCTTGAAAAATGTGCACTATAAGCTTGAACAATGTGTACTATAAGCTTGAAAAATGTGCACTATAAGCTTGAACAATATGCACTATAAGAATGAAAAATGTACTCTATTATGCAAAAAAAAAAAAATATGCATTGTAACATTTTGAAGAGTATTGACAGTTTTCCTTGTGCAGTTACATGATATTTTATAAGGCCAAACAATGTGCACTATAGAGGCAAACAATGTGCTCTGTAAGGCTAAACAATGTGCTATGTTCGTATATCACATGCCAAAAATCGTATAATAAACATATTCTGTGAAGTTTTATTTAATAAAAATGTGTTCTGTAAGATACAATAATGTGCACTGTAAGGACAGACAATGTGCACTATAAGGGCAAACGATGTGCACTGTAAGGCCAAACAATGTACTTTGTAATGCCAAACAATGTGCTCTGTAAGACCAAACAATGTGTTTTGTAAAGCACAACAATGTGCACTAGATGCATAAAACTAAAGTGGAGGAGTTGCTTTGTTTACGGGTTATTCTTATGTTTTTTTTTTGTTTTTACTTTTTTGCCCTCTAACAATGTGCTTGTCATTTAACATTATGAAAATTACTTAATTTCCACCGCCATTTCATTCAAGCTCAAAGGCTTAGATCATCTATTTTCTATGTGCGCATTTTTCACCCAAGGATCAATTTTCACTTAATCCTTTACATACATATATATATATATATATATATATATATATATATATATATATAGGCCATGTCTGGCTAAGGCGATATATATATATCCTTTACAATTTTTGGGGGCCCAATTTTTTTTTTTTAAAAATATGTTATATATAATTTAATATTTTTGTAATTTATAAATATTTTTTTAGAATCCATATGTTGGTCTTAATTGTATGTGAAAATAAAATTTTAGAAGTAATTGACGTTGAAATTTGGGGTGAATAAATTTGTATTTAAATATGTACGAAAATGTCATTTTTAAATTAAATTTTGAAATGTATTTTTTTTTCTTTGTTGAATTTTTATGCATTATATTTACACAAAATTTTTTATTACTTTTTTACTTTTGTCATAGAATATAATAACTTAAGTCTATATGAATTTGGACTCAATTAGGTTAGTTATAGAGATTTTCTAGATCTTCTAGACTTCTATCTTTATATTTCATAGGAACTTTTTGGATTATGTTTCTTACCTTTATAAATAGATTTCTTTGTATCATTATAGCGAAATCTAAATGTTAAAATATATAAATATATGTGTGTGTGTGTGTGTCTATATATATATATATATATATATATATATATATATATATATATATATATATATATATATATATATATATATATATATATATATATATATAGGAAAAGGGTCAAATTGGCCACTGAACGTAACGCGAAAATGCAATCAGGCCACTCAACCTAAAAAACTTGCAATTAGCCCATTTAACAGCGCAATTTCATTCAAATTCACCATTTAGCCGGTTTCTACCCTTGTTTCCGGTTGCTCGACGACGTGGCAGGTAACGTGGCAATCTTATTCATTTATTTTGCTTTGTGTCATATTCCACTGTGGCATGAGAAAACACCAAAATCCACCGCGACGGAAGGAGAGCAATCAGAAAACCGCAATTCCCAAATCAAAATCCCCAAATCCCAAATCGAAATCCCAACCGGTGAACCCTAAACCCAATTCGAAACTAACCCCCAAATCAGAAGTGTTGCCCCAGTTCGGAACATCTCCTTGTGCGGATACCATTGCTGCAATCAGAAAACCCTAGGCTACGTGCGTTGTTGGTTCGTTGAAGAGTTTCCACTTCGCAGTTTGAACGAACGAACATCAGGTAAGTATCTCTGAGTTCTTTTATAGTTGGGTCTATG
>CP025647.1:10160227-10175201 GCA_003576665.1 Ipomoea trifida | reverse complement strand
TATATATATATATATATATATATATATATATATATATATATATATATATATATATATATAAGGTGGGTTGACCCCTGCTATATTTTTATGTTTATTTTTTTGAAAAAAAAATTATAATTAAAGACCGAAATGCTTTTGTATTTCACTACATTTAAACTCTTTTGTTGATAAAGGATAAAACAATAGTCATACCACAATAATACTATGGATAGAGCACGGACGTTCAAACCCCCTCTTGTAAGGGAAAATCAATCTTGCTCATCTTATGTATAGAGCTTTGTGAGGAATTATTTAAAGACCTTGGTATTTTTAAAGATAATATTTTACTTGCTTCTAAGATGTGTCATGGTATAAAGCTAGGAAATCAGGATATAATGCCGAAGCTAGACATGGCTAAGGCCTATGACCAGGTTTCTTGGTTTTTTCTTGTTTCTATGATGCGCAGGGTGGGTTTTGTGAGGTCTGGATTGACCTGGTCTATTCTGCTGTTTCTAATGTCTGGTATTCTGTTATTAGTGTAAATGGGGTCAAGGAGGGTTTCTTTACCTCGTCTCGTGGTCTGAGGCAGGGAGGCCATCTTTTCCCTAGTCTTTTTATCATTGTTGCAGAAGTTTTGTCCATGATCATCGCTCGAGTCCATTTGGACAAGAGTATCCCTAGATTATAGCATCCTACTAGTACTTCTCATATTCATTACTTATTGTATGCGAATGATGTTATTATTTTTAGTACTGGTAGGCAGGGGGCTATCTATAGGGTCATTAGGGCATTAAAAGAGTATGAGGAGATTTCTGGTCAGATGGTTAGCTTCCCTAAGAGTGTTTTTTATATGCATCCTCGTACCTCAAGCAATGTTATTTGTAGGATTAGAGATGTGACTAGGTACATTCATAAGCCTTTTCCGTTTACATATCTCGGGTGCCCTATTTATGTGGGTCGAAAAAAATGTGTTTATTTCTCATTGGTGGTGGACAAGGTGAAGGCTAAGTGCCTTGGGTGGCAACGTAGGTTGTTATCTAAGGGCGGGAAGGCGGTACTAATCTCTTTTGTTTTGCAGGCTATTCCTTACATCTTTTTGCAGCTTGTGCTCGTTGTTACAGTTGGGCGTCATGGAAAATGCTAGCCCTCCCCAAAATAGAGGGTGGTGTGGGGTTCCTTGATCTTGACCTGATGGTACGAGCATGCGAAGCTGTGGTGGAATTTTCGCGCAGTGTATTCTTTGTGGGGGGAAATTTCATGAGAGCTAAGTACTGCATTCGTGTTCATCCGGTGGCAAAGCTTGTGCAATCTTCAGATTCACATGCTTGGAAACGCATGGTTAGCGTTAGGGATGAGGTGGAGGCGGTCTTGGGTTGGCGGTTGACTCATGGAGATGTTAATCTCTTATGGGACAACTGGTCAGGACTTGGGCCACTAGGGCGTCTTTACCACTTCCCTGGCGTTGAATACTCTGGTGATTTATTTTCTTACTTTATTCAAGATGGGGAATTGAATTTATCTGCCTATGATGACCTTCTGCCAGTGGGTTTGGAGGCGAACATGTCCCGCTTAGGCCAAACGAATTTTAGTAAGGTTTAGGGGTACGATTTAGGGTTATGATTTTAGGGTTTGGGGTTTAAGATTTTAGGGTTTAGCGTTTGCAAGGTTAAGGTTTAGGGGTTAGGGTTTTGGTGTTTGAGGTTTTAGGATCTAGGGTTTAGCATTTTAGGATTTATGGTTTAAGTTTAAGGGGGTTTGGGTTTAGGATTTTGTGTTTAGGGTTAAGGGTTTTGGATTTTAGTTTTTAGGGTTGTAGGGTGTAGTGTTTAGGGTTTAAGGTTTGGAGCATCTAGTAGGGGACTTTGGGGAGAGATTCGAGAGGGTCAAGTTCAACTTTAAAACGCTCGAAGAACATGTCATTGGAGAATTCGACAAAGTCAAAGACGAGCATCAAGTCATGGAGGATCATTTTGACCAATTCGAGGAGAGGATGATGAACGCCCTCGAAACTTTGGAAGCAAGCATCGAGGCGATGCGAGAAAACCTTGCATTATATAAAAGCTAGGGTCGTTGCTAGTACGGGTTACCACTACCACGTCATGCCCATATGTTCCAAGGCCCGTGTGCTTCAAAGGCATAAGAGATGCCAAGGAAGTCGAAAATTTCCTTTGGCAAATGGAACAGTATTTCGAGAATCTTGATCTTAACGACGAAGTAGAGAAGATCAAGGTTGTTACCCATACCTTACCAATACGATTATGCTTTGGTGGAGACGAAAACATGCCAACATCGAATGAGGGACCTACTGCATAAACACGTGGGATGATTTCAAGGAGGAACTCGAGCGACATTTTTACCCCAAGAACGAGGCACATAGATGACTTAAGGAGTTGAGGCAACGAGGGTCTATCCAAGATTATGTATAAGAGTTTACGACTCTTATGCTTCAAATCCCAAACCTTTTCGAGGAGGATCTCTTATTTTACTTCATCGATGGGTTGCAGCAATGGGCCAAACAGGAGGTGCAACGACGAAATGTTCAATCAGTGGACGAAGCAATTGCCGCCGTCGAGTCCTTGACTAACCTTTGTTCTTCAAGCAACTTCGATCCGTCAAAGAGAACGGACAAGGGTCCGACAATAGATGGGGGAGAGCGGCATGATAACCGAGAGAGGGATACAACCAAAGGAGGTCACCAACCAAGAATGGGGATAGGAGCGTCGCATAAAGGGAGTATGAAGAAAAGAAGAATGATTTTTCATGTCGAAGCTGGCATGTTACGTATGTAAAGGGCCACATTGAATGATGGATTGTCCAAAACTTAGTTTCCTTTCGGTCATGGTGGAACAACACTAGGCCAAGACTCATGAGAAAGCGGAGCTAAGTAGGATGGGATCGCTCCAAGTCCTCACAGCCTTGAAAGCCCAAACAACGCCGACAACTTCGCGCAAAGGGCTAATGTACGTCGAAGCAGTTGTAAACGGCAGTTGTAAACGGTAAGTTGGTAGATATTGGTGTCACACACAATTTCATGACCGAGGATGAGGCTAGAAGACTTGGTCTTCGTTGGACAAAGGGAAAGGTTGGCTCAAGGTCGCCAATGCGAGAGGCCAACCACTTAGCGACGTAGCGCGAGGTGTAAAGCTACACTTAGGCACTTGGGAAGGCCAAGTGAATTTTTTCGTGGCACCAATGGATAATTATAAAGTCATGCTTGGGATGGACTTCTTTCGGCAAGCCACAACCATCCCAATGACATCGTTTAACACGATGTGAATTTTGGAGAAGGGGGTTACATGCATGATCCCAATCACCGATGGCCCTATTCATCTATCAGCCATGAAAGTTGTGAAAGGGGTCAAGAAAGCCGATTCCTTGAGGATACCAAAACGAACACCACCTATGGTGACTAAGTCTTTCAACCAAGACATAGAAGATGTGCTCACGTCAAAGTGACTACCCGAGTCTGAGGTAACATGGGAACCCATTGAGGACTTGTGGCAGTTCCAAGACCGACTCGAGGCATACAAGGCGACGAGGGCATCGCCTAGAGATGATATACACACTTGAGGATGAATTTTGGAGTATTCTAGAGAATAAATCCTAACCATAGGATTAAGTAAATCTCCAACATCTATTGAGAAGGTAGAATAGGTATAAATAGCCCTCAATGAGGCCTCATTTGTAACATTGCAATAGTGGAAGCAATACAAGTTCCCTATAAATCTCAAGTGTTTCCTTTAGCTTATTTGTAAGGTTATTGCCCAACTTATTTTCGTAGCAATCTCATCGCTCATTTAGCATCACTTCTGAGAGTCGAGCGAGGCTAACTTAGCTAAAGGATCTTAGGATTTACGGTTTTAGGGTTTATCGAGGTTAGGTTTGCAAGGTTTAGGGTTTAAGATTTTAGGGTTTAGGGTTTGTAAGATTTTAGGGTTTAGAATGTTTAGTGTTGCAAAGTTTATGGTTTTTAGGGTTTAAGGTTTTAAGGTTTTGGGTTTTGGTGTTTAAGGTTTAGGGTACAAGGTAAAGGGTTTAGGATGTTTAGGGTTGCAAGGTTTATGGTTTTTAGGGTTTAAGATTTTAAGGTTTTGGGTTTTGGTGTTTAAGGTTTAGGGTACAAAGGTTTTAGGTTTTGGGTTTAAGGTTTAAGATTTTAGGGTTTTGCATTTAGGGTTAAGATTTAGGGTTTAAAAGGTTTAAAATTTTAGGGTTTATGATTTTAAGATTTTAGAGTTTAGGATTTAGTTTAGGGTTTAGGGAAAGGGTTAGGGTTTAAGGTGTTTAGGGTTGCAAGGTTTTGATGTGTAAGGTTTTAAGGTTTAGGATTTAAGACTTAGGGTTTAGGGTTTTAGGATTTAAGGTTTAGGATTTAAGACTTAAGGTTAGGAAGGTATAAGGTTAAGAAATTTTGGGTTTAGGGTTTAAGGTTTAAGATTTTAGGGTTTAGGATAGGCTAAGTTTATGGTAGGGTTTTAAGTTTAGGGTTTAGGGAAAGGGTTGCAAGGTTTAGGGTTTTAGGTTTTGGTGGTTTTAAGGTTTAGGGTTTTATGGTTTAAGATTTAAGATTTAGAGTTTAGGGCATAAGATTTTAGGGTTTTGGGTTTCAAGGTTTAGAGTTTAGGGTAGTTATAAGGTTAAGAGATTTTGGATTTTAAGGTTTAAGGTTTAAGGTTTTAGGGTTTAGCATGGTTTAGGATAGGTTAAGTTTAAGGTTTATGGTTTTAAGATTTTAGAGTTTATGGTTTTAGGGTTTTAGGTTTAGGGTGTTTAGGGTTTATGGTGTTTGAGGTTTTAGGGTTTTGAGTTTTATGGTTTAGGGTTTAAGATTTTAGGGTTTAGGGTTTTAGGGTGGTTTAGGTTTGCAAGGTTTAGGGTTTAGGGTTTAAGATTTTAAGATTTAGGGTGTTTAGGGTTGCAAGGGTGTTTAGGGTTGCAAGGGTGTTTAGGGTTTTGGTGTTTAAGGTTTTTAGTGTTTTAGGATTTTGGGTTTAGGGTTTAAGGTTTAGGGTTTAAGGTTTAGGGTTTAAGGTTTAAGATTTTAAGGTTTAGGGTTTTGCGTTTAGGGATTTAAGGTTTGGTTTAGGGTTTACGGTGGTTTAAGATTTTAGGGTTTAGGGTTTTGCGTTTAGGGATTTAAGGTTTGGTTTAGGGTTTACGGTGGTTTAAGATTTTAGGGTTTAGGGTTTGCAAGGTTTAGGGTTAAGATAAGGTTTAAGATTTTAAGGTTTAGGGTTTTGCGTTTAGGGATTTAAGGTTTAGAGTTTAAGGTTTGGTTTAGGGTTTAGGGTGGTTTAAGATTTTAGGGTTTAGGGTTTGCAAGGTTTAGGGTTAAGATAAGGTTTAGCGTTTTTGGGTTTAAGGTTTAGGGTTTTAGGATTTTAGAATTTAGGGGTTAAGGGTTAGGTTTGCCTGGTTTAATGACCTTGTAGTAATTCTAGAACATCTTCGCGATCAGCAAAATCAGCAGGAACTATTCATTTATCAACTTGGACCTTCATCTTCATGATCAGCAAGCTCTAGAGACATTGTAGTAAGTTTCAATTTATCCAGACCCACTGCAAATAGACAATGGCACCAAGTTAATGTTCAAGTTTAAAAAAAAAAAAATAGTATAGACATCTACTATTGTTTAATCATGTCTAACAAAGCAAATTCACATTCTAAACCTGGCACATGCTGGCAAAGCAAATTCATTGAAAATTATTTTGATTATTATCCAAAGAAAAATTAGGCTAAAGATGCATCACCAAAGATTAAATCAGTATAGTCTGTGGACAAATGATATAACAATCATATTTCAACTGTAGGCTAAAGAACTGAACTTAGGCATGAATCCCATCTTAATGAGCAATGTGAGCACTGACCAGGCAGTCAAGTCGAGCATTAATAGTTTCAATGTCTTTCAACGGCTGCAAAATATTTTCCCGAAGAAGTCTAGTCCTACAGGGAATTATAATTAAGAAAATTGAGAAACTTCAAGGAAGCATCACATACATACTCTATTATACATAGCTAGAGACATTTTCCTTTTCAATGTCACAGCATGTTGACTGTGATTGGAACCAATTAACCAAAGAGACATTTCCAGCATGCAAAAGATGTAAGCAGCATAATTTAGCAAGTAGTAAATATAGCAAGAGGGGATGCAAGCAACATGGAGAAACAGACTATACCAAGACTGGTATTACCTATACTCTCAAAAATAAAAATAAAAATAAAAAATAAAAAATAAAAACAAACAAAACAAAACAAAATACAAACAAACAAAAAAACAAAAACAAAAAATCAATATGAAGCTTCCCCTTTCACCATTAAAGAGTGATATGCCGCACTTAAGAAATGTGTAAAACTTCCAGGTGCTAAACATGATAGATCACTACTCAAGGGGCTATTAATGAGTTCCTTCATATTGCTTATAAACCAGCACAAACACTCTCTTGTAGCTTAATGTTTTCTATGTTACAATATCCCGTATATAATTAAGAAATATGTCTTGATATAAAGTTTAGCTTTATTAAAGAACAAATGCCAAATGCCAAATGCCATTAAAGACCAAGATAAAATGCAGTATAAAATGCTATAGAAGACAGTTAATGCAATGAACAGCAAACTGGGATATCAGTTAAAATGCCGTGGATCAATAATCTGTCAGTTTAACATACCCTCCAAAAGTTTTGGTTGTCTTAAGCATTTGGAATAGGCTTCTCTTCTTGTTGCTTGTCCCCAAAAGGCCGCCAGAGTGCATTGGCTCTATTATCTCCAAGTTCTGGACACTGACATCAAATAACAAGTACAACATTCATACAAGATATTTTCCCAACACTTGCCACTAGAATCTATAATCAATTCCAATGATGTATATAGCTGAAAAGGCACTTCAATTGCAGGCATAATGGTAGGAATTTGTAGATTAATAATCTACAGTAATGTATAAACCAAATTGCTATTAACAAGGCTACCTGGAAGAATCAATATTCATGTGGTCAAATGATCCATTAAAGGTGACCTGGAAGAAAAGCAGAGTAAACTGCATAATTTCACCTCAACAGAAGCAGGACTATTGGTTTCAGTTGGAAGTGCAGACTTAATTTGATGTTATATGCCATAATTATGCATACAACAAAAGCTTGATGTATTCCAAGTAGATTTTTTTTTTTTTTTTGAAAAAAATATTCCAAGTAGATTAAACATTATTTAATTACACATTTGTGAGGAATGAAATAAACCAACAGCTCCAGCCTCATGCCATTAATAATAGAAAGATTTCAACTTTGGTTATGTACTGTTCTTGTATATCACAATCAGGCAAGAATTATCAGATTTTGATGACTATGGATTCATTCATACTGCTTGCAGACAACCTAGGATCAGCATTTAGATCCTTTCATATTGTGAACAACAAAGTATAAAAGCAAATTAATCAATTTCCCTAGTAATATCCAAACTCTTGGCCATTTCCAGCAGTAGATTCTTCCTTTGCAGATAGCATATTCAAATTCGAAGCAGTGATTAGAAGCTTTGTTTTCTGTTTATTTATTTTGAGTTAAGGTTGAGTAATGTAAAAGAAAGAAGCACATACCAGCAATGAGTGATTTGTAACAATGACCCCTTTCTCTGCTTCTGTCCTATGAATGACACAAATAATATTTGTGTTAAGAGCTACAGATCTCAATCAGGAAAAAGCAAGAAAAGTGTATATTGGCCTTTGGTATTATTTTTCGGAAATGAGAGCTTTACTTTTGCATCTTAGTTCATATATTTCACAGGCCCAAGAATAAATCACTACAATCCTGGTAGCTTAAGATAATTATATTCTAAGACTTGCAATATCAGTGACTCCTCACACTGTATAGGCCAATCCTTGAGCATACACAGAGATTAAGCAAAATTTTAAGCCACAATCATCAGAAAGTATGCACACATCTGTTGTAATATATGAAAATCAACTGTCTGAAAGAAATTGAAGATAAAAAGCATCACTAAGTGCCCTTCCTAATTTTTTTTTCGTTATGAGAAATAATACTAAATCACTGCAGGTTAATGGCACTAAAATGGAAGTCTGTCAGCAAATATCAAGACATGGTGAGGATCATGTTTTTGTCAATTATAGCTAGAGAAATGATACAAAATATGAACATTTCTTGTTTACAGTACCACTTAATGGTTGCTGCTGCAGCAGCCAAGCATAGATAGTATTGTTTGTAATATGAGTCTAAACCAAGCGCAGATGGTTCTTTGGCAGCTAAGTTTTTTATCAGCACAGCTCCCTTAAAAATTTCATTAGTTTGGAACAAAGTTAGCATCTAACATAAATAATAAATGGCATGAATGCATTGTGTTAAAGCTATAAAAGCTTTGGAAAATAATTAGATTCAGTAGAGGCATGCTTTAAAAATTACCCTGGTAAGAATGGTAGGAGGCTTGTGGAATTTGGAACGGAAAAATCCCTCTCCCCACCATGAAACAAAATCAATCAGAGAGAAAGCAAAGGGCCGTAGGAGGCTTGTGGAATTTGGAACGGAAAAATCCCTCTCCCCACCATGAAACAAAATCAATCAGAGAGAAAGCAAAGGGCCTTCTTCAGCAGAATGAATGATATTGACCTTCATCTGAAATGGGATTTGCAAAATGGATTTATCTGAAATAGAATTTACATACCAATCTTAAACATTGGGGCAGGATGTTTTTGAGCTAATTAGGCATCAAAACAACAAGAAATGTACAAACAAATGAGATATTGTTCACAATTGATATGCACAGAAACTAGATTGGAGCTACCCTTCTGTTTCTATTGTGAGGAAATGTTGGAGGAGCCGGCAGGATATGGTTCTTCCTCATCGCACCTATCTGCAAACGTTCCCATCTCGCTCACTCTGCACTGTCTGAAGCTAGAGTATATATTGCTTGGAACTTTCAGCCATTGGTACCCTGATTTCATAAATGAAGTAGCTTGGCCACCACACCACAACTGCCTTTATCTGATGAGTGCTGGCTGTTCTGAAATGATTCGCCTCAAAAATGCATTCGAAGACGACTCTCAACAAGATTCCAAATAGTACTTTACCATTTTCAGTTGTGTTTGCTAAGAAATGGATGTGAATCAGCTCCTGACAAGTGCTTTTCACATTACTTGGATGCTTCTTCCATCTTCAAGCTGGTGATTAAGGTTGTAAATTCAATAAATGCTTCTTTTCAGTATTGACAAGAAAAGGAAAAATAAGCATGCTAGCATATACACCATAGCAATATGTCCTACTGAAAAAGTGAGTAGAAAAGATTTTTTTTTTAAATAAAAAATGAAAATTTAAAATGTCAGGTTCTTTATGAACTCATCAGCATATTTTATCATCATATCTCCCATTTTTGCAATAACAGTAAAAATCTTTCTCACATCCCTAAAAATAATCTGGGTAAAATATTAAATCAGATTAAATTATAAACCCCATTTAGCAAAGCATATATCATCATAAGAAAAATCCATTTTCAATAGCCAAAAGATACAGTGAAAGTTATATATCAATTAGCAGCATAAAGATCAAGGCTATATATACTCTTCATTTATTAAATCAGATTACATTATAAAACCCATTTAGCAAAGCATATCATTACAACCAAAATCCATTTTCAATACCCAAAAGATAAGCGAAATTTACATCTATTAGCAACATTAAGATCAAGGCTGTATATATATACTCTTCAACATTTTCCATTCAGTTTAATTACAAAAAGAACGTCCTAAGTATATAACATACATTTTCACTGGAATTTTTTCTCAGAAGATACTCTTCCTGAAGAGGGAAACGGGATTGAGTCTTGTTTGAAGAAACAGAGTTCCTTAATCCTGCATCCATCACGTTAATAACACCAAAAAAAACACTACTACTAAAGAATCGCGCAAGAATTAATCTAGCAAGGGCCCAAGGGGTCTGAAATAGAACAGATTAGAGCGTTAAGAAAGAGAGAGAAAAGAAAAAACACAATGAAATAAAAGAAAATATATATCAAACAAGAAATCGAGATTGAAAGTGTTGGAGATCGAGAGCCGCCAAGAGCCGCCAACGGTGGATTGCCTTGAATCTTGATCAGGGAGAAAGCTAGGGCAGAGAACAGATAAACGAGAGATGATTGAGATTGAAAGTGTCGGAGATCGAGAGCCGGCGATGGTGGATTGCCTTGATCAGGTGGGATTCGGAGAAAGCGAAGAGAAGAGAGAAACGAGAGAGATGATTGAGAGATTCAGTAGAAAACGATTGTTTTATAGATGTCAAAGCACCGACGGCTCTTTTTCGAAATACCAAAAGATCCGTTGTAATATGTTTAGACTAAAATGCCCATCCTTGATCCTCCGTTTCCAGATGGATAACTGATACTGGGCTGGACCTCAGGGCTCTTTGGACATCCTTCACTGGGCTTCAAATACTGTTGTGAAATTATTTAACCCACTCCTGCCTACACTTTGAATATCATTTAATAATAATAATAATATACTTGTGTTACATAATATTTTTGGCGTATTTGTTAAGAATTTGTGTTTTGTTAGGTAAATAACATCTGTCCATATTTGGAAGAAAGTAATATGGACAGATGTTATTTACCTAACAAAACACAAATTATGAATGTAACAGTTTGAAAATGACGATTTAGAGTATAAAAAATATTCAAACGATAGACTATTCGCAATCTTTTCCCACTTTTAAAATATTACTAGTTTTATACGCGCATAGCGCGAATGTGTTAATGCCCAATGTTTATATATAAATAAATATTTGAAAGTATATCAATGCAAGATTATATATGAGAAGTTTATACATGAGTAATTGAATGTCGAATTTTTTTATTTAAATATCTAACTCAAAGTATATATATGAATCTAAGATAATATAGAAAATTCATTATAATTATTACTAAAATAAATGTTTGCAACGTTGTAAAACCGATAGTCTAAATATTTGGTCTAAAAATGATAGTATAAATAAATACTTCGTACTACTTTTAATTTGAATTTTTTTAAAGTGTTCTTAATTCTCTTTTGAGTAACATTGTCATTGTCTTCAATTCATCTTTACTATTTGTTCTCTTCCTTTTTGTTTGTTGTGTGTTATTTGCAATTCGGTTATTGTTGGTAGCATAGATGACAACGTCATGCAATGAAATTACAATATAGGAGCTATGGACTTTCCATTAGGTGCTCTGCTTGGGTTCATTTGGTTCAACCATTATCGTTGAATGAGTTATTGTGGATAAAGAAATTCCTAGTTTAAGAAAAAAGATTAAATAAATTAATAAAAATTTGAAAACTTAAAATATTATGTATTCCAAAGATATTAAAAGGTAATTTCTCGCTTCAATTTGCTGGGTAGTGGGTTATTTCAGTACTTTCATTGTCAACAATCCCCCAAGTAGTTAATATGATTGGTTTCAAACTATTCTTTTTTTATTTTTTTCATGGTATTAAAGAAATACATATGTATCATTTTTTGGTGTAACTACTAATTTATTTAATTCAATAAGAGTAAAATAGAGTGATTCCGTTTCAATTGTTAGACTATTTGAGTACTCTCTTTGTCAACCAATCCCCAAGTAGTTAATATAATTAGCTTCAAATTATTTAAATTTTTTTTCATAGTATTAATAAAATATTTGGTAAATAAATGTATAACATTATTTTGTACTATAACTTTGATATTTAATTACAAGATATTGTAAAAATAAGATAATGGACAATGTAATGAATTAAAGAATATTTGCATGAGAGAAAATAAAGACAATATAACTAATGAAATTATTTATCTTATTTAATTTAATTTTTTGATAATGAATAATTTTTTCAAATAAAAGTATTGTAGACACATAATTCTAATTAAAGAAATACATATGTATCATTTTTTGTTGTAGCTACTAATTTATTTAATTTAATAAGAGTAAAATAAAGTGAAAGACTTAATTATGTCAAATTTGATTGAGATGAGGTTCGAACCTAAGACCTTTCTTATAGAAATTAATGAGTTAGTTAAAAGTTAACGGAATATTAACAGAGAAGAGAATATTTAACGGAAAACTTAACGAAAATCATAAAAGTAAGGTTAAATTAGGTAATCTCTATGAATAATATTAATCTGAATTATCTTAGCCATCTATTTGATTAAATAATTCATTTGAACCATCCATTTGATTACCGCCATTTTTTCTACCCATTTTAGGCCTAACTCTCTTTGGCTCTTATTAGTATAATATAATAATAGATATCATTAAATTTAAAATTAATCACTATTTACTTTTCATTAATACAATTTTCACTATTCACTTTCTATTTTAAATTTAATGTACAAGCATATTAACATAAAAAATACTAACAAAAACCCAAGGATATAACATATATAAATTGACACATAATATTTTTAGATGATGATGATATACATGTGTTACATATATTTTTGACTTATTTGTTAATAATTTTTGTTTTGTTAGGTAAATAACTTCTGTCCATATTTGGAAGAAGTAAGTCTTGAAAAGGACAATATAAAAAAATATTTAAACGATAGACTTCTTCAGCTGAAGCTTTAGATTATTCCTTCTCATGAATCTTTTCTCATTTTTAAAATATCATATCATTAAATGTGGGATTAATCAGTATTCACTTTCTATTCATGCAATTTCTCTCCCTACTTTCAAATTTTGTATCTCTTTTGCATCACCTTATAAAATTTATTTCTTTGATCGATAACAAAATTTATTTTCTATAATTATATATTTTATAAATATATAAATTAATTTAAAATATTAAAAATCTTCAAATTTCATCAAATTATTTTACAAAATTTGAAATAAAATACTCCGTATTTCATGTTAGGCAAATATTCTGAAAGAATTATACTACGTTATAATTTACAATAGACTAATAGTAGATAAAATATTATTTTAATTATATAATGAATTATTTTAAATTTATATTATTAACAAAGTAATAATATTAATAATTAAACAAAAAGGAAATTTCAATTACAAAATTGAAAAAACAAAGAAAAAAAAAGAAAAAGGCAAGAGCACATTAGATTGCAATTGTAACAATTGCGTGGCTGAGAAGTTATTGAGATCTTTCACATTGATATTCCTCTATCAATGCACAATAGTTATTACGTAGAGGGTGGTTCACACAGTCCAAAATGACATCGTTTTATGTAAAAAAAAAACAAAAACAAATTACGCGACCCATTATAATATATATTTTTATAACTCATAATGTATATTTTTTTAAAGTATAATGTATATTATCTTACTTAGAATTTTATTATTCTAACACATAATGTAAATTATTAACACATAAAGTACATTATTCTAAGACATAATGTGCATTATTTGAATATATAAAATACATTATTCTAACTCATAAAATTCAACGACGTCATTTTGTACCGTGATCCAGTTATATAGACCGTGATTTGCCGTCAATGCCAAGCTACTTTGTTAAACGTCTTCAAAACGCTAGCCTGTCTTTCATTCCTCCTGTGGGCTCTCCAACTAATTAATTGTATAACTAATCAGTCTTCTTAACAAAATTCCAAGTCAATTGTATTGCTTGCTCAAGGGGTCATAGCTCATAGGCCAACATCCAATTCAAAACAGACATATATATAGTGATAGAAGAAGTGAGAGCATAAAACTAATTAACAACATAACTGAAATACAATATAATCTATTTTGCTTGGGTTTTATTAAATGGGTGGGTTTGGTTTTCGGGCGCACTTTTTCTCAGCTTTCCATATTATTGTGTTTACAGTAATTATACTTCATAATTGCTGTCAAGTAGAGAGCAAATCACAAGATAGCTGCCCACTAGAATTTAAGTGTGGAAATGTCTCACAAGTAAGTTTTCCTTTCTCAAAAAGTCACATCCTGATTGCGGGTTTTTGATTTTAGATTGTGATGCTAAATCATCTCCACGCTTGAGGTTGGAAATGATAGATATGAGGTTTTACAAATGGGAAATGATTTTACCAAATTTTTTGATCCACTTCTGAATAAGTACATACAAAATCGAAGTTGTGACACATTCAGTAGGAATTTGTCCTTTCTAAATACTCCTTTGATTTCATCTCATGTTATTGGCTTCAATACTCCTACGGCGTTCAGATGCAACCATAGTTTGGAGAATAATCGTCATTCAGTGAGTATAAAAGCTACCATGGTTGTAAAAGCTTTACTTTAATCTATCCAAAAAATGGTAGAAATATACTAGATAGCAAAGTACCATCGGTTGCTCACCCATTCAATTGCCATTTAAATGGCGTTTCAATACCAGCAAATGAGGACTTGTTTGAGAAGTTAAGTCCTAATTTTGATCTATCCTGGAATGTGTCTGAAAGTTGTTTAGATTGTCACTACAAAGGTGGTCGATGTTTAGTTGACAACAGTAACAATATTCAATGCTCTAAAGTACGTCCAATTAATTATTTAGAGACTTTGATCCCTTCATAATTGGATAGCATTCTTGCTATACTTTCATAGCCAATCAACGTTATTGAGATATTGTGTGAATTGTGATTGGTTGCAGGAAAAAATAAGCAGAAGATTATTGAAATAGCAGGTAAATGTCTGGTCGTTTTAACAATTAGTGCTTCCATTTTAGGTAATTAAATTTTGAGCAGAGGCTGGTGAAGGGTTAAATCCAGCAATTGATAGATAGGCGATTGTTGGACTGAGGTCAGTGAAGGGTCAAATCCAACATCCTGCTTTCGAAAATGTGTGGCAGTTTATAACGAAATAAAATTGTGTTATTGCTAGCTGCTAGCTATAACTTTTGGCATAGTGATAAACGTTTGATCCTAACACTTAGAAATCCAAACATTGATGATCTATAGTGTGTTAATTCAGTTGTGGGCAGCATTGCTTTCATTTCGGTAAGTTTGGTGGCGTCGTGTGTGTTATCCGGCGTCGCAAGAAGGGACTTAGAGGTTATTCACACTTCTCAACCAAAAATCGGAGGTATAGAGAT
>CP025647.1:10141189-10160202 GCA_003576665.1 Ipomoea trifida | reverse complement strand
ACTGCAGTATATATGAAAAGAAAGTGAGTGGCGCGAATTCATCCGTTTATTTCATTAATCAAAACGACGTCGTTTTGGGACCGCGGTCCACAATGCATTGTGGACCACGGTCCACGATATAATTTGCGGTTTCCATATGGATAACTGATACTGGGCTGGACCTCAGGATTTGATAGGCTCTTTGGACATCCTTCACTGGGCTTCAAATACTTGTGTTACATAATATTTTTGGCGTATTTGTTAAGAA
This sequence comes from Ipomoea trifida, assembly GCA_003576665.1. Taxonomy (NCBI): domain Eukaryota; kingdom Viridiplantae; phylum Streptophyta; class Magnoliopsida; order Solanales; family Convolvulaceae; genus Ipomoea; species Ipomoea trifida. Next base: position 10,159,955 of record CP025647.1, on the reverse strand, counting down.
TTTGTGTTTTGTTAGGTAAATAACATCTGTCCATATTTGGAAGAAAGTAATATGGACAGATGTTATTTACCTAACAAAACACAAATTATGAATGTAACAATTTGAAAATGACGATTTAGAGTATAAAAAATATTCAAACGATAAACTATTCGCAATCTTTTCTCACTTTTAAAATATTATATCATTAAATTTAAAATTAATCACTATTTACTTTTCATTAATACAATTTTCACTATTCACTTTCTATTTTAAATTTAATGTACAAGCATATTAACATAAAAAATTCTAACAAAAACCCAAGGATATAACATATATAAATTGACACATAATATTTTTAGATGATGATGATATACATGTGTTACATAATATTTTTGACTTATTTGTTAATAATTTTTGTTTTGTTAGGTAAATAACTTCTGTCCATATTTGGAAGAATGTAAGTCTTGAAAAGGACAATATAAAAAAAATATTTAAACGATAGACTTCTTCTGCTGAAGCTTTAGATTTTTTTTTTAAACCCTGAAGCTTAAGATTATTCCTTCTCATGAAATCTTTTCTCATTTTTAAAATATCAAATCATTAAATGTGGGATTAATCAGTATTCACTTTTTATTCATGCAATTTTCTCTCCCCACTTTCAAAATTTGTATCTCTTTTGCATCACGTTATAAAAATTATTTCTTTGATCGATAACAAAATTTATTTTCTATAATTATATATTTTATAAATATATAAATTAATTTAAAATATTAAAAATCTTCAAATTTCATCAAATTATTTTACAAAATTTGAAATAAAATACTCCGTATTTCATGTTAGGCAAATATTCTGAAAGAATTATACTACGTTATAATTTACAATAGACTAATAGTAGATAAAATATTATTTTAATTATATAATGAATTATTTTAAATTTATATTATTAACAAAGTAATAATATTAATAATTAAACAAAAAGGAAAATTTCAATTACAAAATTGAAAAAACAAAGAAAAAAAAAGAAAAAGGCAAGAGCACATTAGATTGCAATTGTAACAATTGCGTGGCTGAGAAGTTATTGAGATCTTTCACATTGATATTCCTCTATCAATGCACAATAGTTATTACGTAGAGGGTGGTTCACACAGTCCAAAAATGACATCGTTTTATGTAAAAAAAAAACAAAAACAAAATTACGCGACCCATTATAATATATATTTTTATAACTCATAATGTATATTATTTTAAAGTATAATGTATATTATCTTACTTTAGAATTTTATTATTCTAACACATAATGTAAATTATTCTAACACATAAAGTACATTATTCTAAGACATAATGTGCATTATTTGAATATATAAAATACATTATTCTAACTCATAAAATTCAACGACGTCATTTTGTACCGTGATCCAGTTATATAGACCGTGATTTGCCGTCAATGCCAAGCTACTTTGTTAAACGTCTTCAAAACGCTAGCCTGTCTTTCATTCCTCCTGTGGGCTCTCCAACTAATTAATTGTATAACTAATCAGTCTTCTTAACAAAATTCCAAGTCAATTGTATTGCTTGCTCAAGGGGTCATAGCTCATAGGCCAACATCCAATTCAAAACAGACATATATATAGTGATAGAAGAAGTGAGAGCATAAAACTAATTAACAACATAACTGAAATACAATATAATCTATTTTGCTTGGTTTTATTAAATGGGTGGGTTTGGTTTTCGGGCGCACTTTTTCTCAGCTTTCCATATTATTGTGTTTACAGTAATTATACTTCATAATTGCTGTCAAGTAGAGAGCAAATCACAAGATAGCTGCCCACTAGAATTTAAGTGTGGAAATGTCTCACAAGTAAGTTTTCCTTTCTCAAAAAAGTCACATCCTGATTGCGGGTTTTTGATTTTAGATTGTGATGCTAAATCATCTCCCACGCTTGAGGTTGGAAATGATAGATATGAGGTTTTACAAATGGGAAATGATTTTACCAAATTTTTTGATCCACTTCTGAATAAGTACATACAAAATCGAAGTTGTGACACATTCAGTAGGAATTTGTCCTTTCTAAATACTCCTTTGATTTCATCTCATGTTATTGGCTTCAATACTCCTACGGCGTTCAGATGCAACCATAGTTTGGAGAATAATCGTCATTTCAGTGAGTATAAAAGCTACCATGGTTGTAAAAGCTTTACTTTAATCTATCCAAAAAATGGTAGAAATATACTAGATAGCAAAGTACCCATCGGTTGCTCACCCATTCAATTGCCATTTAAATGGCGTTTCAATACCAGCAATGAGGACTTGTTTGAGAAGTTAAGTCCTAATTTTGATCTATCCTGGAATGTGTCTGAAAGTTGTTTAGATTGTCACTACAAAGGTGGTCGATGTTTAGTTGACAACAGTAACAATATTCAATGCTCTAAAGGTACGTCCAATTAATTATTTAGAGACTTTGATCCCTTCATAATTGGATAGCATTCTTGCTATACTTTCATAGCCAATCAACGTTATTGAGATATTGTGTGAATTGTGATTGGTTGCAGGAAAAAATAAGCAGAAGATTATTGAAATAGCAGGTAAATGTCTGGTCGTTTTTAACAATTAGTGCTTCCATTTTAGGTAATTAAATTTTGAGCAGAGGCTGGTGAAGGGTTAAATCCAGCAATTGATAGATAGGCGATTGTTGGACTGAGGTCAGTGAAGGGTCAAATCCAACATCCTGCCTTTCGAAAATGTGTGGCAGTTTATAACGAAATAAAATTGTGTTATTGCTAGGCTGCTAGCTATAACTTTTGGCATAGTGATAAACGTTTGATCCTAACACTTAGAAATCCAAACATTGATGATCTATAGTGTGTTAATTCAGTTGTGGGCAGCATTGCTTTCATTTCGGTAAGTTTGGTGGCCGTCGTGTGTGTTATCCGGCGTCGCAAGAAGGGACTTAGAGGTTATTCACACTTCTCAACCAAAAATCGGGAGGGTATAGAGATGGGGGTTCCGGTATTTTCCTTCTCAGAACTTGTAAAAGCCACAAATGGTTTCGATTCTTCCAAGGAGCTTGGAGATGGAGGCTTCGGGACTGTTTATCACGGTAAGTCCAATTAGGAAGCTAAGGTCTTCACACCACAAGTCCACAATCTTTTAATTTGTTTTTTCAAATATGGTGGCTAAAATAAGTGGACCCCTGCACGATGCAAAAACATTTTGGAAAAAAGGGTCAAATACCAATTGAAACTTTTCTTCTTTTTATTATCTGGTTCACTTAGGGTCAATTTGATTCTGTTTTTTAATTGATTATAAGGTTTAGGTGATGGTGATTATGACTATGTATGTTTTTAACCTTTAGGTAAGCTCCGAGATGGAAGAGAAGTTGCGGTGAAGCGCCTATACGAGCACAATTGCAAGAGAATGGAACAGTTTATCAATGAAATTGAAATACTAACCGGCCTAAGGCACACCAATCTAGTAACCCTCTATGGTTGCTCATCAAAATCCAGCCGTGAACTCCTCCTTGTTTACGAATACATCTCCAATGGAACACTCGCCGATCACCTTCACGGTAAAAGAGCGAACGAAGGATCACTCCCCTGGCCTATCCGCCTCAACATCGCAGTAGAAACCGCCAGTGCCTTAGCCTACCTCCATGCTTCTGACATAATCCACCGCGATGTGAAAACCGCTAACATTCTCCTCGACCGCAACTTCTCTGTGAAAGTGGCAGACTTTGGACTTTCGAGACTTTTCCCGAGTAATGTCACACACGTCTCAACTGCACCTCAAGGGACCCCGGGCTACGTTGACCCAGAGTACCACGAGTGCTATCAGCTCACTGACAAGAGCGATGTTTATAGTTTCGGTGTGGTTCTTATCGAGCTCATATCTTCCATGCCTGCCGTGGATATGAGCAGGCACAAACAAGAGATCAACTTGGCAAACTTTGCGATGAACAAGATCATGAGGGGCTCTTACAACGAGCTGATCGATCCGTCTCTCGGGTTTGAGACAGACGAGGAGATCATGAGGATGACTACTTCGGTAGCAGAGCTAGCTTTTGGTTGCATTCAACAGGAGAAAGATATGAGGCCTACAATGGAGGGTGTAGTAGATGCATTGAAGGAGATTCGAGGTGGTGAGCAAAAAGGAGAGGAAATTATTCCACCACTAACGGAATCAGAACATGTTGTACTGTCCAAGAGTTTTAGATTTCCGACTTCCCCAATTTCTGTGACTGATAAGTGGATTAGTAGTTCTAGTACTACCAACAGTAGCTGTTAAAATTCTAAGAAAACCATCTTTTAAGTCCATCCAAACAAATAGGAGAGTGGGGAAACTTTAGAGGAGTTCGTGAAGATTTTGCTTGTTTAAATTAAAGCTTCCTATTGCAGTTTAATTTTTTGCTAAATCATGTAGAAATGCGTTGCTTTTCTTATGAATTTTTGTACTCTGTAGTAGGTTTCTGTCTGTGGTGATATGATGATAAGGCACTGATGTGTAAATTTTTATACATGAGCCCTAAATGAGTAAATGATGAACTTTGAAAGTTTTGATTAATGAATTATATATGAAAAAGGAAAATAATGTAATTATGTTTATGCAATTATGGACCCTTAATTTGGTGATTTGATCAAAAAAATGATGAATAAACCAAATCAACTAATATATAATTTGTCAATCTCGAATGTATGGAAACTCAAAATGTGTTAAATTCATAATGTCTGGTTTGGTGATTTGGCATGTGTGGATAGGGGTGTGCAAACTATGAAAAATTTCGGTTAATTGATCGAACCGAAAAAGTTCGATTAACCGTAACTGAATCGAACTTTTTCGGTTCGATTAATGGTTAAATAAATCTTAAAACTTCGATTAACAGTTAATTCGGTTCAAAACGATCGGTTAACCGAAGTTTTTAATATATATACATATATATATATATATATATATATATATGTGTGTGTGTGTGTGTGTGTGTGTGTGTGTGTGTGTGTGTGTGTGTATGTATGTATGTTTGGAATTTATAATTTGTGTTTTAATGTTTATAGTGTTGCGGTATTATTTTTGTATATTTTGTTATGAATTTATTATGATATGTATTTTATTTGAATTGAATTTATTATTTTAGGTGTTTTTTAAGAATTTTAAATTTTAGTTTTAAAAAGTTTCGTTAATCGGTTAATCAATTAGACAAAAAATTGATACTGCCAAAAGGAAATCTGTCAACAACCAAGATGGAATGTAATGCTACGAATGCAAGGGACATTGACACATTCAATCCAAATGCCCAACATATCTAAGAAGGAAGAACAAAACCTACAACAATAATTCAGAAATCGAGGAAGACAATTCAAACTTTGTAGCCCTCCCTGCTAATCATGAAGAAAACATGGAAAACCTTCTAGATGCATACACACAACTGCAATCAAGATTTTATTGTGTAAAAGTGTTCCCAAACTCTATACTTTGAAATTGGGGTCAGGTCGGGTCAAAGCACCATGCAAATGTCATACTTATATGTACAAATATCATACTTATATGCTCAAATGTAACACTAATCAAGAATACAAATTTTGTTACTTAGAGAAAAAGTAATACATTTTTCATAATAAGTAATGTTGACAAGTGCCCCTTACTTATAAGGGCAAATATAATACTTTTGAGGAAAAAATAATAGTTTTAAATTGAAATGTAAAAGTATTGTATTTTCCCTTAAAAGTATTATCCTTATAAGTAACAAAAATTTTATTCTTAATTAGTATTACATTTGAGCATATAAGTATGATATTTGTGCATATAACTGATATAAGTGTTACAATTGCATATTGACCCGACCCGACCCGTCTCATGGTGAAACGGTCTCACACAAGTTTTTGCCTTGAAGTTGTGCTCATAATGGATCCAGACTTTTTCTTAATACAAAAAGTGCCTCACATATTAGGAATTTCTCAAACTGTGTTACATTTTTTTTTTGTCACAATTAGTATTCTAAATCATCACACAATCCTCACAAATTCTCGATTCATCAATGATTTATTATTTTAGTAAAACAAACACAGGGTCAATTTTAAAGTGGTCCATTCCAGTATTCCACAAAGTGCAGAATTCATCATTTGCGAATGAAGACCAAAAAAGTATTATATTAAGTAGACCAAAAGACTAAGACCCGGTCAATACTACTTACGTTTACCCCAAAAAGGCAATCAACCAAAAGAAAAGTATACCATTACTGGGAAAATAAATAAATGAAGGAATTTGAAAATTTGAATAATGAAGTCAAGTAGATAGGTATGAAAACATGACTTCAATTCGGCTTCAAATGGAGAAAGAGAAAATGCATTCCCACTGTCTGTGGATTCTTGGTAACAAAATTCCAAGTGCATTGCGATCTTATACATATATTATATGTATATGTCTTTAATTTGTGTGTATGCGAATGAAGCATTGGCAGACCTTTATTAGAAAGAGTTAGAAAGAGTCTAAAGGGCGTGAATAAATTTTTATTTTATTTTTATTTTTATTTTTTTTACAAATATTTGGTCCTAAAGATTTCCAAGAATTTTAACTAAATAAGTTAACTTTTTGACAGTTCCTTTAGAGGTTATGTTGAAGACTTAACTATATAGTCACCGAGAAGTTTTAGTTAAGACTTGTGTACGGTGGAATCTTGTTTTTCAAAGATTGTAAAGGTTAAGAGATAAAGGCAAAGATAATGTAAAGTGAATAAAATAAATGACACAAGAATTTATAGTGGTTCAAGGGTGAAATAATCCATCTACTCCACTCTTCTCCTATCGTCCGAGATTGAATTTTCTAACGGATCAAAAACGCTGATTTTTTAAAAATGTGGTGATATTTTCGTAAATATTTTAATATCAAAGTACAAGTAAATTGTATTAAAAGTGCAAGTAATAGTTTCATTTAATGCACCTATCTGCAAGTAAAATGTATTATAAGTGTGTGTTAAAATGTATTACAAGTGCAAGTAAAATGTGTGCATCAATATTTAGTCAACAAGTTCTCACCTAGTGACTTGGGGATAGTTCTCATATTATTGTGATTTATATAGTTCCACGATCCATTGGCACATTGATATTCCTCTATCAATGCACAATAGTTATTGCATGGATCGTGGTCCACATAATTCAAAAACAACATCATTTCATATAATTTTTTTCTCACGCGACGCACTGCAACATACATTTTTAGAATTCATCATGTATATTATTTTAAAGCATAATGTATATGATCTTATTTCAAAATTTCATTATTTTAACACAAAATATATTATTCTAATGCATAATGTACATTATTATAACTCATAAAATTTAATGATGTTACCGTGTGGTCCAAATTGGGTGCCGTGATTTGCCCGGATTGCCAAGCGACTTTGTTAAACGTCTTCAAAACGCTAGCCTGTCTTTCATTCCTCTTGTGGGCTCTCCAACGTAACAAAATTCCAAGTCAATTGATTGCTCAATGGGTCATAGCTCATTGGCCAATATCCAATTCAAAGCACACATATATAGTGATAGAAGTGAGAGCATAAAACTAATTAACAACGTAACTGAAATACGATCTATTTTGCTTGGTTTTATTAAATGGGGGAGTTTGGTTTTCGGGGGCACTTTTTCTCAGCTTTCCATATTATTGTGTTTACAGTAATTATACTTCATAATTGCTGTCAAGTAGAGAGCAAATCACAAGATAGCTGCCCACTGGAATTTGAGTGTGGAAACATCTCACAAGTAAGTTTTCCTTTCTCGAAAAAGTCACGTCCTGATTGCGGGTTTTTGATTTTAGATTGTGATGCTAAACCATCTCCCACGCTTGAGGTTGGAAATGATAGATATGAGGTTTTACAAATGGGAAATGATTTTACGGCATTTTTTGATTCACTTCTGAATAAGTACATACAAAATCGAAGTTGTGACACATTCAGTAGGAATTTGTCCTTTCTAAATACTCCTTTGATTTCATCTCATTTTTTTGGCGTCAATACTGCTACGGTGTTCAGATGCAACCATAGTTTGGAGAATAATCGTTATTTCAGTGAGTTTGAAAGCTACCATGGTTGTAAAAACTTTACTTTATTCTATCCAAAAAATGGTAGAAATATACTAGATAGCAAAGTACCCATCGGTTGCTCACCCATTCAATTGCCATTTAAACGGGGTTTCAATACAAGCAATGAGGACTTGTTTGAGAAGTTAACTACTACGTTCGATCTATCCTGGAATGTGACTGAAAGTTGTTTAGATTGTCACTACAAAGGTGGTCGATGTTTAGTTGACACCAGTAACAATTTTCAATGCTCTAAAGGTACGTGTAATTACTCATTTAGAGGCTTTCAGTAGTTCATAATTGGAAAGCATTCTTTCATAGCCAGCTTTGTTGAGATTTTGTGTGAATTGTGATTGGTTGCAGGAAAAAATAAGCAGAAGATGATTGAAATAGCAGGTACACGTCTTTTATCATCGAATTCTAGTAACTTAAAAAATTTAAATTGGTTGAAATTTAAAACTAAGGACTATATTGACAATTGAAAAACAATTATTGAGGGACCAAAATAGTAACTAACCGTTAATACTTTTGTATCATTGTGTTGTGAAAATATTGATTTTTAAACCATATATTTTTATATTTAATAATGGAAAATTTTTTATGTATGCTCCATCATAACATAAGGCCTACATTATCAAAGAGAATATAAAATTAGCATATTATATACTATTTATTTTTATGATTTAACACAATTATTTGTGCTTGCTAGTTGTATAAAATTGTGTGCTAAACTGAGTTGATGAGGTCTATAAATTAAGGTTGAAAAGCTTTGACCTACGAAGAAGCAAGCCTCGCAAGCTTAACTCATTCCAACTTGCACGCTTCACGAGTTGTCACACATATGGGTCAACCAACGGGCCAAAAGAAAATTTAAAATATAATTTCTTAAAACTTTTTTAAATAATTAAAATATCAGTAACTTATTCTTACATTCATATATTTTAAAAACATTCATACTTATTAAACCATATTTTACATTATTATTTATTAATAATAATAGAAACATTCGTACTACCGAAATTATTAATTTCAGTAATACGAATGTTTCTATTAATTAAGAAGTGATTTGTTAATGATAAATATAATAGAGAAAATACCAAAAATAGTCCTTCAAAATATGTTATAATTCTCAAATTATTGGTCCTCAACTAATAATTCACCAAAAATAACCTATTGACTATGTAAAAATTTATTCAATTTAGTCCTAAGTGTAAGTTACATAAGACTAAAACAAATCAAATTTTACATAATTAAGGGATATTTTAGATGAATTGATAGTTAATGATTAATTTAAAAATTATGAAATAGTTAAGGAATCATTTTGGGTATTAATTCTTAAAAGGAGTAATTAAATAATTCAAAGTTTTGCTATTAATTGCAGTTGCTTCCGTTGTTGGGGTTGCAATGTTAATGACTTTGCTTCTATGTCTGTGGAGGAATTTCTTATACCAAATATCCATGAGTTTTCTGAAAACGGAAGATGAACGAAATATAGAAGTCTTTCTCAGAAACAATGGATCATTCTCTCCAAAAAGGTATACCTATTTAGAAGTCAAAAGAATTACTAATTCATTTCGAAATAAACTGGGTCAAGGAGGCTATGGTTTTGTCTACAAAGGAAAGCTGGCAAATGGAACTTTTGTTGCAGTTAAGTTACTAAAGGATTTAAACGGTAGTGGGGAAGAGTTTATAAATGAAGTAGCAAGCATTAGCAGAACTTCTCATGTTAATATTGTAACATTATTAGGATTCTGTGTTGAGGGTGACAGAAGAGCTTTGCTTTATGAATTCATGCCTAATGGATCGCTTGAAAGCTTCATTTATGATGGAAAATTGAGGAGTGATCGTCAATTAGAGTGGTTAACATTGTATAAAATCACAATTGGCATTGCTAGGGGACTAGAATACCTACACCGTGGATGTAGGACAAAAATTTTACACTTTGATATAAAGCCACATAATATTCTTCTAGATGAAGACTTTTGCCCAAAAATCTCAGACTTCGGTCTTGCAAAACTACACACAACAAAGGAGAGTTTTGTGTCAATAACTGGTGCACGGGGAACAATTGGATATGTTGCTCCAGAAGTTGCGTGCAGAAACTTTGGAGCGGTTTCTCATAAGGCTGATGTGTATAGTTATGGGATGATGGTACTGGAGATTGTCAGTGGTAGAAAGAATGTTGAGCATGATGTGGATCGCAATAGTGAAATCTATTTTCCGCATTGGATTTATCGCCAGATTGAACTTGATAAAGAGTTAGGATTGAAAGGAATTATGAATGAATTAGATAAGGAATATGCAAGAAAGATGATTATGGTTGGTTTGTGGTGCATTCATGTTGATCCTTCAATTAGGCCATCAATAAGCATGGTGTTGGAAATGTTGGAAAGTAGTGTGGACCTTTTGCCATTTCCTCCAAAACCTTACTTGTATTCTTCCACGTCAACGGAAGCTAATTCATCTACTTTACATTAACCTTAGCATTTTCTTTAATTTCAAAAAGCTTTTTACTGTCTATTGAAAAAGTACAAAATATATTTATGTATAAATTTTTCTTTATGTTTTAAGATTTTATTTAGTTTGTACTCTTCACTACACTTGTGTGCAAATTTTTTGATACATATTTTGTATACTAGTTTTTCACGCGCATTGCGCGAATGAGATAATGCCGAATGTTTATTTTTAAATAAGTATTTCAAAGTATATTTCAATGTAAGATTATATAGGAGATATTCATGCATATGTAATTGATTGTTGAATTTGTTTATTTAAATCGGTAATTCAAAGTTTATGAATGCTAGATAATATATGAGAGATTGATTATGAGATCAAGATTCTATTGTACATGTGTAAAGTGTTCTCAAACTCTGTAGTTTGACATTGTACGTGCTCAGTGGATTCAGGCTTTTTCTCAATACAAAAAGTGCCTCGCAGATTAGGGATTTCCCGAACTGCGTTAAAAATCTTTTTATCACAATTAGTTTTCTAAACCATCATGTGATCCTCACAAATTTTCAATTGGTATAAGAGTCACACTACTTAAGTTACTAGCAAAAACGTCATGAATTTTCTCTAAGAAAGATTATCAAACAATAGACTCCATGCCCTATAAATTATTCTTACTAGAAAGCAAGAATTAGAATATACATATACAATCGCAAGAATGAGAATATACATATATAATCATCACAAGGAGAAAGAGTCTGGCGAGTTGTAGAAAAGGGATGGAGTCCTCCAATAGACGGAAATTAAAGGGAAATTTGAAGGACAAAGAATAAGAAATCAAGCAAGTTGGTTACAACTCAAAAGCAATGAATAATATATAATGCGATTTTTAGAGCAATGAACAATGAAAATTTTAAACTGATTTGTGCAACATATATAGCCAAAATAGCATGGAAATCTTATGCAATCATCATGTAGGAAATTCCATAGTAAAACAATCAAAATTACAAATGGTCCATTCAGAAATCAAAAATCTGAAATGGAAGAATAAGAAAATATCACTATCACCCAATTCAATGCAAAAACTCTTGACATCTCTAGAGCCGCGTATAATCTAGCAGAATGTATCCTTGAGGCTAAACTAGTAAAAAAGGTACTCCAATCCTTACCCGAAAGATTCATTATGAAAGTCACAGGCTAGCCATCCAAGAGAGTATGGATCTGAACACATACAAACTGAGTGATCTGATAGGAAATCTGATCTCCAAACATATGAACTGGAGATGCTTCAGCACAGAGAGCCTAGTAGCAAATGAGTAGCACCCAAAATAAGACAAGACAAAAAAACTTAATAGAATTGTTGAAAAATTCAACAAATTCAGGAACAAAAATGGATAAACTTCAAACAACTAAGATATCAACACGATTAGATAGAAAACTGATACTGTCAAAAGGAAATCTATCAAAAAACAAGATGGAATGCAATGCTATGAATGCAAGGGACATTGACACATTCAATCCAAATACCCAACATATCTAAGAAGGAAGAACAAAACCTACAACAATAATTCAGAAATCGAGGAAGACAATTCAAACTTTGTAGCCCTCCCTGCCAATCATGAAGAAGATAGTGAAACCAAAAATGACATGAAAAACCTTCTAGATGGATACACACAACTCCAATCAAGATTTTATTTTGTAAAAGTGTTCCCAAACTCTGTACTTTAAAATTGTGCTCATAATAGATTCAGGCTTTTTCTTAATACGAGAAGTGCTTCGAAAATTAGGGATTTCTCAAACTGTGTTTTTCTTTTGTCACAATTAGTATTTTAAACCATTACGCGATCCTCACAAATTTTCGATTCATCAATAATTTATTATTTTAGTAAAACAAACACAGGGTCAATTTTAAAGTGGGCAATTCCACAAAGTGCAGAATTCATCATTTGCGAATGAAGACCAAAAAAGTATTATATTAAGTAGACCAAAAGACTAAGACCCGGTCAATACTTATGTTTACCCCAAAAAGGCAATCAACCAAAAGAAAAGTATACCATTACTGGGAAAACAAATAAATGAAGGAATTTGAATAATGAAGTCAAGTAGTAGATAGGTATGAAAACATGACTTCAATTCGGCTTCAAATGGAGAAAGAGAAAATGCATTCCCACTGTCTATGGAATCTTGGTAACAAAATTCCAAGTGCATTATTGCGATCTTATACATATGTATATGTCTTTATTTGTGTGTATGCGAGTGAAGCATTGGCAGATTAAACAATTAAAACGCTCCTACCTACGAGCTTACCCAAATGGGAAACCAGTCTTGTATCCCCCCACCCTCCATTTCAATTTTCTTCATTATGTTCTATTCTCTCATAATATTTCTTCTGTTTTCTGGAGCTGAAACCAAACCCCAATTCAAGTGCCCAAACGAATTCATCTGTAGGCAACATAGCCTTCCTACTTTTCCTTTCACAAATACATCACTACCTGATTGTGGTTTGTTAACAATTGATTGTAATGCTTCACCAACTTCGACACTTGATTTCGGTGGTAAGCTGTATACTGTTCTAGTACTTGTAGATAATGATATGTTGGTGCTTGGTGACCCAATTCTCGAGGATCACTTACAAAATCAAAGTTGCGATTTTTTTAATTGGAACTCATCATCAGTGCCGTCATTTCTTAACTCTTCTTCGATTTCATTTAAAGTGAACCCATCCCAATTCCATCCGTTTTTCAAATGCAATCGAAGCTCATCAGGCCAAAGTCAACAGGAGATGGATAGGTTTTTTTCTGGGTACAAGAGCTACCATGATTGCAAAAATTTCACTCTTTACTATAGAGAAAAAAATTATACTATTCTTGGCAGTAGAGTTCCTAAGGATTGTTCACTTATTCAATTGCCATTTCATAAGTCAACCAAAAGCAATGACTTATTTGATAATTTAAGTGCTCAGATTGAGTGCGTTTTCGAAGTGTCCAAAGAATGTTCAGATTGTCACAATGGAGGAGGTCAGTGTCAATCGGATAACAACCATTTCAAGTGTTTAAAAGGTATGTATAAAGAAAACCAGAAATAATAGTGCAATATTATTTTCAAATACTTGGATATATATGAAGCGTATTATATTTTAGCCGAAACTTCTAAATTAGTTTATTTATTTATTTATTGAAGTCATCAATAATTAAATTGTGTTTCTTGGAGAAAGCAATTTAGTTAACCTTGATTTACTTTAATTGTAGAAAAAAGAAATGATATTGTAAAAAAGAGGAAGCCGGATGTGAAGGAAATAACAAGTAAGTATATATTACTTTTAATTTTTCTCAAACAAGTTTTTATAAAATCATGTTTTATAGCGTGGCGTGTAACTATTGTATTAAATGTATTAATTATTGTTTAGACTCATTAATTATCCTGTTGTGATTGACTTGACGAATTTTACGAATATTCACATAATTAAAGAACTAGTTACCAGACGTGTATTGCATGAATAGTCCAATACCTATCTAAATTGTATTTTTAAATTAGTATTTCAAAATGTATTAAAGTATCATTGAGTATCCTAGTGTATATCAATGCAAGATCATCAATTTTTTATAAAAGTAAATATTTCAAGAACAGAGCCGGATTTTGGGCTGTACAAGCTGACCAACAACACATGACCTCAAATTTTAGAGGGCCCAATAGTTAATTTTTACCTAACTAGTTAAAAAATTAAAATAGAAAAAGTTTATAATTAATCTTAAAAGATTCTAGTGGAGAAAAATGGTAGAAATGTGTGCTTATAATAATACTAGTTTTATACGCGCATTGCGCGAATAAATTAATGCCCAATGTTTATATTTAAATAAATATTTGAAAGTATATCAATGCAAGATTATATAGGAGAAGTTTATACATGAGTAATTAAGTGTCGAATTTTTTTATTTAAATATCTAACTCAAAGTATATGAATCCAAGATAATATAGAAAATTCATTATAATTATTACTAAAATAAATGTTTGCAACCTTATAAAATCGATAGTCTAAATATTTGCTCTAAAAATGATAGTCTAAATAAATACTACTTTTAATTTGAATTTTTCTAAGTGTTCTTAATTCTCTTTTGAGTAATATTGCCATTGTCCTCATCTTTAGTATTTGTTCTCTTCCTTTTTGTTGGTAGTGTGTTATTTGCAATTCGGTTATTGTTTTTAGCATAGATGACAACTTCATGCATTAAGATTATGATATAGGAGCTATGGACTTTCCTTTAGGTGTTCTGCTTGGGGTTCATTTGGTTTAACCATTATTGTTGAATGAGTTATTGTGGATAAAGAAATCTCTAGTTTAAGAAAAAAGATTAAATAAATTAATAAAAATTTAAAAATTTAAAATATTATGTATTCCAAAGATATTAAAATGTAGTTTCTCGCTTCAATTTGCTGGGTAATGGGTTATTTGAGTACTTTCATTGTCAACAAATCCCCAAGTAGTTAATATGATTGGTTTCAAACTATTCTTTTTTATTTTTTTTCATGGTATTAAAGAAATACCTATGTATCATTTTTTGGTGTAACTACTAATTTATTTAATTCAATAAGAGTAAAATAGAGTGATTCCGCTTCAATTTGTTAGGTTATTATTTGAGTACTCTCTTTGTCAACCAATCCCGAAGTAGTTAATATAATTAGCTTCAAATTATTTTAATTTTTTTTCATAGTATTAATAAAATACTTGGTAAATAAATATATAACATTATTTTGTACTATAACTTTGATATTTAATTATAAGATATTGTAAAAATAAGATAATGGACAATGTAAGGAATATCAATTGATAAATTTGAATGTAAAGAATCTTTGCATGAGAGAAAATAAACACAATATAACTAATGAAATTATTTCTCTTATTTAATTTAATTTTTTGATAATGAATAATTTTTTCAAATAAATGTATTGTAGACACATAATTCTAAATTAAAGAAATACATATGTATCATTTTTTGTTGTAGCTACTAATTTATTTAATTTAATAAGAGTAAAATAGAGTGCGAAACTTATAAATTATGTCAAATTTGATTGAGATGAGGTTCGAACCTAAGACCTTTCTTATAAAAATTAATGGGTAAGTTAAAAGTTAACAGAATATTAACGGAGCAAATAATATTTAACGGAAAACTTAACGGATAATCATAAAAGTAATGTTAAATTAGGTAAATCTGTATTAATAATATTAATCTGAATTATCTTAACCATCTATTTGATTAAATAATTCATCTGAACCATCCATTTGATTAAATAATTTAACCGCCATTTTTTCTACCCATTTTAGGCCTAACTCTCTTTGGCTCTTATTAATATATAGTAGATTTCATATTTCATATTAGAGATCAGGGTTCAAATCTTACCCTCTATTTTAGATTTTTAATCTTCCTTTTTCCTAAGGGTTCAAATCTTACCCTCTATTTTTTTAATCCTCCTTTTTCCTTTCTGGGTTCGAATCCTGCATTTTGAGCACATCTTCCATCATCATCATCATCATCATTATTATTATTATTAATCTTCCCTTTTCCTTTGGGTTTAAATCTTACCCTCTATTTTTTTAATCCTCCTTTTTCCTTTCTGGGTTCGAATCCTGCCCTTTGAGCACACCTATCATCATCATCATCATTATTATTATTATTATTATTATTATTATTATTATTATTATTATTATTATTATTATTATTATTATTATTATTATTATTATTATTATTATGTGTTACATAATATTGTGAATTGTGTTGGGTTGCAGGAAAAAATAAGCGGAAGATGATTGAAATAGCAGGTACACGTCTTTTATCATCAACTTCTAGTAACAAATCCAAATTAGTTGAAATTGAAAATTAAGAATTACATTGACAATTAAAAAATAATTGAGGAACTAAAATGGTGATTAACTCTTAAAACATTTATATCATTTTAGCGTGAAAATATTGATTTTTAAACCATATATTTATGGGTCACACTTGTGTGAGGCCGTCTCACGGATCTTTATTCGTGAGACGGGTCGGGTCGGGTCAAAACATCATGCAAATGTCATACTTATATGTGCAAATGTTATACTTATGGGCTCAAATATAACACTAATGAAGAATACAATTTTTGTTACTTATAAGAGAAAAAGTAATACATTTTTCATAATAAGTAATGTTGACAAGTGCTCCTTACTTATAAGGGCAAATATAATACTTTTGTGGAAAAATATAATACTTTTAAATCGAAATGTAAAAGTATTGTATTTTCCCTTAAAAGTATTACATTTATCCTTATAAGTAACAAAAATTTTATTCGTCATTAGTATTACATTTAAGCATATAAGTATTACATTTGTTCATATAAGTGTTACACTTACATCTTGACCCGACCCGACCGGCCCGTCTCATGGTGAGACGGTCTCACACAAGTTTTTGCCTATATTTATATATTTAATCATGGAAACATTTTGATTTACTAAAATGGTGATTAACTCTTAAAACATTTGTATCATTTTGGCGTGAAAATATTGATTTTTAAACCATATATTTATGGCAAAAACTTGTGTGAGACCGTCTCACAATGAGACGGGTCGGGTCGGGTCAAGATGTAAGTGTAACGCTTATATGAACAAATGTAATACTTATATGCTCAAATGTAATACTAATGACGAATAAAATTTTTGTTACTTATAAGGATAAATGTAATACTTTTAAAGGAAAATACAATACTTTTACATTTCGATTTAAAAGTATTATATTTTTCCACAAAAGTATTATATTTGCCCTTATAAGTAAGGAGCACTTGTCAACATTACTTATTATGAAAAATGTATTACTTTTTCTCTTATAAGTAACAAAAATTGTATTCTTCATTAGTGTTATATTTGAGCCCATAAGTATAACATTTGCACATATAAGTATGACATTTGCATGGTGTTTTGACCCGACCCGACCCGTCTCACGAATAAGGATTCGTGAGACGGTCTCACACAAGTGTGACCCATATATTTTGATAATCGTTGATATGATGGATTCTAATTTCTAACTCGAACTTGTTATTATGTTAATGTATGTTACATCATAACATAAGTGTTACATTATCAATGAGAATATAAAATTACCATATTATATATACTACTCCGTGTTTATTTTCAAGTTTTAACACAACTATGTTAATCACAATCTTTATGAACTATAACTTGAATGCGGAAGCACAAATAACAATGAATCACATGTAAATCAAATCAATCAACTAAACATGTTCATGCTCATAAAATTTTAATTAAAATAAGAATAAAGATAAAGACTTACATGATTCTATTTGAGATGTAATCTCTAACTTGAATAATCAAGAATGTTTCACCTCTCTGATCTATATATCTTAATCACCTCCTGACGATATTGGAGACTAAAAGACTTAGAGATTAAAAACCTTATAATCCCTATAATTTTTCTGGGTATTTATAAGATGTGATCGAACTCTCTTTCAAGAGGAATAGGAACCTCCTTTTAGGAATAGAAATCCTTTTAGGAATGGAAAACCTCCTTTAAGAACTCATAACCTTTTCTAACATACATCTTTTAACCATTATATATTAACAGAACGAGAGCAAGGAAATTTCACACAATAATTCTGCCTTTATACATCACTAATCATCACCATGAGTACCTTATGAAATTACAACCTTTACTATATGAATCAATGTTAGAAATAAATTATTTCCAACAATCTACAACTTGATTCACATGAGCGTGATACTTTTATTATATAAATCAACTTTAAGAATAAATCATTTTTAGCAATTTCCCACTTACATTCATATAAGCGAGACTTTATTATATTAATAACGTTAGGAATAAACTATTTCTAACAAAGTATAGGTATGTGCTTGCTAATTGTATAAAATTGTGTGTTAAAATGAGCTGATGAGGTCTACAAATAGAGGTTGAAAAGCTTTGACCTGCGAAGAAGCAAGCCTCGCAAGCTTAACTCACTCCAACTTGGAGGCTTCACGAGTTGTCACACTTGGGTCAACCAACGGGTCAACTAAAATTAAAAAAAAAAAAATTAAACTTTTTAATAATGAAAAGATGAGTAACTTATTTTTACACTCATACATTTTAAAAACATTCATACTTATTAAATCACTAGTTTTATACGCGCATTGCGCGAATGGGTTAATGCCCAATGTTTATATTTAAATAAATATTTGAAAGTATATCAATGCAATATTATATAGGAGAAGTTTATACATGGGTAATTAAATGTCGA
>CP025647.1:10099511-10121690 GCA_003576665.1 Ipomoea trifida | reverse complement strand
AAAAAAATGAATTGAGGCCACCAATTAATCAATCGTCTATTTGATATATATCTCCACCTTTGCAAGTGTAATATTCTGATTGATTTTTTCTAAAAAGTAAATTAATATTTTATTCATTCACTTTTTCTTCGCGAGAGTACATCTACCACTTTCTTAGATGAAAAAGCCACAGTATTTTTGCTAGTGTTTCCGGTAAAGACCAGTGTGAATGGGACTTTACATCAAAGGTACGCAAACCCAGTATCATAATGTGGGCCAAAATGAGAATTTTTTTGTACGTGGGTGGCTATGTGCTTGATTGAAAATTATTGTGTGGACTGTGGACGATAAAAGTTAAAAACAACGTCAGTTTGATGTTTAAAATTTTTTTTAGAGTGCATGTTAGAATAATTAATGTATTTGGAATAAGATAATATATTTTATGAGTTAGAATAATGTAGGTTATATGTGTTAGAATAATGAAATTTCTAGTGTAATGTAATGTATTTTATGAGTTAAAATAATATACTTTATATGTTAGAATAATGTATTTTATGAGTTAGAACAATATATAATGTCATTTATGTATTAAAATAATGTATTTTATATATTTAGACCATGATCTACACAGCTGTGTGGACCACGGTCCAATAATTGGTGCTTAATTGATTGTTATATAACTGGAAATATGGTAATAATATCATTAAAATGTTCTAGTTAACTTCATTCAAATGACACATTGATATTTTTATATTAATGTCTTTTTGAGTAACAGGATAATTAATGAGTCTAAACAATAATTAATACATTTTTTTAGCACAATAATTAATACATTTAATACAATAGTTACACGCCATAAAACATGATTATATAAAAACTTGTTTGAGAAAAATTTAAAGTAATATATACTTACTTGTTATTTCCTTCACATCCGGCTTCCTCTTTTTAACAATATCATTTCTCTTTTCTACAATTAAATTAAATCAAGGTTATCTAAATTATTGCTTTCTCCAAGAAATACAATTTCATTACTGATGACTTTAATAAATAAATAAATAAACTAATTTAGAAGTTTAGACTAAAATTCTTCATATATATAAAATTTTGGAAAGAAAGATTAACGATCAAGTCTCACCCACGATATTGTGGGAACAACCTAAACCAGGCATAAAGGTCTTTGAGACTGGGATTCAACTTTTTGATCAGAAGAAAGTAATTGAAAGTAATATTGCACTATTACTTTATACATACCTTTTAAACACTTGAAATGGTTGTTATCCGATTGACACTGACCTCCTCCAATGTGACAATCTGAACATTCTTCGGACACTTTAAAAACGTAGTCAATTTGAGCATTTAACTTATCAAACAAGTCATTGCTTTTGGTTGACTTATGAAAAGGCAATTGAATAAGTGAACAATCCTTAGGAACTCTATTACTGCCAAGAATAGTATAGTTTTTTTCTCTATAGTAAAGAGTGAAGTTTTTGCAATCATGGTAGCTCTTGTACCCAGAAAAAAACCTATCTATCTCCCGTCGACTTTGGTGTGATGAGCTTGGTTGCATTTGAAAAATGGAGAATTGGGAGGGTCCACTTTAAATGAAATCGAAGAAGAGTTAAGAAATGACGGCACTGATGATGAGTTCCAATTGAAAAAATCGCAACTTCGATTTTGCAAGTGATCATAGAGAATTGGGTCACCAAGCACCAACATATCATTATCTACAAGTGCCAGAACTGTATACAGCTTACCACCAAAATCAAGTGTTGGAGTTGGTAAGCATTACAATCTATTATGAACAAACCACAATGAGGTAGTGATGTATTTGTGAAAGGAAAAGTCTAAATATATAAAATACATTATTTTAATACATAAATGACATTATATATTGTTCTAACTCATAAAATACATTATTCTAACATATAAAGTATATTATTTTAACTCATAAAATACATTACATTACACTAGAAATTTCATTATTCTAACACATATAAACTACATTATTCTAACTCATAAAATATATTATCTTATTCCAAATACATTAATTATTCTAACATGCACTCTAAAAAAAATTTTAAACATCAAACTGACGTTGTTTTTAACTTTTATCGTCCACAGTCCACACAATAATTTTCAATCAAGCACATAGCCACCCACGTACAAAAAAATTCTCATTTTGGCCCACATTATGATACTGGGTTTGCGTACCTTTGATGTAAAGTCCCATTCACACTGGTCTTTACCGGAAACACTAGCAAAAATACTGTGGCTTTTTCATCTAAGAAAGTGGTAGATGTACTCTCGCGAAGAAAAAGTGAATGAATAAAAATATTAATTTACTTTTTAGAAAAAATCAATCAGAATATTACACTTGCAAAGGTGGAGATATATATCAAATAGACGATTGATTAATTGGTGGCCTCAATTCATTTTTTTTTTTTTTAAAATACTTGCTTCATTTTACCTATTTAATTTATTATTCATGGTTAAAACCAATTCTTTCTCAATGCATTTTTTAATGTTTTTTTACATTTTAAAGTTAACTTGTATTTTATAATACTTTAAATATAATTTTTAAATATATAATTTATACATTAATAATATTAAACTAAATATTACAAAAAATTAAATTGTATAACTTCAGCAAAGTCTTGTTAAACAAAAAAGATATATAAAATATAATGGATGAAGTATTAAACTATGGAGTATATAAAATCCTTCATTATTTCTTCATGGCTTATACTTAAATATTCCACTCAAAGTTAAGTTAAAATTTGTTTATATTAATAAATTTATTTCATTTTCTAAAAGGATATATGATGTTAAATATATACATGTGAGTGTAGTTCTTGTTAATCTTTTCTCTCATTAAATTTTAATCTCATATTCATCCCATCAATAACACTATGTAGATAGAGGGTGTGAACAATAATTGATTTCTTTTATATATATATATATATATATATATGCGCGCGCTCATATATATACTCATTTTTTCATTTGCTTACAGAAAAAGCTAAGTCATCATCAAAAGTGAAGTTGATACTAATAACAGGTACATTTTCTTTCAATAATATTTTGAAAAAAAAATATTACTTGTAATTAAGTATCATATGTCGTGTTTATAGGTTTTGTATCTTATTAGAGACCCAACATGATGGTCTTACTTGAGTTAGAAAGAGTCTAAAGGGCGTGAATAGATTTTTATTTTATTTTTATTTTTATTTTTTTCAAATATTTGGTCCTAAAGATTTCCAAGAATTTTAACTAAATAAGTTAACTTTTTGACAGTTCCTTTAGAGGTTATGTTGAAGACTTAACTATATAGTCACCGAGAAGTTTTAGTTAAGACTTGTGTACGGTGGAATCTTGTTTTTCAAAGATTGTAAAGGTTAAGAGATAAAGGCAAAGATAATGTAAAGTGCATAAAATAAATGACACAAGAATTTATAGTGGTTCAAGGGTGATATCCATCTACTCCACTCTTCTCCTATCGTCCGAGATTGATTCTAACGGATCAAAAACGCTGATTTTTTTTAAAATGTGGTGATATTTTTGTAAATAATTGAATATCGAAGTACAAGTAAATTGTATTAAAAGTGCAAGTAACAGTTTCATTTAATGCACCTATTTGCAAGTGAAATGTATTATAAGTGTATGTAAAATGTATTACAAGTGCAAGTAAAATGTGTGCATCAATATTTAGCTAGTCCACAAGTTCTCACCTAGTGACCTGGGGATAGTTCTCGTATGATTGAGATTTATATAGATTCCAAATGATTTATATATTACTGAAACAAAGTCAAAAGTACTCTTTTTTTTTTTTTTTTTTCATTTTATTGTCATCATATCATTCTTGAAACATCATATATCATCACATATCTTAACAATTCTTATTGACTCTACCAAATTGAAACCTTGACCAATTCTTATTTGAATATAATGCAGTTTTGGGCAGTGTTGGAATGATGATTTTTATGAGTTTCGGCGTCATCCTAGTGCTTCGTCATTGCAATTCTACTAAAATTGGTGGTTTCCCAATTTTCTTCTTAAATCGGAGCATTGAAAGAGAAAATAACTATTTTGGAGTTGATGTCTTTTCCTATTCCGAACTTCAAAAGGTTACAAATAATTTTGATTCTTCAAAAGAATTAGGAAATGGTGGATTTGGAACTGTTTATCATGGTAAGATATCGATCTACTTAATGATAAGAAGTTACTTCATTTATAGTTATCAGGTTAAAATAAATTACCTTTACCTACACATATCATTCATTTTAGATTACTAGTGAATTTAACCATTCTGAGTCAAATATGAGTTGGAAGCATAAAGGATCACATAAAATTTATATCATTCAATAGGATCATTTCTTCAAAATTATAATAAGAAATAGTGCATCTGTATTTGAGTTCGAAGAGCAGTAAAATAAATGAGTAGAGAGATTGAGATAGTATTTTTGTAGTAATTCGGAAAGGGAAAATTGTAATTTTTGTCCCTCCATAATATGCTAATTATCAATGTCACCCCTGAATTATTAGTGGTGTAAATGTTGCTCCTCAATTTTTAAAATCAGTACATATATTGCCCCTCCCGTACCGACAAGAGGGGCAATATTTGCACCACTAATAATTCAGGGGTGACATTGATAATTGATATATTATGGAGGGGCATAAATTACAATTTTTCCATTCGGAAATTCATTACTTTACTCTTCTCCAAACAAGGAGGTTTTCACTAGTATTAATGTATTATATTAATACTGAAACAAGTTAAAAAGTAGTCTTTCATACTAGTTGCAAACCAAGCCAACTATGTTACTTGCTAATTGCTATTCTCTTTTGGTAGTCTTTTTTTTTTTTTTTTTTTTTACTAGGGTGTGTTTGGTTCATGGGTTTAGCTACCATACCAGGAATGAGAATCAAAGTCATTATTATTGTTTGGTTGATAAGTATCTAGAACACTGCTATGAAATTTGATTAACCCCTCAATTAGAAAATTTATTGCCTAATAAGTTTGGATTAGTACTTTTAGATTTTTGTTTTTTTTTTTTTATGTTTATATTGGTGCTTTTGATATCTTTGTATTAGAATAAATTCTCTAATTCTCGACATCATTATTATCCAGGCAAACTTCGAGATGGCAGAGAAGTTGCAGTGAAGCGATTATATGAGCAAAACTGCAAGAGAGCAGAACAGTTTATAAATGAAATCGAAATCCTAACCCGTCTAAGGCACCGTAATCTTGTAACTCTCTACGGTTGCTCCTCAAGAAACAGTCGCCCCCTCCTCCTCGTGTACGAATACATCCCCAACGGAACACTTGCAGATCATCTGCACAGCAAAAGAGCGAAAGATAGATCACTCCCATGGCCAATTCGCATCAACATTGCCATAGAAACAGCAAACGCTTTGGCTTACCTCCACGCTTCTGACATAATTCACCGCGATGTCAAGACTGCCAACATTCTTCTCGACCACAACTTCGCTGTCAAAGTTGCTGATTTTGGGCTTTCGAGACTGTTCCCCATTGATGTCACTCATGTCTCCACTATGCCTCAAGGGACGCCCGGTTACTTTGATCCTGAGTACTACGAGTGTTATAAGCTCACTGATAAGAGTGATGTTTATAGTTTCGGAGTGGTTCTGGTAGAGCTTATATCTTCATTGCCTGCAGTGGATATGGACAGAGATTCACATGAGATCAACCTGGCAAATTATGCTATGAACAGGATACTGGCCAGCGCATTTGATGCTTTGGTTGATCCATCTTTGGGGTTTGGAGCAGATGCCGAGGTTACGAGGATGACAACTTCGGTGGCAGAGCTGGCATTTCGATGCTTGCAACCTAGAAAGGATATGAGGCCTACTATGTTTGATGTCCTTGAGACGCTGTTGGAGATTGAAGGAGGTCATGGGATCAAAGACGAAATTGGATTTACAAAATACCCTCTTTCACCTGACACGGAAGAGATTTTGTTGAAGAACAAATTTCCAACATCGCCAAATTCTGTGACTGAAAAGTGGATTTGCAGCACCAGTACAACTAGCAATAGTGTTTGAAAATAGTTCATTTAGGCACAGTCGATTTATATATATATATATATATATATATATATATATATATATATATATATATATATATATATATATATATATATTAGGCGAGGTTTCGTGGGTTCGTGCGGTCACTCACCATTAAATACATATAAATGCACCATTAGGTGTGGTGTATTGGTGCATTTCATTCTGATATATTTTCGAATACTGTGCGGTGCATTTTGGTATACTTAATGGTAAATTTACACCGATCACACGAGAAGCACTATCCACATTTAAACCATTATCTATTTACTTATATTCACACATATATATGGCTAGCTGATAAAATGAAAAGGTTAAAGTATAGATTCATCTCACCTGTTTATTTGGTTTATCAACTCGATCTTGAAAGTTTATTAGTGTAAATTCTATTTTTGGTCCTAGATCGACAATCCACTTTTATTTTTTTATTAGAACATCCTTATTTGGTTCTAGTATTATTGTAACATGACTATTTGTTGTCTTTCATTAACAAAATCATTAATGTCGCTAAATACAAAGACATTTAAAAGCCTCCGACGTCCGCGCCTGCTTCCCTGCTCCCCGTCAGTAGATTCTCGACGAAGGTATTCAGTTTACTCACAGCTCCTCTCCTTGATTTCTAGCTTGAATAGGTTGAATATTAATTTGTAGCTTGAACATTTATTGTGTAAAGGAGTTGAAGCCTTGATTCCCTTGAAGGCTAGGTCAATTTCTAGCCTTGAATCCTTAATCCCCTGTTCCCTTGCATTCTAATTTCTAGGTTAATTTGCCTAAGCTTTTCCTGCCAACCAAACATTCCTTCAATGGCGGCTTCAACAGCATTCTCCGGCTCCCTCACTTTCAACATTTCCTCCCCTCAACACAACACTTCTCGTCTCACCCATCTTTCTTCCGCAATACTCCCTTCCAATGCCCATACCTACCCCTGCAAACCCCTTGTTTCTACTTCCACTCCCTCACAATCTCACCGAATAGTCACCTCTCTTCGATCCGCCGCCGCGGCCGCCGACTCAACTACCACCTTCCACGGCGTCTGTTACGTCGTTGGCGACAACATCGACACTGACCAAATCATTCCCGCCGAGTACCTTACCCTAGTCCCTTCCAAGCCGGAGGAATACCAAAAGCTGGGGTCATATGCCCTATGCGGACTCCCATCTACCTACCAGACCCGATTCGTCGAACCGGGCGAATTCAAATCTAAGTACTCAATTGTTATCGGGGGCGATAATTTCGGGTGCGGGTCCTCTCGTGAGCATGCCCCCGTTGCCCTCGGCGCCGCGGGCGTGTCCGCGGTGGTGGCGGAGTCTTACGCCCGGATATTCTTCCGGAACTCGGTGTCCACCGGGGAGATTTATCCGCTGGAATCCGAGGTGAGGATATGCGAGGAGTGCAAGACTGGAGATGTGGTGACTGTTGAGCTGGGTGAAAATAAGTTGATCAACCACACTACTGGGAAGGAATACAAGCTGAAACCAATTGGGGATGCTGGCCCAGTGGTTGAAGCCGGTGGGATTTTCGCCTATGCAAGGAAGACGGGGATGATCCCTTCCCGCCAGGCCTAGAATGCTCAAACTGGTAATACTTCATTCATTCCTCACTTTCATTTGATGATTAATTAGTAGTATGTATTTGTAGGACATTGTGGTCTAACTGTCTAAGTAGGTGTATGAATGAGAGTGTGATGTTAGGCTCTGTGATTGTGAAGTGAAATACAAGCACAACTTGTTATAAGCATTGGGTATCATTTCATTTCTCTGCTTCTATCATGTATGTATCATTTTCATTTCGTTCTAGTGTTGGACTTGAGACTTGTTTCTTTGAAATTTTATGATGTTTGTATATAATTTCTGTATACTAAGGCAATTAATTTCTAGGCTTTATGCATAGTGTTTACCTTTAGCCCAATTAGTTGATGTGAAGTATTAGTTTCAAAAACTACACTAATTTCCTTGCTTGGCAATGGTTAGTTTCCATGAAGATGTTCTATCAATAGTTTTATCTTCTCTTTTGTAGGGTAATTTTTGGAAGATTACACATCCGCGTCTGTGACTCTAATTGAGGTTACAGAGTTGTTCAAAGGCCTCATGAAACTAATATGTTTTAGCTAAAGAATTAGTTTTGGATGAATGCTCATTTTTAATTTTATATTTTTGATTTTATATGTGAATTGAAACTTAACCCAGAAAGTAGATGACTCATGTGTCATGTATCGTCTCTCTCTCTTAATAGGTTGGCACATGACTTTGTTGAAATTAAGATTTATGGAGATTGTACCAATGGATGTGTAATAATTCTTGTATAGCTATAGCTAGTTCATGCCTTGATCTATCTTGTTCTTTTTATCATACTTCCCCATCTTCTCTCTGCTTGTTCATTTTACTATGATCTGTGCAGGTTTTGAGTGGTCCTAAGCTCATACACTGGTTTTTGTAATAGTTGTGCAACAAAACACGATTCTGTTACTGAAGCTGGAATGATGCTGTGGTAGTCTATTTAATTTAGATTTGTGTTTTAGACAATAATAAGTATAGTGCAGTGCATCCATTTCTTAGAACTTCATAATCTTGATGTCCTCGTCCAGGAAAGCTTATTTAATTTGGTGGAACATGCACCTTTAATTATGGATTGTACCAAATTTTTGTACTCCGTATTTGTTAATTCTAATGCTATTTTAATAATGCATTAATGCCGGAGGCTTTTTACAAGTTGTCTTGAAATCGATGGGGTAGATTTGAACTACAAATCCCACCCATCACTTTTCTTTTAATACCCCTTCCGAAGTTTTAGTAAACAGTATAATGTCGTTCTGCAGATGGCTTTAGATATTAGAACTGTTACAGTTTGCTGATTAATAATTCTAAATATTTCCACTAGTGTAAGTCTCTTTAAGATTCTGCAAAGATTCCCTCAGAGAATCTTCGTCTTGATTAGAATACTTCAAGCATATCAGACGTTGAGAAACACGGTAGATCATTTGAATGTCACGGTATTGCTGGCAATTCACCTCCAATCTCATTGTTTTCTGTTGAAAGTCGTAAAAGCAATCAGGACAATGGATACACAACACATTTACAAGAATCTTAAAATACCATACCATACTGCATAAATTTACCATGTAGGAATGTTTTCAATCTTTTATATTTTCATATCTATATCACACGGTTTTCATAAAGAGTGGAAGGGAGGCAATCACAAGGTAAATAAGTAGTTTCAGGGCTATATTTGTTTTGAGCTTGTAGCAACAGATACAAATAAACCTAGATACAAATAAACCTAGTCTTCAATAGGAGGATTTTTTATTGGTTAAGTTTATCCATGCAAGACTCTCATTTTCAAAAAGGGTACTCCACTACTGTGCTGTTGGTAGCCTTTGTCAGTTTGCAAGCATTGCAAGTCACATGAATTTTCTTAAATGACATCTAGCTATGTTATCTTGCAAGTGATGGAATTAGTGAATTACTAGGATGATATCAGTCTAAGCAACAGGAATAGAACCATATGCTGAAACTTTTAAATCTTTAAATGAAAATGTTTGACAGTTAAGTTACAAATTACCTTCTGAGTAATCGCTGATGTAATTCTTTTGGCAGTTTCAACCACTGAACTTGGCAAACCAGCCACACCTGCTAGCATAAGGCCATAATGTGGAACGTGAAGTTGTCCATCTCTCAGTTGAAACTGAGAAAGCAAGAAGGACGATATAACTACAGAGCTATAACTATAAGTTGTCATCAATTTCTTGAGCAAAGTTTGACATTCACCTTGAAATCCATCCTGTTGTTTTTCACTTCAACATAAAAATGAAGAATTTTCACATTCGGGTAAATGATGGCAAGCTCTGACAGATTTTCCATATGGGTAGCAAATACAGTATACCTGAAAACAACTACAAGAAAGTTATATGTTGCAAGTTGCTACATGCACTACTAACTCCTTTGCTAACCTTAGTTGGAGAAGAATCCCAGTATATAAATATAGTTAAATAAGATTTTGTAGTTTGAACTCTGAGATACAATTAACATGTCTGGATGTGATCCAAGATCAAATGGGTCCAACAGTAAGAAGTGCCATCTTCTAGCTAGAGAATTCAAAGAACCTCTAGCAAAGAATAAAGTCACTCAAAGCAGTTAGAGAAGGATAAACATAGAAACGAGATTGGAGTATAAAACAAAAATTAGATTTTAGTATATGCATCTAAATCTTTAGATGTGATCCACAAGTCACATACCAAATAGAAAGGTTGATCAATAAAAAACCATAGCACAAGACATTGATGCCACTCAGTGGATTCTAAGTTTATTTAAAGATAAAAGAATGCTCTTTCAGGTGTCAATATTGTCAGAAGCATGAAACTCTAGGACTTGATTTGTTTGGGGAGGAAGGGAAAGAGTTGGATTATAATCCCTTCAACATTGTGTTTTGTACAACTTAGTCATGGAATAAGGTAGTGGCCATCACCTAATCACTAATATTTGGACAATAATACAAGACAGACGTGAAAAGCGATAGACAGTATACATTAACTTAATTGGTAGGCTCTCATATTTTCCATCCTTGCGGTATACCAGCACATTCATTAGGTTAGGCATGCAACGAAGCAATATTGAATCAATATGTGACAAGAGGGGAGTGGTTACAGTGAATCATGAATAGTGCTTTATTTATTTGGGTGCAGTTTAAGGAAGTTGTATCCAGTAGGGTCAGAGCAACTGCCACTACCAATGCTCAAGGATTTCCATTATTAAATGAAGGCTGAAAATATGACATAAGAATTTACTGCATGCTTGAATCTTCACTAAAGGGGGTGGAGAAATTACGCTTTCAGTGCCAATAGATGCTCACAACAGCTCCAAGCCATTGCAAATCCATCAGATGAAGAAGTTGACCTCCCCAACTCATCCATCACAACAAGACTTCTGCACTCAGGAAAAAACTTTTAAGCTGTTAAAATTTCAAATACGCCTAAGCTCTCGTCTTTTCTGTTAAAGTAGTCAGTGGGGATCATAGACCTCTTGGAGATGTTTTGCATTATAAAAGCTGTCTCTTTCATCTCTGTCATGAACTGCATAGATCAAATTACATGAAACACTTTCATTATCCTTATATATGGGTATTTTATAATTAAATATAAGAAAATCCGTATCGCTGGCCCTTCTTTCTCATTCAGGCAGTTCCATTTGTTCATGGTTTTATTGAATTTTCTAAAATTGAATTACACTAGAATGTCCGATAATGTCCATTGCCTAAAATCTGAGTATGACAAGTTTCTGAAGAAGCATTACCCTCATGGAAAGATATAACTGAAATGAAGTTTTCTAGATTATCAATGAATAAAGAAATGAAAATGTGCAGAGGAATTGAACATGATATTTTATTATAGTAGCTCCTACCGTGCTAGAGTTAGATTCAAGGCAGTGAATAGTTCCCATCCTTGTGAAAATTCGATCAATCACCCTCAAAGTGGCATAGTGGGCAGGAATGTAACACCCAATTTGAGCAAGAATGACAATAAGACATACTTGTTGAAGATAAGTACTTTTCCCACTCCTAAGAAAACATCACAGAATTATAATCTGAGAAAAAAATGCCAAAACCAATTCATGATTAAGAAACTTTAAGCACAATCCATCCAATGGTTTAACACTTCATGTCACATTATTGGCATATATTTCTGCATTTGGATCAACTTTGATGTACAAAAAACCATGCCAAAAAACAAACACTTCATGAGTAGGAATTCTTACATGTTAGGTCCCATCACAATTACCACATTTGATGCTTCAGAGAGAAAGATATTGTTGGGCTGCAAAAGAGAAACATATAATCATTTCCAAATGAACAATTCCAATTCATGAAAGAAAGAAACATATGCAGTGAATGGAAGTAAAGAAGAGTTATAGTCTACAATGAAATCATTGTGAATGCTTTCTAGAATGGGGTGCCTTCCAGAATCAATTGCTAATGGACCATCATCTACAAGAGAAGAATTTTTAAGCACTGAATCATCAGAATGATAGATGCTGCTGAATAAAAAATTTGGCCCTCATGTCATGCACTTTCATTTAATTAAGCTCCTATGTAATTTTTTCATTCGATATACCTGCATAACTGCAAAATTTATCCAATCAACCCCAATTTTAACCTATTCTTAACTCAACTCATATATTTGCCACATCAGATAACCTGACCCACATACAGGGCCAACTGGCTAATGAATCACAAAAACACTGTTCTCTCCTTCTCAGTTGATGTCAAACCTGACAGCCCACAGAACTAAAATTTTATTCCCTCTCCAAAAGTTACAGTGGCCTAAATGAATGAAAGAGCATAACATGAGGCCAAATCATGTACTCAGCCACATAATAAATATTGTTAATTTGTTATACCTTACCGTAATACTTACACGTAAATTGAGGTCTAGTATATTGATCAACAGGTTTTGTTGAAATCATATGAGCAAATGAGTTAACTATCATGTCTAGAAGGCATAGGACTTCAGAAAGAAGTGTAAGCACAGAAACATCCTGTCGTATAGCATCCATTAGTGCTGCATGTTGATAAAGGAGGATATGATTTTTAAATAGGCACAATAGTAGTTTATATAAGATGAAGATTATAGTACTTGTTGATCAGTCATCAAATGGACAGATTAATAAAGTTGCATCCGGCTATCATTTAATCATCCAGAATATGCTTATGAAAATTAAACAGCTAAACGTGCACACGTGTAAGCAGTGTGGAAAGTTGTGTTAGCCATCCATCACAAGGCATTTCCTGAAATAAATAATAACCCCCTCCTCAGGCCGCGGTTTCCCTCTTACACCTATGGAGTTTTCATTCAATAAAAAAAAAAGATAAAAAAAAAGAGAGCAAAAAATGCATCGGTAAAAGCAAAAACCTTGTACTACAGCCTTCAACACATTACCTTCCAAACAAAGTTCAGTCCTTATATAACATTCCTTACTTGCAGACTTGTTCCGCACATTCAACTGCATAATAAGCAATGAATGAAGACAAATCAATACTTACAAATCTTTGTTCCCATACAAATACATTAGAAATAATGATACAAGTATGAACTTTATTAATCCCTTTATATGTCCAATATTCATTATTCTAGATTGAAAGTTAACAGTAAAAGTAATCTATAGATTGGATACTTTATTTTCATATTAATGCTCTAAATTCAACAACAATACCAAACAATATCAGAAGGAAAGCAGAAAGGGGTCCAACTTTGCACAACATGAACCCATGGCTGATGTCCAAGTCAAACAAACTTGGTGTTGCACAAAATCTTACCCCAAGACATTGCTGCAATAGTTACATACACAGACAAGTTATTTCTCCCACCCTTAACCCCCCCAACCCACAGCCGAGAGGTTGGAGGTTCGATCCTTAACCCCGTGGGTTTGAGCCAGTCAGCTATGGGTAACCTAGGCTGGTTTACCTCCTTATGGTCCTTTGCCGGCTAGGGTCATAGGATGAGGAGAAAACCTCCTTAAAATTTTAAAGAGACAAGTTTCTCCCACCCTTCCGGCGCGGTTGTGCGGTTAACTCAAAAAGACACCTTAAGCATTAAAATGACACACTTAAGTACACAAACCACACACCTTAAGCACACAAACAAAGAACCTTAAGAACACAAACCATGTACCTAAAGTTTTAAAATGGCGCACCTTAAGTATACAAACCACGCACCTTAAGCACATAAACAAAGCACCTTAAGAACACAAATCACGCACCTAAAGTTTTAAAATGGCGTACCTTAAGTTTCAACAACTGACGCACCTTAAAAAGGAAAACAATGCATCTTAAGAAGGAAAACCACACACCTAAAGCTCTAGGCCGATGCACCTTAAGTTTCAACAACTGACGCACCTAACGAAGGAAAACCACGCACCTAAAGCTTTAGATCGATGCACTTAAGTTTTCAACACCTGACGCACCTTAAGCCACATAGTACAAAAATCACTCACCTTAAGCACAAAAACCACGCACCTTAAGAAGGAAAGCCACACACCTTAAATTTAACATAGATGCAAAAAGACCAAATTGCCACCGTGCGTTTTTTTAATCACTGTTAATCACGGACGTTGATTTAGGCAAGATCAATGGTTCAGATTTAACCGCACAACCGCACCTGGGAATGACAACCGCACCTGAACCTATTTCTATTTATATATATATATATATATATATATATATATATATATATATATATATATATATATATATATATATATCAGTTTTCATGCTTAAATCATCTAAATATGTAATGAAGGAATATGAGTATAGTATCTTTCCCACTTAAGAGTCAAGCAAACAAATAGAATGAGAATTTAAATTAACAGGAAAATATCTACAACTTGGTATTCCTGTGTGAATATTTCATTGTCTAAAAGATTATTTTAAAAAAATTACAGAATTGTACATGGACAATTCAAAGATATTCCTCAGGAGCTTATCATGCTTTTAGTTATATGAAGCCTAAATGATTTTAAAGATTAATATAATGCTACTATGTTCACACTTCTAAAAATGAAGTAACTAGACAAAAGGGTAGTGAATTATATGCATTGATAATGACAACACAACAAACCATCTGCATGTAAAATCCAAATATAAAATATTCAAACTAAAGTGTGCACAACACAATAAGAAAATAAGTGATAATAATGCTCACTGAAGCAAGCTCCAGGCTAGAACAATGTATGTTGTTACCGTGCTTTATAACCTGAAGAGTTGCAAAAAAAAAAAAAATTAGAGAAAGAAGCCAGCAGCAAACCTAAGCATATAGTTTGAAATTCAGATATAGCATTCCTACCTGGATGAACTTGTTGGGAAGTTTTCCTTGTATGCTCTTTTGTGGAATGCTAAAGTAAAACCCTTGCCTGTTATTGAATGGGATTTTCAAATTTGGTAGTTTAAAATCTTCACGGTACTTAATTGCAAGGTTGTGAATTGCTGTAAATTCAACACATGTCAGAGCTCTTGAAATGGGATGTAAAAGAAAATAAATGCAAAAATAAACATGATAACAAACCTTCGCTGGTATCACAAAACGATCTTCGTGCCATGTCAAGAAGTCCATCAACTCCAGCCTTTACAGCAAAGCACTGCTGTGTCCGAGCAACAAAGGGAACCCGAGTATGAAGCACATCTTCATCAATCACCTCACCAATTCTAAGAGACCAAATTATCTGAATTTAGTTTCTCATGCATAAACCTAAGGTGTTCAAGAAGACAGCTTTCTAAATATTACATTAAAGGGTTGTACTACTAAAGGAC
The DNA here is from genome assembly GCA_003576665.1 of Ipomoea trifida. Lineage (NCBI taxonomy): Eukaryota > Viridiplantae > Streptophyta > Magnoliopsida > Solanales > Convolvulaceae > Ipomoea > Ipomoea trifida. Next base: position 10,106,333 of record CP025647.1, on the reverse strand, counting down.
AATAACATCACTCAACTTTCATTGTTCTCACAAAATTACTGAGTTCATTATTAATGTTAGCATTTGCGGCACCATGCTGGTCTGATAGATAGTGCCATAGTGGCACAAGAATTGGTATTATACATCAGATAGAAATATATAAGATGATATATTTAGCTTTTCAATGGGAAAATAATATTATATTCTCATGAAATAAATTCAAGATGGAACTGGCATAGTAAAGCTCTGACAAGGAACAGTCTGTTTAACATTTTTCTCCTTTGACAGAAATGGTCAGTGTAAAATTGAGTGTTTAATAATAATAACTTATAAAGGATATTTGTTAAGAGTGAAAAGTCCCCCACCCCCTTCTCTCCCTAAATTAGGTGTGAAGGAGTAAGATGGAATCAAGACTTTATATGTAGGCAATAAAGAATTCATTTCTGTGATTTAGTACAACCAAGAAAATCCATGTCAGGAAGGACAGGAGTTCATTTGCCTCCCCAACCATTAAGCATTCTGAACAAACAAATTGTAGTGAGTGGAGAACATGATACAAGAATCAGCACAGCAATGCAGACAAGGACTTGATTGTTTAAGTGTACCTTTTCCTTATGGAGGCATATTTCTCATTTTCACATGTGGACTCGTAAACATTTCTGAGCAAAAAACTCTTGGCATCTTTAAGCACCTGAGTAACAAGCACACAATTATACTAGGAATCATGCAAACAAACAAAATCGCTAGTGTTTTCCAAGAATAAGAACACACATTGGAGAGTAACGGCAAGGCATCCAGAGCTGTTTTGAGAAGAATAATACTTGATATCAAATTTTGGCTCCTTCGTGCATTATCAGTGGCCAGGACTTCATTCGTAACTTTTTTTGGCTTAAAGCAGAAGTGGCAAAGGACCCTATCTGAATGAAGAGCATTACAGCACTTTTCTTGTATCAGCCTTTGAAAAAGCACCCCATATGGATCACAAGAGGTAATGTCTGTTGCTTTCTGTGTTAGTTACCTATTTCCTTGGGAAACTTACGAAGAGCTTGAGACAAGCCAAAAAACAGCTGCTCATTGCTCATCAACTCATCCTAGAGTTAAATTCAGCAAACAGTATAGATAAGGCATATACAAGAGATGCATCACCAAAGATTATATCCGTATAGTCTGTGGTTAAATGATCTAACAATCATATTTCAACTGTACGCTAAAGAACTGAACTTAGGCATGAATCCCATCTTAATGAGCAATGTGAGCACTGACCAGGCAGTCAAGTCGAGCATTAATAGTTTCAATGTCTTTCAATGGCTGCAAAATATTTGCTCGAAGAAGTCTAGTCCTACAGGGAATTATAATTAAGAAAATTGAGCAACTTCAAGGAAGCATCACATACTCTATTATACATAGGTAGAGACATTTTCCTTTGTCAATGTCACAGCATGTTGACTGTGATTGGAACCAATTAACCAAAGAGACATTTCCAGCATGCAAAAGATGTAAGCAGCATAATTTAGCAAGTAGTAAATATAGCAAGAGGGGATGTAAGCAACATGGAGAAATAGACTATATCAAGACTGGTATTACCTATACTCTCAAAAATAAAAATAAAAATAAAAATAAAAATAAAAAATAAAAAATAAAAACAAACAAAACAAAACAAAATACAAACAAAACAAAATACAAACAAACAAAATACAAAAATCATTATGAAGCTTCCCCTTTCTCCATTAAAGAGTGATATGCCGCACTTAAGAAATATGTAAAACTTCCAGGTGCTAAACATGATAGATCACTACTCAAGGGCTATTAATGAGTTCCTTCATATTGCACATAAACCAGCACCAACACTCTCATGTAGCTTTATGTTTTCTATGTTACAATATCCCGCATATAATTAAGAAATATGTCTTTATATAAAGTTTAGCTTTATTAAAGAACAAATGCCAAATGCCATAAAAGACCAAGATAAAATGCAGTATAAAATGCTATAGAAGACAGTTAATGTAATGAACAACAAACTGGGATATCAGTTAAAATGCAGTGGATCATTAATCTGTCAGTTAGCATACCCTCCAAAAGTTTTGGTTGTCTTAAGCATTTGGAATAGGCTTCTCTTCTTGTTGCTTGTCCCCAAAAGGCCAGAGTGCATTGGCTCTATTATCTCCAAGTTCTGGACACTGACATCAAATAACAAGTACAACATTCATACAAGATATTTTCCCAACACTTACCACTAGAATCTATAATCTATTCCAATGATGTATAATAGCTGAAAAGGCACTTCAATTGCAGGCATAATGGTAGGAATTTGTAGATTAATAATCTACAGTAATGTATAAACCAAATTGCTATTAACAAGGCTACCTGGAAGAATCAATATTCATGTGGTCAAATGATCCATTAAAGGTGACCTGGAAGAAAAGCAGAGTAAACTGCATAATTTCACCTCAACAGAAGCAGGACTATTGGTTTCAGTTGGAAGTGCAGACTTAATTTGATGTTATATGCCATAATTATGCATACAACAAAAGCTTGATGTATTCCAAGTAGATTTTTTTTTTTTTTTTGAAAAAATATTCCAAGTAGATTAAACATTATTTAATTACACATTTGTGAGGAATAAAATAAACCAACAGCTCCAGCCTCATGCCATTAATAATAGAAAGATTTCAACTTTGGTTATGTACTGTTCTTGTATATCACAATCAGGCAAGAATTATCAGATTTTGATGACTATGGATTCATTCATACTGCTTGCAGACTACCTAGGATCAGCATTTAGATCCTTTCATATTGTGAACAACAAAGTATAAAAGCCAATTAATCAATTTCCCTAGCAATTTCCAAACTCTTGGCCATTTCCAGCAGTAAATTCTTCCTTTGCAGATAGCATATTCAAATTCGAAGCAGTGATTAGAAGCTTTGTTTTCTGTTTATTTATTTTGAGTTAAAGGTTGAGTAATGTAAAAGAAAGAAGCACATACCAGCAATGAGTGATTTGTAACAATGACCCCTTTCTCTGCTTCTGTCCTATGAATGACACAAATAATATTTGTGTTAAGAGCTACAGATCTCAATCAGGAAAAAGCAAGAAAAGTGTATATTGGCCTTTGGTATTATTTTTCGGAAATGAGAGCTTTACTTTTGCATCTTAGTTCATATATTTCACAGGCCCAAGAATAAATCACTACAAATCCTGGTAGCTTAAGATAATTATATTCTAAGACTTGCAATATCAGTGACTCCGCACACTGTATAGGCCAATCCTTGAGCATACACAGATTAAGCAAAATTTTAAGCCACAATCATCAGAAAGTATGCACACATCTGTTGTAATATATGAAAATCAACTGTCTGAAAGAAATTGAAGATAAAAAGCATCACTAAGTGACCTTCCTAATTTTTTTTCGTTATGAGAAATAATACTAAATCACTGCAGGTTAATGGCACTAAAATGGAAGTCTGTCAGCAAATATCAAGACATGGTGAGGATTATGTTTTTGTCAATTATAGCTAGAGAAATGATACAAAATATGAACATTTCTTGTTTACAGTACCACTTAATGGTTGCTGCTGCAGCAGCCAAGCATAGATAGTATTGTTTGTAATATGAGTCTAAACCAAGCGCAGATGGTTCTTTGGCAGCTAAGTTTTTTATCAGCACAGCTCCCTTAAAAATTTCATTAGTTTGGAACAAAGTTAGCATCTAACATAAATAATAAATCGCATGAATGCATTGTGTTAAGCTATAAAAGCTTTGGAAAATAATTAGATTCAGTAGAGGCATGCTTTAAAAATTACCCGGGTATCATCAAAGCAGCCACGTGCCATTATGACCTGCAGACACCCAAATATCCAAGTATTCTTATTTCCATGACATATACATCTAATGAAGTACAGTAGTACACACACATAATGTTCAGAGGAACTTTCCTTCCTTATTGTGGAAAAAAATCTGTCAGCTAGTTGGGAGACTCCAACCATACCATCAGCAGCCAATTTATTTGGGGGAACAATGATTACCATAGGTTCATAGAACTCTAGTAGTGTCTTTGTATTCTGATAGGAACTGCTAGTCTCAATGTACTGAGAAAGATGCAGTGAAGCTGATCTTAAGTCAAAAGCAGCTACTCCAACCTGCAACAAATTGCTATTAACTGATGGATAATCAATTCAAAAACATTGAACACAAAAATCAAGAACTGAAATCAATTTGACAATAACTGAACCATCTAACATACTAACATACATCATCAAGAATGGTCAACAGAAGTACTTCATAACAAGTAGTGCTACTCTTTATATACAAATTTTGATGCAATCATATAAATACAAAAACCAAAAACAAAAGAAGTAGACTAGTAGTGTTACTATTCATCCAAATATCATTTTAAAAGAATGACATCAAAGATGAAGAAAAAGGAAACCGACTATCTTCTGTGAATCACCATTCAAACTATTTTTATGATAAAATCTCATGCATCACTGCCTGTTTTCGCCAAGTCTAGTACATTGCATAGATATTTCTTCATCCATAAAGGTATAGAAGCTGCCAATCTAGTGTAATTCCGTTATAGAAACAGTCAAATCAAACATATTTCGTTCACAGATCAGCAAATTCCAATGCAATCAGTTATGAACCGTTGGGGACACTCAAGCAATGCTGTTGTGCTACATAGCTAATTACGATTAAATTTCTTTCAATGCGAACTCTTAGCGAAACTTGCTACATTACGAACTATCATAAAACAGACAGATGAATTGAACGATTAGAATAAGAAAATTTTGTATACAGTAACAATTGAACGCTTCTCTAATATTAATGCGCTTATACATTGCATGCTCGCGTAAATGTGTAAAATACACGCTATCAGAGAGATCGAGAGAGAGAGAAGAAACCTCCTTGGCGCGATTCTCAATGAGGCCGATAACGAAGCTTGATCTCTCTCCATTGTCGTCCTCCATGAGGCTAACTCTGCTCTGTAACTCTCTTAGTAGTGAAGTGATCACCTACTCCGCTAGTTTTTATACGCGCGCCAATTTTTAGCCGGTTAACTCAATAGTGAGACCTCAGAAGGTGAACGTTTTCAGGGGAAAATATAATACAAATTCAATAGGGAAATTGTAATTTATCAAATTATTAATGATGTAAATGTTGTCACTCAGTATTTAAAACGATACATATATTGCCCCTCCATACCAACAGGAGGGGAAATATTACATCACATGAGGGACAATATATGTACCATTTTAAAAAATTGAGGAACAATATTTACACCATTAATAATTCAGAGGTAACATTGATAATTGATATATTATGGAGGGACATAAATTACAATTTTCCCTCTTTATCAAATTTCTAGCATTGCATTTCTCATGTGTCAACTTATGAGAGATTTATATTGAATTAATTGATGGTACTAAGCCACAATAATATTTGGTTAAATTTATGATTTTTCTTTTATAAATGAAAAAATTGTCAAATAAGTCCCTAAACTTTACACCAAAAGTTAATTTTTTTTTTTTGAAATAACCAAAAGTTAATTAGGCACCAAACTTTTAAAAAGTACAATTAAACCTTTAAACATGTTATTTTTGATCAAATAAGTCAAATTTGAAGGTAACTAGCAAGTTACCGGTAAAATCTTACCAAAAAGGTTGCCTTCTACGGAGATGACGACCTTTACTAGTCGCCCTCGTTGGAGAAGGTGATCGGCGACGATCGATCGCCGAATTTTCGCTGGGCTGATGTCTGAGCTAATAACAAGTCATTTATAAGTTTTTGGGCTTCATGGCCTCAATTTGATATGTTAAAGGGCGTAATTATAATTTTTAAAAGTCTAAGGATCTAATTTACCTTTTAGGTAAAGTTTAGGGGCTCGTTTAACTTTTTTCCTTTATAAATTTATATTTGTTTCATGATTATATAAAGATTGAACAATTCCAAAGGAAATTTAAAGGAAGGGCATGGTTAAAGAATTTAGAGGATAGGAGTGAACAACATATCTATTTTACGACATCATGCTGTGACTTCAATAAGATTTAAACAACATATCAAATAGGTGTCAGCTCTTTGGGTTAATGGTTTGATTAGTTGATAAAATTAGTTGAGTGTAGAAAAGTGTTTGGTAACTGTTAGTTTTTTTTTTTTTTTTTTTTTTTGAATACAACTGACCCTATTACATTGTAGTATCTGTTCATTTATACTTTTCTCAACCTGTTGAAGCACAAAGAGTCAATTTCGAGATCTCCACCACTGAGACTCGAACTCATGACCTCCCATCTGAGGGTAGCCACTACATGCCAATTGAGCACAAGGTGCTTGGCTGGTAACTGTTAGTTAATAATTGATTATATGCAAAATGACTTTTTCAAAAGGCTTTCCAAAAAAACTGCTTTGAGCATCTTTATGAATTTTATCATTTTTGACAAAAAGTTAATTATTGAACACTCATATTGATTGTTTAACCAAATCAAACAACTAATAGTGAACAAATAAACCAAAATTGACTTATAAGCTAACTATGTTACCAAACAGGCCAATTAAAAAAAAGTGACACTAATTAAAATAAAATTTTACCACATAAACTCTTAGGGTGTGTTTGAAAACCCGGAAAATGATTTCCGGAAATCATTTTCCGGGTTTTCAGTGTTTGGGAAGGTTTGGAAAACCCAGTCAACGGAAAACACTGGGGAAAATCACCCCAATTTGGGAGAAAATGACTTCCGCCTAAAAAAAGCGGAAGTCATTTTCCGCCCTGGGCGAAAAGCGGAAAATGAAAGGCTTTTGCGGAAGTCTTCTTCCTTCGCTTCTAACCTTCTTCTGCCATTACAACTCCATTT
>CP025647.1:10053155-10099299 GCA_003576665.1 Ipomoea trifida | reverse complement strand
TATTATTATTATTATATATATAAATAATATTCTAAATATTCTAAATGCAATAATTAAAATCTATAATTATACAAAAATAATCATTTTCCATAAAATGAACCAAACATACAAACACAGTTTTCTACTCTGCAGCCAAACACAAGAAAGGAAAATGATTTCTGGAAAATGACTCATTTTCCAGAAAACATTTTCCATAAATCATTTTCCTGGTTTCCAAACACACCCTTAAACTCTACTTCCTCAATATTACTACCTCCGCCCCATTTTGGATGTCTGGTTCATTTAACGAGGCTTGACTGAAGTTATTTTTAATTTAATTTTTCATAATATTAAGTTTATAATTAATATATAAAATTTATATATTTAGAAACTACATTAAAAGTACTATTAAACACAAAAAATTAAAATTAAAAAAAAAATAAAAAATTACTAAAGAAAATAAGTAATGAAGAAGGGGTTGGTTTGACCAATGAATAGTAAATATGACATGTAAAATGTGACAGAGCGAGTATTTTCTAATGAGGCAAGAGTTGGACATTGGTCTATTCGTTAAAATGAAATATAAACTAGTTATAAATATAAAGTTGATTACATATTAAGATTATTTTTCAAACAATTATTACTACAATAAAGTGGACAATATAGTGTATCATCATTACATATCTCTATCGACCTTCTAATGAAAAAGTGAGCGGGTTGGAATATGGTTTATTTGGTGGCACACTAGAAGAGTCATTACAAGTTTGTGTTCTTGTAACAAAAGCAGGTTAAAATAAAATTTTAATGTTATTAAAAAAATCCGTAATTTTTTGTGCCTTTCCATCATTGTATACGTCCTGGGCATGGCCTAGCCTGCCTTTATCCAACGTTGGGCTGTCTAATCTCATGTAGAGTGCAATAACATGTTGATATGTATGTAGTTGCCATTAATAATATATTTGATTTTTTTTTTAATTTTTACCAATAATTTATTTGTTCCACTTGTAGGAAAAACTAATAAGTCGTCGTCAAAAGTGAAGTTGATACTATAACAAGTGAATATTTTCTTTTAACAATATTTTAGAAGATACTTTTTTATTAGTTGTTAGCATTGTGTCATTTGTTTTAGTATTTATAAGTGTAGATCAAACTTTAAAAACATACTACACAAGATTTACTAAAATTTAAAAAGAGATATACTAATTACTTTTTAATAGAATGGTTAAATTAAATAAAATTAAGTCAAATTATTATCTTTGAAAACATACACACACATATAAACTATAAATAATAAACTCATCTTGGAAAAAAATGTTTGTGACAATATTATTAAATATCTCAAACTTTAAAGTGCATTGACCAACACTACAAAGTGCATGCATTAAACAATATAATATGAAGTGCACCTACTTATAAGTGAAGTGCAACATCTTTAATGCAGTTTTACATATCCTCTAATGTATTTTGCAGTTGTGTGCGATGCATTTCAAAATTTGAAATATATGTAAAAAAATCACTACATTTATTTTTTTAGATTGTCTTAATTTAGAGTTGTCGATATTCTCCATCAAAGATCATATTACAAATTCTACATATGACTGGTTCTCACAAGATAATATATATATATATATATATATATATATATATATATATATATATATATATATATATATATATATATATATATATATATATAATTATATATATATATATATAATGTTTGACTTAAACTATTTCGTTTATTTGAGTTGATCAACGTTTGAAAAATAAGGAGAAAAAATATGGAGTAATTTCATAAATATCACTACAAAAAACGCAGAAATAACAACAAATTTAGTAACGGATTCATTCCGTTGCTAATTTAACGATGGAATAGCGACAGTTTAGTGACAGATTTATTTATTTTCAAAAAATTGAAAGTTAGCGACAGGATTTTGTGATGGAAAAATTTTGTCGAATCCGTAACTAATTTTAGCGGTAAATTGCGCCGCATAAAATAGTGACAGATTAGCGACGGATTTTTGGCGGGATGATTAAATAATTTTAATTGCTATAGATTAACGATGGGAAAAGTTATCCGTTGCTGAGGTTTAAAGCGTCTATTTTTTTTACAAAGTAGTGACGGATATTATATTTCGTCGCTATAGGTATCCGTTGCTACCTAGTATCTGTCGCTAACTATAAAATGCGGAATATATATTTTTAATAAAATATAGTGACAAATATTTGAATCTGCCGCTACATCTAGCGACGGATTCAAATTTCGCTAAAACGTCATCGCTGGAATTTTTTTAAATAGATTAGCGACGGATTTGAATTCGTCGCTAGATTAATATGGCCGAATTTTTTTTTGGTAGAATATAACGATGGAGTTTGAATTCGTTGCTATATTTAGTGACGGATTCAAATGTCCGTCACTAGATTAATATTGTCGGGAATTCTTTTAATAGAATTTAGCGACGGAATTTGAATCCGTCGCTAGACGGATTCAAATTTCCGTCGCTAGAATAATATGATCGGGAAATTTTTTAATTGAATGTAGCGAAAAATTCTAGCCCTAAACATTGTAATGTTCATTGCCAAATGCCCTAGATCTGTAGCAGCCTCTCATCTCTCTCCCTCTTTAATTGATCTCTCTCTACCTAGCTTCTCTCTCTCTCTCTCTCTCTCTCTCTCTCTCTCTCTCTCTCTCTCTCTCTCTCTCTCGTTTAGTTGAAGCAACTAGATCATCAACAACAACAATGAAGCTCCATTGCCATGGAATCTGGCGAAGCAGCAGAAACTCAAGTGAGGCAGTGTCTGGTCTCGGCGAGTAGTTGCAGCAACTGGCGTCCTCTATTCCGACGACCTCTGTAGCTTCCTCTATCAGCGGCGAGGTAGTCCAATGAGGTTGCCGCCGAGACTCTGCCAACATTGCCCAACGTAATGCTAATGTTTTCTTCATTGCGCCGACTGCCGACGTCTTCTTCTTCCTTGTGCTGACGTCGGCTCGCCTCATCGACCCCTTCTAGGCTATTAATACTTCATTGCTAACAAGTTTTGTTGTGTGAAATATTTTTTTTGTTGCTAATAATAAAATTTTATTTTTAAAGTTCCCACTTTCCAGTGTGGCAGTGTATTAGTGTATGTTTGACAGTTTGATTTTTAATTATGTTACGTATGATGTATCTATGTTTTAATTATGTTATGTATGATGCATCTATGTTTGATTTGTCAATTTGAGCTTGTGAACATTATCAATGTATGTTTTACAGTTTAATAAAATACTATGTTTATAATATGTTATGTATCTATGTTTGATTTTTTAATTGTTCTTTGAATGTTACTTATAGATGTCAAGGGAAGACATTTCTCCTTCTTATATGTGAACATTATTATTTTTATCTTTTATCTTTTAATATTTGAAAGTAGTTGTATTTGTTAATTAGTTTTATTTATTATTTGGTTAAGTGGTTAATTTTTATTTATACTTACATACACTTTTTAATATGTAGGATAAGTAAACATCATGGAGATCATAATGGAGTGATGGAAATATGTGATGAAATGAAATCATGTGTTTTTATAATCTTTGTATGTTGTATAATCCCAACTATATAGGGGTGTTCATTCGGTTTAAAAATTTTGGTTAAAACGGTTCGGTTACCGAATGACAATGTAACTTATCTTGTGAACTTATTAGTCCTTCTGAATTGTATCCTCTACTACTTGGATTGTTATGAAATTTTTTATGTATGTTTTAAACATATTGAAGTACATATCTGGAGAAAATGGTATCATTATACCTTATCCAAATTTTCCACTAATTTTCGTAACACAGGCTAATATTTTTGGTTCTTGTCACACTACATGTGCATCTCCTTTCCATATTTGACTACTTTAGAATCAAACAAAAAAAAAAACTGAATTGTTTTCCCTTTTGCAGCGGGGAAGTAGCCCAACCTAAACCTTGCATGTGAGAAGCTTTTGTTTTCTTTTCCTTTAATTTCATATTGCAAGTTTCAAGGATGAGTTGCGCCGCAACGGTATGCTATCCATTTCTACTCCACGACCTCCAACAACTCAAGCTTCACATTCTACTAATTCAAATGATGAAAACATAGGAGATGATTAGATTATGTTTATTAATATATTTCGTATTGTTTCTAACGATGTAATATTACACTACTATACTTTTGTTATTGTGAATTTGTGATTGAGTTTGAATGTTTTGATATAATATATATATTTTATAATTATATTATTTAGGTACTATATTATATATTTAAAGCAGGTATGTAATATTAATTAGTGAGTAGCTTTTATTTTTTTTTTAAAAAAATAAAATAAATTTAGCGACGAACTAAAAATCAGTAGTTAAATTTAGCGACGGATATATCCGTCGCTAAACATAATGACAGACTTTAGCGACGGATATGTCCGTCGTTATTCCCTTGCAAATTCATCATCAAATTCGTCGCTAGAAGGAATTTAGCGACAAATTGTTTTCACTTAGCGACGAAATTTGCTGTCACTAATAAGATACGACGTCGGTTATCCTTAATAACCGATGTCGTATCCTATTATTTTTATTGTTTAAAAATTATTCGACGTCGGTTTTCCTTAATAACCGACGTTGTTGATTATTTTTAAAAAATAAAAAATAAATATAGCCTCGATTTTTACAACCGACGTCGTATCATTTATTTACAACGTCTGTCAGATTGACATCGATTTTTAACCAACGTTAAAAGTGTTAAAAACCGACGTTAAATGTGTTTTCTGTAGTAGTGTAATATCATTAAAGATCACATATTGGTCTCAGATAGACTTTTGGGTTCAAATAATAATAATATAATTTGGAATTGGAAAAATCATAAAATAATTTTTATTTGAATTTTTTGAAATAAAATAATTTATTGGAAATCATAAACATTGAAATATTTGTAGGTGTCGAAAATAAGAATTTTCACATGTAGGAATATTTCTATGAAAATAATACTAGTAGAAATTTCAAGGTATTATATAATCGAAGTACTAGATAGTTAATCGGAAGTATAGAGTGGTCGTTGATTTTTACTCTTTTTATTTGAATCTTTGTAGGTTAGGGCATATGAAGCAAGATATTGATTTTTACTAGTTTTATTACTTTTACTAGGAGTCATCAACTAACTTAGGACACCCACTTAGTGGGGCGCATCGCACGAAGAAGCTTTTCACTTAATTGGTGTCTTAAATTTTAATTACAGGATGTTGAAATGTTAGGTAGTCGACTTACACGCTCGGAGGACTCACATTCTACTCCTATTGCTTCCAAATATTAAAGCTCATAAGGAAGTGCTGAATATTGCGTTTATGATTGTACTCTTTTTTCTCTTAGCTAATTAGTTTTTTCCCGCTAAATTATTCTTAGTCTAAGGTTTTTAATGAGGCAATTAGTGTAATCTGTGCCCCTATGCTCAACTCTGACTTAGGGGGCTCATCAGGGACCGCTCGATTTAACAGCTGCGTCTAAAAGCACCGCCAACCGAACTGTGACGCCCATCCAAAAGATGCCTTGGCAAGTAACTGGTCGGAAGAAGACTTGACTTTTAGAAGAGGAGAATGGATCGAAGAATGTTTTTGAGATACTACATCGACTTCGCGAAATTTCAAGAAAAGTGGAGACTAGATGATGGATGTTATACTGGGTCAGGGCCGCATGGACCAGCCCAAGAAAGTAACTGGATCAAGGAAGCCCAAGAAGGACACAGTACCAAGCAACTTAGGAGTTTAATAAGGATTAGCTTATTATTTATGATGTAATAAGGACTAAACTCATTATTCCTAATGTAGTAGGATTAGAGCTTATTATTCTCAATGTAACAAAGACTCCCAATATGAAGTACGTAGTCTTGGATTCTTAGAGCATCACCATCTGTGTATCAAGAGGAGATATTGTCAGGTTTATTGACATGGTGTCAAGAGAGAGAGAAGGAGAGAGATTAAAAAAAACACTCCTGCAAGTGAAGGGATCATAGTACAAATGGTCAGAATTTTTTTTTTTTGTTAAAGATGGCTGCTGTGCGCGTATTGCGCACAGCAGCCGCCCATGCGGGCGCGTGCACTGCACGCGCCCGCATGGGCGTGACAGGCGCACCTCAGGCGCGCCTGTCACATAGCTTTTTGATAATTTTTTTTTAAAATTATATTTGTTTTATTATTTTATTCTTTCCACCTCATTTTCTCTTTCCTAATCACACCTACAAAAACTCCTCAATTACCGCGAAAAAACTCCACTGATAAGGATGCTCTTATTTCTTGTAGGAAGGACTCTAGGGCCAAAATATGTATAAATAGACCTCGTACCTCGAGAAAGAGGAAGCAATTTTCATTATACACAAACAATATTCATCAATACAAAATATTTATTCTCTCTAAATTCTATACATATATTTTCTCTATATATTTTTTTCATATACTCGTTATTTTAGCAGTGATGTTAGTTAGTAGTGAATTACCCAAAAGTCATAAAACCAACAAAGTCCGACCATGTCCATTTTTTTTTCTGGCTCCATTCAGGATTAGTCCGGGCCTGAACCGACTTGTGGCCATCTCATATGTGTGTGTGATTCAAATTCCAGTTCTGATTTCGATTTCAAGGTTTGAATCAAACACTTATTATTTATTATTTTTCCCATATCAAATCAACTATTAATATCTTATAACCTAAAAAAGTCAAAAAGTATTATATTTGACTAGAAGACCCCTGACCCAGTCAACAATTAAGTTTACCCCGCAAAGGCAATCAACCAATCAAAAAAAAGTTGATTAATTACTGAAAAAAATACATGCATGAAATAAAGTTTAAATATTGTGGTATTCAAGTAGGTTGGTGTGGAAACATGACTTCCCCTGCATGATAGATTAAGAGATAGATTAAGAGAGTGCATTCCCACGGTGTATGAAGCAACTTTTTTATCCACTTCAATGACTTTTCCAACATTTATCATTAAATTTGACAATTATTTTTTTAACAAAACCCTTTTTATACTTAACAATAATAACACTATAATATTCTTCTTTCTTTGCATTTTCTAAGTCAACTAATTACTTGTGCGTCGTAAATATGAAAGTAAAAATAATAAAACATGAGATGCATGCATTTTGTAATTTAACAAAATTGAACCATTCATTATTTTTTGAAACCAAAAGATTAGCTATATTAAACTGATAATAATAAAATAATACAATCAGGGGATAAGTATTCCAAGAGTGAGACTCAGACTGAGAGCCTGCAGCTTTAGCTAAGGTATGAGCTAGCAGATTCACTGATATCTTAATAAAACGATAAATAAGAAATTGAAAGGAGGGCATGATATTAAAACAATGACTTGAAATGTGTCCAGTATGGGAGAAGTCCACTTTTTTATGAGTCAAGGTGGATACCGCATTGGCACAATCTGATTCTAGTCTGACTATGCTTGTACCCCAATTTTTAAGCCATGAAAGGGCTTGAACCATTCATTTAATTTAATCAAATTACAACATTTATCACATTTTTAATATTTTTAATATATTAAATTGTTACATTGTAAAATTTTGAGCTTCGTGGAATTCCAAATGCATTACGTGTTTGATCATATGTGCACATAAAACACGTTGATGGTACATATATATATATGTGTGTCCAAGTGAAGAATTGGCAACACAAATACAACATAGTAGCTTAGCCAAATGGGAGACCAGTTCTTTACGCCCACACCCTCCATTTCAGTTTGCTTCTTTGTGATTTATTTGCTCATAATATTTCTTCATCACTTGGCTCGAGTTGAGACCAAATCCCAATCTTATTGCCCAAACGAATTCCTCCTCTGTGGCAACCATAGCCTTCCCACTTTTCCTTTCACAAACAAGTCACTACCTCATTGTGGGTTGTTAATGTTCGATTGTAATGCTAAACCAAGTAATCCAACACTTGAATTAGTTGGCAAGCTCTATAACACTGTGGAAGTCGGGGATACTGATGTAGTGATGCTTTCTGATCCAATCCTCAACGATCACTTGCAGAATCGGAGCTGTGATTCTTTCAATTGGAACTCATCGTCAACATCATTAATTCCCAATTCGTCTTCAATCTCATTTGAGGTGCCCTCCTTCCAATTCCTTTTCTTGTTCAAATGCGACCAAAATTTGTCACACTATAGTCGGCGCAAGATGGATAGTTATTTTAAAGGATACCGGAGATACTCTAATTGCAGGAACTTTACTCTATACTACAAAGAAAATCAAGATACTATTGCTCATGGCAGAGTTCCTAAGGATTGTTCACTTATTCAATTGCCATTTGACAACACAACCAAAAGTAATGACTTATTTGAGAGGTTAACTCCTCAGATTGTCATCTTTTGGAAAGTGTCCAAAGAATGTTCAGATTGTCACAATAGAGGAGGCCAGTGCCAATCTAATAGCAACAACAGTTTCAAGTGTTTAGAAGGTATGTGTATAAATTAAACCCAAAGTATACTATGTCCCAATATTTGGTTAGAAAGCATACATGGATGTGTGGTATTTTATTTCGAACTTAATCCTAATAAGCTAGTTTATTTACTTACTGAAGTCGAAGTCATCAAGGCGCAGCCACATTTGAGCAGATTTCTGTATATATTTGTGAGGAAAACTTTAATTAATCGTCTATTTGCTTTTGTTGTAGGAAAACAAAATGTGATTATAGAAAAGAGAAAGCCGGACATTAATGGAATAACAAGTAAGAATATATACTACTTTGTTGTGCGTTTCCTAATACTATTGGTGCTTTTTTACATAAGTAATGGTGCGACTGTATCAACCGCACGTTAAGACATGGTCGCACCAGAACTTGGTCATATTATATATATATATACATATATATATATATATATATATATATATATATATATATATACATATACATATACATATACACATATAATAATAATAATAATAATAACAATAATAATAATAATAATAATAAATTTAAAGTCGCGATTTCAAACTTTACTTATATAATCAAATAAAATTTTAACTTCATTAAAAAAAAATCCCAATTTTGTGCACAAATTTTACTGTGGACCGCGGTCCACAATGAATTGTGGATCATGCATCAAAACGGCGTCGTTTAGATTAATGAAAACAGACAGTCGTTTAGATTAATGAAAACAGACGGGCGAAACGGCCTCCGTTCCGCGCCGTTCACTTTCAGTTCATATACACTGCAGTTACATTTCAACACAACTGCAATTTTTTTCGATATAACTGCAGTTTCATTCGATATTATACACTCAAATATGTGAACCTGTTATTCAGTTTCCTTTCAACACAACTACAGTTTCTTTTATAATACACTTCAGTTTCCTTTAAACATAATTACAATATCATTTCGATATGACTACAGTTTCATTGGACAATATACCTCCGAAAATGTGAAACTGTTATTCAGTATCAATTTATATACACTGCCTTACATTTCAACACAACTACAGTTACATTTCGATATAACTACAGTTTCATTCGATGATATAAAAACACAAATGTGAAACTGTTATTCAGTATAAATTTATATACACTGCAGTTATATTTCGATATAACTACAGTTTCATTCAATAATAAAAAAAAAAAAACAAATGTGAGACAGTATCTTTTGAGATGAACTGTATGTAGTATCAATTACGGAGTTCCTTTACGACTTGCGATCGCCGTTTCTCTCACTTACTGAAACGGCATCATTTTGTGACTATGGTCCACAACCCATGGTCCACCATATAACAACTGAATTTTTTGTGCCTTTCCATCATTGGATCCTGGGCATGACCTAGCCTGCCTTTACTCAACGTTGGGCTGTTCTAATCTCATTTAGATCGCAATAACATGTTGATATGTAGATGTCATTAATAATATTTAATTTTTTTTTTATTTTACCAATAGTGTATGTGTTCCACCTGCAGGAAAAATTAATAAGTCGTCGTCAAAAGTGAAGTTGATACCAATAACAGGTGAATATTTTCTTTTAACAATACTTTAGAAGATACTTTTTTTTTAGTTGTTAGCATTGTGTCATTTATTTTAGTATTTATAAGTGTAGATTAAACTTTAAAAACATACTACAAAAGATTTACTAAAATTAAAAGAGATATAACTAATTACTTATTAATAGAAGGGTTAAATTAAATAAAATTAAGTCAAATCATTCTCTCTCGAAAAAAAAAAAAAAAAAAAAAACACAGACACATATATATAAACTCATCTTAACTGTTTTCAAAAAAAAAAAAAACTCATCTTAACCCAGTGGGGGCTCAAGCGGCAAGTGATGAGCTCTCTTTGTAGAGAAGAATTCCGGGGAGAACACGGGTTCGATTCTCATAAGTGACGATTCCCCCTGGGCCAACTCCTGTGGCTCTCGGAGCGAACGTGGGTGTACCTGGACAGAGAAAGACCCCGTGAATTTACCATGTGGCTCTCGGAGCGAACGTGGGTGTACCTGAACCGTTAAACGGACAGAGAAAGACCCGCTTAATTTACCAAAAAGCGAACGTGGGTGTACCTTAAAAAAAAACTCATCTTGAAATGCGATTACAATATTATTAAATATCTCAAATTTTAAAGTGCATTGACCAACATTACAACGCGCATTAAACAATAATATATATATATGAACAAAAAAAAAGTAATATATATGAAGTGCACCTACTTAAATGCGAAGTGCAACATCTTTAATGCATTTTTACATATCATCTAATGTATTTGTAGTTGTGTGCGATGCATTTCAAACTTTGAAATATCTGTAAAAAGATCGCTGCATTTGAGATTTTTTTACTTTAGAGTAGTCGGTCTTCTCCATCAGAGATCAGTTTACAGATTTTACATTCGTGCCAGCAATTTCACAATTTCATAAATATAAATATTATACATATAAAAGATAGAATTGTTCGTACGCCCGGACATCACATTCGTGCCATATTGATATTGTATTTTCGTTCAAATGCTTTTTAAATTGTTAGATCAAGTCATCAAAACTGATTTTATTGCATGTCATCACATTATTTGAAAATATCTTCACTATTCTTGCCCATAAAAGTCAAACTTCTCTCGCTCTTAGTGCGTTCTCACACCTCGACCCAATAAGATAGTGGGAGAAGTAAATCATAGTGATTCAACCACTCATTAGGTAGGAGGACCAATGTTTGGTGCTTGAAAGAAGCCCACCACTTTGAATGTAACTCTTAAGTTATTCTATCCGGAACATCTTCACTATTCTTAATAATGCTGCTTATTTTTACCTAATTGAAACCTCGACTAACAGTTTACTTGAATACAGTTTCGTGTAGCCTCCTTGCATTGATGATTTTTATGAGTTCAGTTGTCCTCTTTGCTCATCGCCATTACAAATCTTCTAAACTTGGTGGGTTCTCAGTCTTCTTTTCAAAACAAGATGTAGAAAGGAGCAGTAAATACTTGGGAGTTACTATCTTTTCTTACTCCGAACTTCAAAAAGTCACAAATAATTTTGATCCATCAAAAGAACTTGGAGAGGGAGGATTTGGAACTGTTTATCGAGGTAAAACATCTTCTAATTAAAAGTGACATTTTGTATAGTTCATAGTTTATTTAAATCGTTAACATTTCATTGCAAAGCATACATTTTACATTAATTTTTAAATCATCAAAGTCAAATATTAATTAACTTTCGAAACGTTTTTTTTTTTAGTACTATTGACTATGTTACAAATGTAGTATCTGTTCATAGCTACTTTCTCAACCAAATGAAACACATGCAAAAAGTCAATATTACCTCTACTGAGCCTCAAACCCACCCCCTTCCATATAGAGGTACAATCGGGTGCCACTAGACCACAAAGTCTTTGGCCTTTGGAAACGTTTTAATAAAGGAGAACTTTAAATTTTATTAAAAAAAATTGTTCTAATATAATAAATTGATAAATTTTTAATTATTGATATGTTTGGCATACCTAGCTTATAAACTAGCTTAAAGTCAAAAGCTTAACTACTAGTTACTAGGTTATTTTGAAACACTACTTAAGCTCTGTTTGGTAGAACTTAATTTAGAGCTTATAACTTATTTTAAGTTACAAATAAACTATAGCTCTATTTGGTAATTAAAAACATCATAAGTTTAAAATAATAATTTAAAATAATTTCAATCAGTTAGTTTATTAGCTACTAAATTTTTAGCTTCAAGTACTATTTTTCAGCTTTTAGATTTCAGCTAGGCGCACCAAACAGAGCCTTAGTGTAGTGTTTCAAAATAAATTATTATTTTAAACTCTCCATGATTAACCAAACTAGTTTATAACTTATTTGTAGTTTAAAATAAGTTATATAATAAACTCTAAAATAAACTCTACCATATATAGTCTATAGTTCATCTAAATGCATTGAAAATCTCTTCTTTAATCTCACTATTAAAAGGTTTTCAATTGTACCTCAGTGTGTTAATAGATTTAGACAAATTACTTCGTACATGGTAAATTAGGTGCAGTGTGTCCATATCAATACTCACCTGTTTATTTGGGTTGACCAATGGTGCAAAAATAACGGGAAAAAAAAGTCATTGACCAATGTAGACAAATGCATGAGATTAATTCACTTTTTTTTTTATAACATATATAGAGTATTGTTCTCTCTAAAATCTAGATAAAAGTCTGAAAACTGACGCATTTGAAATCTGATTCCTGACATCAATATCCTATCCAGGCAAACTGGGAGATGGGAGAGAAGTGGCTGTGAAGCGTTTATATGAGCGAAATTGCAAGAGAATGGAACAGTTTGTAAATGAAATAAAAATCCTTACCCGTCTAAGGCACCGCAATCTTGTAACACTCTACGGTTGCTCCTCCAGAAACAGTAGCAGCCTCCTCCTCGTGTACGAATACATCCCCAACGGAACACTTGCGGATCATTTGCACGGTGAAAGAGCAAAACACAAATCCCTCACATGGCCTATTCGCATCAACATTGCCATCCAAACAGCGAACGCTTTGGCTTATCTCCACGCTTCTGACATAATACACCGCGATGTCAAGAGTGCCAACATTCTTCTCGACCACAACTTCGCGGTCAAAGTTGCAGATTTTGGGCTTTCGAGACTGTTCCCCATTGATGTCACTCATGTCTCCACTATGCCTCAAGGGACGCCCGGTTACTTTGATCCCGAGTACTACGAGTCTTATAAGCTCACTGATAGGAGTGATGTTTATAGCTTTGGTGTCGTGCTGGTGGAGCTCATATCGTCCATGCCCGCGGTGGATATGGAGAGAGATTCACATGAGATCAACCTGGCAAATTATGCTATGAACAGGATACTGGCCAACGCATTTAATGCTTTGATTGATCCATCCCTGGGGTTTGGAACAGATACCGAGGTTACGAGGATGACAACCTCGGTGGCAGAGCTGGCATTTCGATGCTTGCAACCCAGAAAGGATATGAGGCCTACTATGTTTGATGTCCTTGAGACGCTGTTGGAGATTCAAGGAGGTCATTATGGGATCAAAGACGAAATTGGATTTACAAAATGCCCTCTTTCACCAGACACGGAAGAGATTTTGTTGAAGAACAAATTTCCAACATTGCCAAATTCTGTAGCTGATAAGTGGATTTGCGGCACCAGTACAACTAGCAATAGTGTTTGAAATTAGTTCATGTATAAATCCATCTCACCTGTTTATTGGGTTTATCAACTCTTGAAGGTTTATTATTATAGTACTTTTATTGACAATGATAGTAAAATGTTACTCCGTATTTGGTTACGCCAGTTGTTTACTTTCTTCAGTTTCTTGCTTTGGTCAGCGTTGCTCAGCTCCTCTATGTTTTGTTTTGTTTTTGATTTTTTTTTCTTTGTTTGCATTAGTTCGTTCTATTCTGTAAGTTGTGCTTACTTGTACAGAATTTTACCATTCCTTATCCCATGGACCAGGTTCGCATTGCACTGAGGACCATAGTTCATGTGTATGTGTTTTGTGTTGTGGCTGGTTGTGGCTGTTTGTGTCTTACATTATGAAATTATGTACCTTAAAAGTGAATTCTATACTTGAACAAATTAGTAATTGTGTCATTAATGTGTTTTGTGTTGTGAAATTATGTACCTATCAACACAAGTTATGTACCTAAATCAAATTTGAAAAAATAAGTAAATATATAACCAGGGGCGGAGCCAGAAAACTCGAGTTGGGGGGCCAATATGCTAGAGAAAATTTGCCGTGTTAATCGACATTATAATTAACCGTACTATATTATTATATATACTATACATTATATTATTGATAATGATTTCTAATTATACTCTGTATAATAAAGTATGAAATATATAATTATATGAGTACGATTGACAGAGTGTTGATCATTACTTTAGATTTTTTTTCATATAACACAAAATATCATAGTAATAACAACAACAGTAAGAACAACAACATTTATTTAAATATAAATTGTCAATTTTTATCAAATAAAAAGTTTTGTCAATTATTTTGTCACCAAATTTTTTCATAATTAATTGATATTCATTTTAATTAATTGACAAAGTTTGTCAATATTTCAAATTTGAGAGATAAAGACAAAAATCAATATCACAAATTAAACAATCAATATTAATTTTTCACAATTTCAACACTTATTTAAACTAGCAAATGTACATCTTCAAAGTGTAAATAAATAATTAAAACACACAATAAATTATTAATTAATTAATCAACATAACTAAACAAAACTAAAGTATATATCTCAAATTTGGAGATTTTTTTTAAAAATAAAATAGATATTTGATGCCCTCCATTATTAAAATTAAAATCTTATAAAAGAAATAAGATAAAAAGAAAATGGTGACTTTAATTATTTGGTTTTATTTCTTTCTATTTAATGAATTTAAACTTTAATATATATTTTGAGTTCACTTAATATAAACATAATAGATTATTTTAAAAAAAATTTAGAGGGGGACCAAAAGTGTATTTATCCCTACTATATCAATATATACATACATATTTATTAAAATATTTTAAGGTGGGGTAAGGGGTAGGGTAGGGGTTGGGGAGGGGGGGGGGGCTACCCCATAACGGCCATAAGGTGCCTCCGCCCTTGTGTCTTGTGTTGTGATTTTTGATGTTTTGTGTTATAAAATTTTGTACCGTCAATCTAGAGTCTATAATGCTACCCTGATCCATGATATAAATTACTGAATTTTACACCATGCCTTGTCGGA
Organism: Ipomoea trifida; assembly: GCA_003576665.1. Classification (NCBI taxonomy): domain Eukaryota; kingdom Viridiplantae; phylum Streptophyta; class Magnoliopsida; order Solanales; family Convolvulaceae; genus Ipomoea; species Ipomoea trifida. The sequence goes on along the minus strand of CP025647.1, from coordinate 10,084,109 downwards.
AAATTTCAATTTATTTCCTTCATAAAGTAAAAAAAAAATGATATATTTCAGAGTTTAGATGGAAGGTGTTAACATACATATACACGCATATATATTGGACCCTTATCACATAATTTTACCAATCAATACAAGCTTTATGACCAGAAATCTGTTAAAATATATTTATACTTTTTTTTTTGTTGACAAAAATATATTTATATTTTTTTCACATAATCAAATAGACTATTTATTTGCCAAAGAACTTGTGGTCTAGTGGCACCCGATTGCACCCACATATTAAAGGGGGTGAGTTCGAGTCTCAATGTAATGCCTCAGTGGAAGCAATGCTGACTCTTTGTGCTTCAGAAAGTAGAGAGTCTAGTAGTACTCAAAAAATAGATTATTTATTTTGATCTATACAAGTTGATGTATTAGACCGGTAGACCCAGACCCAGTCAAGTGGTCAACAACTAATTAGTTTACCATCAAAGGCTCAAAGCCATTCAGCTGAAAAGAAAGACACTCATTACTATGAAAAATGCATGAAAGGGATTTTAAAAAATGAGCGTTCTCACTGCAGTTATTGCGTGGACCGTTGCCCACCCAACAATGTGGATCACGGATTCACGGTCCAAATATAATATTATTTTGTGTACTTTTTTATGTGACCAGCTGCAACATGTATTTTTATAACTCATAATGTACATTATTTTAAAATATAATATATATTATTTTAACTCATAAAGTACATTATTTTAATTAATAAAATTCATTATCTTACCACATAAGTTTCATTATTTTAACACATAAAATACATTATTATAATATATAAAGTATATTATTATAGTACATTATTCTAACTCAATAGTTAATGGTATTGTTTTAGACCATGGTCTGCACAGCTGTGTGGGCGATCGACACAATAATTTTCCCTGCTCAAGTAGGTAGGTATGAAAACATGACTTTCACTTCAAATACAAAAAGAGAAAAAGCATTCCCACGCTATGTGAAATAACTTTTTCCACCCCTTCAAATATATATATACATGTGTGTCCAAGTTAAGAATTGGCAGCACAAATAGCACGTAGTAGCTTAGCCAAATGGGAGACCAGTCACCCTCCGTTTCAGTTTGCTTCTTTGTCTTTTATTTACTCATAATATTTCTTCACTTAGCTCAAGTGGAGACCAAAACCCAACCCAAGTGCCCAAAAGAATTCCTTTGTAGCAATCGGAGCATTCCTACTTTTCCTTTCACAAATCAGTCACTGCCTCATTGTGGGTTATTTAAGTTAGGTTGTAATGTTGTCTCAAGTAGTCCTCCTACACTAGAATTAGATGGTAAGTTGTATAACACTCTGGCATTCGGAGAAGAAGATGTAGTGGTGCTTTCTGACCCGGTACTTAGTAATCACTTGAAGAATCGAAGTTGTGATTCTTTCAATTGGAACTCATCTACGTCCTTTACCAATTCTCCTTCAATTTCATTTGAAGTTCCCAAATCTCAATTCCTTTTCTTGTTCAAATGCAACCAAGGCTCATCACACCATAGTCGGCAGAAGATAGATGATTATTTTAAAGGATACAAGAGCTACCGTAAATGTAAAAACTTCACTCTATACTACAAAGAAAATCATCATATTATTCCCAAAAACAAAGTTCCAAAAGATTGTTCCCTTGTTCAATTGCCATTTGACAACTCAACCAAAAGCAATGATTTATTTGAGGAGTTAACTCCTGAGATTATTTTCTTTTGGAAAGTGTCCGAAAAATGTTCAGAGTGTCACAGTAGAGGAGGCCGGTGTCAAACTAATAGCAACAACAATTTCAAGTGTTCAGAAGGTATGATATATAATTAAACCCAAATTAATATTGTAATATTATGTTCTGATTTTCACTCGGCCTTGATTTATTTTAATTGTAGAAAATAGCAATATGATTGGTAAACAAAGAAAGGCGGACGTGAATGGAATAGCAAGTAAGTATAGACTACATTTTGTCAAACATATTTAATTTTAAAAATAGTCATGTTTTATAACTTGTCACTATTGTATTGAATATATTTAATTATTGTTTAATCTTTTTATTCTACTATGAGGTGTTTGGTAAGTAGTTGTTAGCTGATTGGGTTAGTGGGTTTGACTAGTTGATAGCATTAGTTGATTGTAGACAAGTGTTGGGTAAATAGCTGATAATCGAATACATGAAAAATGACTTTCTAAAAAAGTTTATCGAAAAGCTGCTTTGAGCAGCTTTTTAAATTTTAACATTTTTAAACAATAAGCCGTTCTTTTCAAAAAAAAAAAAAAACAAAACAATAAGCTGTTACAAAAAGCTAATTAATCAAACGTTCATATTAATTCTTTAACGAAGTCAAACAGCTAATAGTAGTCAAATAAACTAAAATTAACTGATAAACTAACTATGAATTTCATAATTAAATAGCTAAATGAATATGTGAAATTTTTGTCTAATATATTTGTATAAGGAATGCAACATTTTTTATTGAAAAATATTGGCCAACCTATCATAACAGGCAAACCCATACACAAAAACTCTCATCTTGACCCACACTATAATATTGATGGTTTTGTGTCCCTTTCATTTAAGACATTTTAAAGTCCCATTCACATTCATTCATACAGGAAACACTAATGAAAATACATTGATAATTCCGTGATTTCCGGTACAATTCTATTATTTGTTTATTATTTATTGCCATAATGGTTAAACATACACTTTCTTTTTTCTTATTTTGTTTAAAATTCGTTCTTTTGTATTTATAGTATTTTTATGAACTTTTTAAGCATATAAATTTTATATAATGCTACTTAAATAATATAGAAAAAAAAAATTAAATCTAGTTAATAGAATTAGACACATAAGTGAAACGTAAAATGTATTAATCTTTATATAATCCTTCTATGGCCCATAGTTATACATTGCACTAAACATTTATTTAAGAAAACTTTAGATGGACAATTTTATTTCATTTTTGGATCAAAGGAGTGATATTATATTGTTCTTGTTGTTGTTACATCTACTAAATATAATAAAAATCAATAATAATAATAATATAGTTTTTTTTACCGCAACAAAACTAAAATTTCAGCCATAAGCATCCTGAGATAATGCATCGTTAAGAAAAGTAGGTGGAGTGGCATGCCACTCCCCGCAACCTGACAAAGAACAAGCTTCCCTAGTTAAACCGTGAACAACACCATTCACAGACACTTAACAAATGAGAACTTCAGACCATCAAACGCAACTTCAAGTTCTTTTATATCACCTACCACCAACCCAAACGCGTCATACCCAGCCTCTCCATGAATATCAAATTCAAGTACCACTTGCTGGGCATCTAACTCCAAGTTCACTTGTGGTCAAGCGGCATAGTTGTGGCCCTCCCAAATGAGAGGTCACAGGTTTGGTCCTCAGTGTGGGGGCGAAGTATGTAGCGTTGGCTGGCTCGTTGTGAACAGGCATCTTCCTAGATGAGTCCACCTAGTATTGTCAAAGCGGGCCACTGAAGACGTAATTTCAATCGTTATACCCTGCACCACGGTGCACATAGCAATATGCACCACGTACGTAAAACGACGTCGTTTTGGTGTTAGTCGGCGCGGACGCGAATGACTCCAGAGAATTCATTATCTGTAATACACATAATCATTATCTATAATACACAGAACGTTTGCCTAGAATACACAGAATGTTTGCCCAGAATACACAGAATATTGACACAAAATACACAGATGTTAGTTGACGCGAATGGCTCCAGGGAATTCATTATCTATAATACACATAATCATTATATTGAATACACAGAACGTTTGCCTAGAATACACAGAATGTTTGCCCAGAATACACAGAATATTGACACAAAATACACAGAACTCATCATCCTAACATTCGAATGCACAAACACACAGAACTCATCCTCCTAACATTCGAATGCACAAACACATCACAACCTGTGTTAATAACATGAATACACAGAATATTGACACAAAATACACATAACTCATCCTCCTAAACATTCGAATGCACAAACACATCACATGTGTTACTAACATGAATACACATAACGGTTGCCTAGAATACACAGAACGGTTGCCTATAATACACAGAATGATTGCCTAGAATACACAGAATATTAACATAAATACGGAGAACGGGCGAAACGGGAAATGTGATTTCCAAAAAAATGGATGATTAATTTACAATGCTCAAAACGACGTCGTTTAGGTACGTGGTGCACATTGCTATGTGCACCGTGGTGCATGGTATAATTTGCCGCGTAATTTATTGTGGGCCTTTAAAAAAAATTAAAAAAAAAAAAATTCATGTTCAAGCTCTACCTTTCCGTACTCAAAATTAAAAAAACATAACAAGCTCTTTCATTTGGTAAAATTCATAATATCTAATCACAATAAAACACAAAACTCATTAATGATTTTGGAGGTCTCTTCTTGCCAGATTCAACATTCTCATCCTCAGAGTCACTCCTATCTTCATCCTCCCCAGTCTCAGAGCTTTCAGCTTTCGTCTTCATCCATGCTACAACCTACTGAAGCACAAAGAGACACTGAAGCTCGAACCCACCACCTCCCGTATAAAGGGAAGGGTTTGATGCCACTGGACCACAAGGCCCTTGGCTCACACCCTTCTTTGAAACAGGCCAGGTAATCAATTCATTAATCATACACACATCAGTCCAAGAAATCATACTAGATTACTAACAATTAGTCAATTACCCAACAATTACGGACTAAAAATACTTACTTGTGTACTTGTGTAGCATGTTGATATGTAGATGCCATTAAAAATATTTAATTTTTTTACCATTATTTTATTTGTTCAACTTGCAGGAAAAACTAATAAGTCGTCATCAAAAGTGAAGTTGATACTAATAATAGGTGAATATTTTCTTTTAACAATATTTTAGAAGATACTTTAATTTAATTTTTTATTAGTTGTTAGCATTGTGTCATTTATTTTATATATAAAAGATAGAATTGGTCGTATGCCCGGACATCACATTCTTGCTAATTAATAGGTATTGTATTTTCCTTCAAATGCTTTTTAAATTGTTAGAGCTAATCAAAATTGATTTTGCATGTAGTGTGACGATACCTCTATTATAATTTTAAATGAATGAAAACTTGATCAAACTTCAGTATGAATTTTAATTTCATGTCCAAAAAAGATAAAATTCTCTTGCCTCCTAGGCCCACTCACTCCGATCCTTGTAGGATGTAACTCCGAAGTTGTGCTGCCGGGAACATCTTCACTATTCTTAATAATGCTGCTTATCTTTAACTAATTGAAACCTTAACTAACAGTTTACTTGAATACAGTTTTGTGTAGCCTTGCATTGATGATTTTTATGAGTTTAGTTGTCATCTTTGCTCATCGCCATTACAAATCTTCTAAACTTGGCGGTTTCTCAAGCTTCTTTTCAAAACAAGATGTAGAAAGTAGCAGTAAATACTTGGGAGTTCCTATTTTTTCTTACTCTGAACTTCAAAAAGTCACAAATAATTTTGATCCATCAAAAGAACTTGGAGAGGGAGGATTTGGAACTGTTTATCGAGGTAAGACATCTTCTAGTTAAAAGTGATATTTGGATAGTTCATAATTTATTTAAATCATTAACATTTTATTGTTGCAATGCATACATTTTACATTACAAGTTGCCCACATTAATTTTTAAATCACTTAGTCAAATATTAATTAACTTGGGAAACAGTTTAATATAGGAGAACATAACGTTAATTTTTATAAACAATTAAGCTTTAATATAAATTGATAAAATTTTAATTATGATATATTTTGCATACCTAGCTTATAAGCTAGCTTAAAGTCAAAAGGTTAAAAACTAGTAGCTACTCAATTTAGTAAAACACAGTGAGTTTAAAATAATAATTTCAATCAGTTAGTTTATTAGTTACTAGCTTTTCAGATAGGCATACTAAACAGGGACGCTGATTCAGCTAGGAAAATATGACACCACATTTAAAAAAAAAAAAAAAAATCTTGATCTTATTTATCGAACTTTCACAAGTTTTAGGCAAAAATGAAGTACATATATAAGCCACCCGCTAAGGGTGTACACTGGGCACTTCAAATCGTGGGAGGTAAACTACTGTACAAGAATAACTCTGTGCAAAGAGCTAGAGACTAATAATTAAATTCATGATTTTTTTTTACCAAAGAAGCATACTCTACCTAGCTACTTGTACACCTCTTTGGGGCTTCATTTTGTCTTCCATTGAATAATTAAGTTCTGCTAGTAAGATAGATTATCCTAGATAAAAGTCTAAAAATGCATTTGAAATCTGATTATCCAGGCAAACTTGGAGATGGGAGAGAGGTAGCTGTGAAGCGTTTATATGAGCGAAATTGCAAGAGAATGGAACAGTTTGTAAATGAAATCGAAATCCTTACTCGGTTAAGGCACCGCAATCTTGTAACTCTCTACGGTTGCTCCTCCAGAAACAGTCGCAACCTCCTCCTCGTGTACGAATACATCCCCAACGGAACACTTGCGGATCATTTGCACGGTGAAAGAGCAAAACACAAATCACTCACATGGCCTATTCGCATGAACATTGCCATAGAAACAGCCAACGCTTTGGCTTACCTCCACGCTTCTGACATAATACACCGCGATGTCAAGACTGCCAACATTCTTCTGGATTGCAACTTCACTGTCAAAGTTGCTGATTTCGGGCTTTCGAGACTGTTCCCCATTGATGTCACTCATGTCTCCACTATGCCTCAAGGGACGCCTGGTTACTTTGATCCCGAGTATTACGAGTGTTATAAGCTCACAGATAAGAGTGATGTTTATAGTTTTGGGGTCGTTCTCATGGAGCTCATATCGTCCATGCCCGCGGTGGATATGGAGAGAGATTCACATGAGATCAACCTGACAAATTATGCTATGAACAGGATACTAGCGAGCGCATTTGATGCTTTGATTGATCCATGTTTAGGGTTCGGAACAGATACCGAGGTTACGAGGATGACAACTTCGGTGGCAGAGCTGGCATTTCGATGCTTGCAACCCAGAAAGGATTCAAGGCCTACTATGTTTGATGTCCTTGACACCTTGTTGGAGATTCAAGGAGACGAAAGTGGATTTGCAAAATGCCCTCCTTCAGGAGAATTAGAAGAGGTTTCGATGAAGAACAAATTTGCGACTTCACCAAATTCTGTGATTGAAAAGTGGATTTGCAGCACTAGTACAACCAGAAACAGTGTGTGAAAGGTAGACACCTGAAATGCACTTGTATATGGGAGGGAGTGGATTCAAATTTTAGTGAAGGTGAATTGTTGATTATTTGTGCCAACTATGATTGATTATTCATTCAATTAAAAATCCCATTAAAGGAGTATCATCTTCTGATAATTTCATTTTTAAGTTTGGATTAGTACTTTTAGATTTTTGTTTTGATTTTTTATTCATATTGATATTTTAGATGTCATTATATTAAGATCAATTGCTTTAATTTTTGTTTTTGTATTTTTAAAACATTTATTCCCATACACAACCAAATATTAATATGGGTAGCCATTTTAATTTCACCTTAATACCAAGTATTTGATTCTCATCTCAATTTCGATCCTCATGTGCGAACCAAACCCACCCTAAATCTTTTACAACATCAAAGGTTAGGAAAATATTGATTAATTGATAAGGTGTGTTTGACCCTTATCCAACTTCGAAACCCGGCTTTTTCCAAGCTATTTAAAAAATAAAGAAAAATCAATAACATATGTACCCTATTAAATTATAAAAAGACCCAAGTCCACATGGAAGATCCCAACCAATTTCACTAATGGCAAGACGCCACAAAGGCCAAAGAATAAGCCGTGGTTAACGCAGTTTTTTCCAATGACTTCTGTAAGATCATATTCTTTCTACACTGCAAAGTCATAGCAACCCATTGTTATACGGTGGACCATGGTCCGTACAGTATCGATCATGGTTTGAAAATGGTGTATTTTCTTTTAAGTAAAAAAAAATGACAGCTATTAAATTTTAACAAATTTTATATTTTTGGTGTGTTAAAAATAAAATGAAACTACAGTATATCTAAAATTAAATTGAATAATAACTTGTCTCGCATATTGTGTTTATATTATCAAATGAACTATAATTGAATTTAAATAATACTTTAGCTGTGTTGAAATGAAACTGAATAACATATCTTACATATTGAGTATATATTGTCAAATAAAACTGTAGTTGAATTGAAATGATTCTTTAGTTTTGCTTAAATAAAATTGTATATATAGTTTCACATATTGAGTGTATATTATCAAATGAAAATATACTTATATCAAAATGATATTTTAATTGTGTTGTAATGAAACTACAGTGTATATAAAATGAAATTAAATATCAGTTTCACATATTTGAGTGTATATTGTCCACTGGAAATGTAATTGAATTAGAATTAGAATTTAGTGGTATTGTAATAAGACTACAGTATGTATAAAATGAAATTCAATAACAAGTCTCAGTGTAATAAGACTATTGTATGTAGGGTCACACTTGGGTGAGACCGTCTCACGGATCCATGTTCGTGAGACGGGTCGGGTCGGGTCAAAGTACCATGCAAATGTCATACTTATATGTGCAAATGTCATACTTATATGCTCAAATATAACACTAATCAATAATATCATTTTTGTTACTTATAAGAGAAAAAGTAATACATTTTTCATAATAAGTAATGTTGACAAGTGCCCCTTACTTATAAGGGCAAATATAATACTTTTGAGGACAAATGTAATACTTTTAAATCGAAATGTAAAAGTATTGTATTTTCCTTTAAAAGTATTACATTTACCCTTATAAGTAACAAAAATTTTATCCCTGATTAGTATTAAATTTGAGCATATAAGTATGACATTTGTGCATATAAGTGTTACATATGCATCTTGACCCGACCCGACCGTCTCACACAAGTTTTTGCCTTGTATGTATAATGTCAAATAAAACGTTAAAACAAAAATGAAACTTTAGTTGTGCTGAAATAAAACTATAATATATAAAATAAAATTAAATATGTTATACAAACAGAACTAATTACACAAAACATGTGCAGTTCTTTTTCCATTAAAAGAAACAGTACCGTTTTAAACCAGGATAAACAGTAAAAGCAACAGCCACTCTCAATCCCCAATCAACCAGTCAAATATTTCTGCTTCTTGTCTGACTATTAACCAAATTGGAGTCCTAAATTCCCACATTTCCTACTGTAAATGGTCCCCACCTCCATCCCAATGATTGTTTCCCCTTCTCTTCCTCCCTTGTAATTTACTCAACCAATTCTAATAAGACATCCAAGTTCTTGACTCTTGTATTTCAAGTCTCTGGAATGAATTCCAAGTCAATTGCCGTATTAAACACTAATCTGCTTACAACAAACAAGAAGCAGATATAGAAAATCAGAAAGAAACCAAAATTTTGCATTTCTGAATTGAAGCTTATGACTGCAGGGTGGCCATGGCTTCTTTCACCACCTTCTTTACCTTGCTCCTCTATACCATAACAGTCTTTCTTCTAGATCAAGGAGCGGGCAAAAACCGGTCTGCTTGCCCGACAGAGTTCTCCTGTGGAAGCCTCGGGACGATGAAGTATCCGTTCTCCTCCAATATCTCCCGGCCCGAGTGTGGGCTGTTAAGGCTGGAATGTGATGCAGTTCCATTACCAAGAATCCGAATAGGAAGAAAATATTATTATGTTTATGGGAAGCTGGGAGACTACATCAGACTATATGATCCCGAGCTTGAACAATTCGTGTTGAATCGTCCTAGATGCAATTCTTTCGACACGAATGTTTCCTTCCCGAATTCCCCTTGGGTATCATTTGTCATCCCCCACAACTTCACTGTGTTCAAATGCCCAAGCACTCCCAATTTAACTCAACAGATGAATATTTTTGGGTATAGAAATCACACCAAGTGTAGAGACTTCAGCCTGTTCTATAGGCCTCCGGGTGATGGTGATCTATTTCCCAATTTACCAAACCACCATGGCTTTCCACCCAAGTGCTCACCTATTCTATTGCCATTTGAGAAAGAATACAGCACTGATGACTTGTTTGACATCATAAGTGTTACTTTTGTCCTAGAATGGCTGCTGTCTGAAGATTGTTCCAACTGCCAAAAACGAGGTGGCCAATGTGTTACGACTGCAAATAACCAATTTCATTGTTCCAAAGAAAGAGGTACAAAGGAACATATATTATTCTTAGGATTAAGTTCTTACCACTACGCCAGTCAAAAGCTATAGCCAGTAGCAAATGCGCAACTTTATTTCCTCATATCTATACCATCGTCACATTTTCGAGAGGCAGAATATATGCTGGACTTGACTCTTTACTGGCCTCTGCCCAACAATTATGTATACCATACAAGTTTGTTACAGTATTTTCAAGAATTTAGGTTTTTTCTGTGTCTAATACTCATCTGTTTTCCTCTGTCTTAAAGGAAATAGTTACTGGAGAACAATAGTAATGGCAGGTATGTATTTAAGTAGTTCTTTTTGGCCATCTTTCATAATTTATTGATCCTTTGGTTACGCCCTATAATATATTCAACTCTTCTGCAGCTTTGGGTGGAATTGCGGTTTTGCTGAGCTTGTTGCTCATCTTTATCCTTTGGCGTCGTAAGAAAGAAGAGGAGTCTCCATATATTTTTTCAAGAAATGCATCTAGAGACCCTTGCTTAAGTCATGACCTGGAGATGGGCAGTCAGAGTTTTGGGGTTCCAGTTTTCTCATTCAAAGAACTCAAAGATGCAACAAAGAATTTCGATTCCTCTGCAGAAATTGGAGATGGGGGTTTTGGAACAGTTTACCATGGTAACTTACTTTTATTTCATCTAGTTTTTTGTTAGGAGCTATAGCTAGCTACCCGGTTCCTCCTAGGACTAAAACCCGGTGACCTGGAGCTTCGGGTGACCTGACTCTAGTACCAGGTGTTAAAATCATGCGTCTAAAAGTTATAGATAATAGTCAAGGCGTCTAAAACTCCGTGACCTAAAGTTCTTGGGTGCCTTGACTCCGATATCAGGTGTTAAAATCAAGGGCCTAAAAACTATAGCTAGTAGTCAATGGGTAACTTTATTTCCTTATATTTCTATATTTTCGAGGTGTTGGATTTGGCCCTTCAGCCTCCGCCCCACAATTTCCTAGGGGAGCTTGGCCCTTCATCGGCCTCCGTCCAACGTTTTTGTATTCCAAGTAGTAGTGTTATACTGTTATGTGAGTTGGCATGCTGCACCTAGGGTTGGATTTGATTCTTTAAGCCTCCGTCCAACAATTCCCTAGTCCCGGAAGCTGGACTTGACCCTTCACTGACCTGCGTCCATAATTTTGAATTCCAAGTAGCAGTGTTATGTGAGTTGGCATGCTGCACCTAGGCAGGGTGCTGGATTTAGCCTTTTAGGCCTCCGTTCAACAATTTCCTAGTCCCGGGAGCTTGACTTGACCCTTCACTAACCTGCGTCCATAATTTTGAATTCCATGTAGTAGTCTTATGTGAGTTGACATGATGTACCTCAAACATTAACTAGGAAAACTACCTGATGGAAGAGAAGTTGCAGTGAAGCGCCTTCACCAGCACAATGTCAAGAGAATGGAGCAATTCCTAAATGAAATCAAGATTCTCACAGGCCTGAGGCATGACAATCTTGTCACCCTCCATGGCTGCACCTCGAGGTGTAGCCGGGAACTGATCTTAGTCTATGAATACATTCCCAATGGAACAGTCGCCGAGCACCTCCACGGCGAAAGGGCCAAGGAAGGATCCCTCACTTGGCCTATCCGGATGAACATCGCAGTACAAACCGCTAATGCACTGGCTTACCTCCACGCCTCTGACATAATACACCGCGATGTCAAGACCAACAACATGCTTCTCGACAACGATTTCTGTGTCAAGGTCGCAGATTTCGGGCTGTCAAGGCTATTCCCAACCGACGTCACTCACATCTCCACCGCCCCTCAAGGGACCCCGGGATATGTTGACCCAGAGTACCACGAGTGCTACCAGCTCACAGATAAGAGCGACGTTTACAGCTTCGGGGTCGTCCTGGTCGAGCTGGTAACATCAAAGCCAGCCGTGGACATTAGTAGGGACAAACACGAGATCAATTTGGCCAGCGTCGCAATGAGCAGGATACTAAGACGAGCATACGACGAGCTAATCGATCCATCTCTCGGGTTTTCAACCGATGCAGGGGTTAAAAGAATGGCAATTTCAGTAGCAGATTTGGCTTTTCAATGCCTGCAACTTCAGAAGGACATGAGGCCTACAATGGATGAAGTTCTGGAGAATTTAAAGGAGATTCAACGCGATGCATTTAACCCCGAGGAAGAAGATGAAGAAGAAGAAGAAGAAAGTGAGAATGACAGCAAAGTATCTACACGTGTAAGAGCTCCTCCTTCCCCTGAAACAGAGAACATGATATTGCTGAGGGCTAACAAGCAGCCAAATTCAACAGATTCTATGAGTGATAGGTGGACAAGTAACTCTAGCACAGCAAGTAATAACAGATGAGTTTTCATTATTCTTTTAACTCTCCATGTAAATGTAAAGATCATTTTTTCAAAGCACAGTTCATAGCACTTTGTCAACAGTAATTTTCTGGTAAATGAGAACAAAGACAAACGAAAAAATAAAAAATAAAAAATAAAAAAATGTTGTCATAGCCTATTAGTCAAATGGATTAGTTTGAAGCTTTCCAACCCTGTCTTCTGCTAATGGGAATTAATTAAGGTGGATGGAAAGTTCCCATATTTTGTAGTCTTGCATTCCATTTTCAAGATTTCTGTTCACAGATGACGTTATTGAATTCTGTTCACACATTTCTGTTCATTTGCTAATGGGAAGGTTGACTCTATATTTTATTTTGTTTGGATGTATTAGGCTAACTCTCCCTTTACTAGTCCAGTAGTCCTGCCCTATCCAGGACTAAATTATTGTACTTATATACACATGCTTCATCCTGTACTTTAAGAATACAATTGATTAAAATTGTAAATATTACTATTCTCATCTGATATCAGTAGATCATATGGCCACCAATACTACCACCATGCTACCGCCCAGGGATGCCAATCCATCCACTACCACTTCCTCCTCTCGTACCATCTCCGATATTATCTCTCAGCTCCAACCCCGGTCCTAATAAATATTCTACATAGGTCTCATCACTTTATCTCTCTCAAACTTCCTCAAATTATATATTTTGAAAAACTCAACCTGTTCCCTTTTTTCATGGTCAAAATATCAATGGATACGTTGATGGCTCAATGGCTCATTTCCATCTCCGACTCCTTACATTCAAACTCAGGATGGTTGTTCCGTTGTAGTCAATCCTACGACCCAAACTTAGATTGTTAAGATTCTTCTATTTTGTTCATGCTCATCTCTATCTGATGAAGTTATGTAGGTTACAGTAGGACATGCCATGTCCAAGGCCTTTTGGCAAGCTATTGAGCTTGCATTTCTCATTAGTGAGCTACACAAGTGTCTTGGCAAGGCCAAGGTTTTAATTAAGCTATGCGTAGAAGTCAATAGGCCTGGCCCTATCATTTTATACGCTCGAGGCATAGCAAAATAATAATAATAATAATAATGTCCTACTGAAAGTTAACATATATTTTATACCTAAATTTTAAATCAAATAACAAAAAATACTAATAAAATACCTTTAAATAAGATAAACAATCCAAGCACTTTGTGCTCAAATGGCATGTAGTGACTTTCCCATATGTGAGGTCATGAGATGAGTCAGTTGTTTCCAATAAACATAAAAAAAGATTAACAAGTTTTTAACAATTTTACATACACAATAATAATCATAAAAAAATTATAGGTGCTTTCTTAAATGCAAAATAATAAATAATTGTACCTTCATAAAAAAAAATAATTATAGTTTATAAAAAGGAAAAAAAAAATTTAAATCCAATAAATTTATAAAGCATGACAATGTTATTATAATAAATAATAAATTAATTATTATACAAATTTATAAAACAACAATTACAAACTGATGCCAAGCTAGAAATATTTTTTTATTAGGAACAAGAAATTAAAATACTTCAAAACGCGATAAAAATATTCATAACAAAATATGAAATATAATTACTTGGATAAAATAGTTTGAATAGAAAGCATATTATAGATCACACATCTTCTATATTTTTATGATTGTTATAAATACTTTTTCTTTAAGCTAGATAAATTTCAAGCTTTTCTAGAGTGTGAATATGATGACACATAATAGAAACTTCTAGATTACAATGACTAGATATTCATAAAAAGAATAAAAAAAAAAAAAGTAAATTATCTTTTATTTTTTTCATAATTGAATCACAAAATATATATCATATAACCCCCTCCAGCCTATTTCATGTGTCTTGCTCGGTTAACAAAAATTGATTGAATTTATTTTTAATTCAATTTTTCATAATATTAATTTTAGTATTAGTAGATAAAATTTTTATATTTAGAAACTACATTAAAAATATTATTAAACACAAAAAAAATAATTTAAAAAATACTTTAGAAAATAAGTAAAAAAGTAAAATTTGGTTTGACAATTCGAATAGCAAATAAGACATGTAAAATGGGACAGAGAAAGTAAATTAATTAATTAAAGTTAAATAATTTTCACAATTCATAACTCATCATAAAAGCTCGCAAAATAACACATTTTATTAATATAAGTATTAAATTACTCAGCTATAAATAGATAAGTAATGCTAAGCACCCCTCTACTTTTCACCACATTTGTTTACCACTTGAGTTGGAGTTAGTGAGTCCTTTAATTGAGTAATATCAAAGAGGAATTCTAGGAGGTAAAAAATAATACAGAAAAAGAAACATTTTCCCAAATAGATTTGAAAGTTATACAATTAAATCTCACAATTCAGGTTTTTGTTTTCTAAAATATAAGGGAAAGGATTCAACCCCAACCTTTAATTGAGGTAAGATCTCTATATTTTACCAACCAAGCTACTTTACCTTTAGTTAAAACATATGTATATTATATATATATATATATATAGAGGATTGTGTTCAAATGAGAACGGTGCGCTCAGGAGAGAACTAAGAACGAATAGTAGCGCGCCACGTGTCCAGATGTAGTTGCACCTAAGGTTATAACTAGGTGCACTTAGGTACATAAATGTTAACAAGGTAAATTACTTGCATTCGTAAGGAAACATATGTGCACAAGTGCATGTAAAATGTATTATAAGTGCAAGTAAAATGTATACTAAACATCAATACTAAGTGCACCTAACGTTATAACTAGTTGCACTTGCACCTAACGCTATAATTAGTTGCACCTAGGTTCACAAATGTTAACAAGGTAAATTACTTGCACTTGTAAGTGATTTTACTTGCACTTTTTACTTGCAAATGTGCGTCAACTACTTGGACTTATAACATATTTACTTGCACCAAAGTTCTAGTTATTTACGAAAATGCCACCGCGTCGTTTTTTTTTTTTTTAAATTACATCTGATTCGTTGATCTGGACACGTGGACGGCTATGTATCATTCTTATTTCTCTCCTGGGCACCCGTTCTCATGAGAGTGCGCCCCTATATATAGGGATGATTCCTATGAGATCACCTATTTAGATTAAATTGTGAGATCAAATCTTGTGCATCAATCTAATAAATTTTAATGGTCTAGATTGATTGATACATGCACTCCGTTCGCACACATTTAATCACCGTTTGCACACATTTAATCACCGTTCGCACACACTTCAACTTGGAATCTTACTCAATCTAGACCATTAAAATATTGTGAGATCAAATCTTGTGCATCAATTTAATAAATTTTAATGGTCTAGATTGATTGACACACCCACTCCGTTCGTACACAGTTAATCACTGTTTGCACACATTTAATCACCGTTCGCACACATTTAATCACCATTCGCATACACTTCAACTTGGAATCTTAATCAATCTAGACCATTAAAATTAGAGTCATTTCCATTTTTGGTCCTACTGTTATTAGGGCATTGCCAATTTTAGTCCACTTCATTATTGTTTGCCACATTGCGGCCAATCTTATTTAGTATTTGCCACTTTTAGTCCACCGTTAAAATTTTCGTCAAATAGACGTCTAAAACTGGGGTATTTTTGGTCTTTTCATGCTTTGGTAATCTCCTTGACCATTTGCAGTGGTTTTCCTTACACATTTTCATCCAATGAAGAGGTTTGGCGAAAGCCATGTGAGCCACATTACAAAGTCATGACTTTCGCCGGACTTCTTCATTGGATAAAAATGTGTAAGGAAAACCACTGCAAAGGGTAAAGGAGATTATCAAAGCATAAAAAGATCAAAATACCCATGTTTTGGACGATCATTTGACGAAAATTTTAACGGTGGACTAAAAGTGGCAAGGACTAAATAAAACTGGCCGTAATGTGGCAAAAATTAATGAAGTGAACTAAAATTGGCAATGCCCCAATAACAGTAGGACCAAAATGGAAATGACTCCGATTTGATCTCACAAATATATGTGGGGTCCACTTTCGATTTGGGTGAGGCCAAAGTAGATTCCTATTCTTCGTAGTTAGCGAAAAGATTGATATATTGTACGCTCAAAACGGATAACTGGTGAATGAGAAATTGGTTCTCAAAGTTGACCCATTTGAGTTAGAGAAATGGAGAGAAAAAGCTTTCAAGTAGCTTTTGTCCCACATTGGTTTGGCAAGTAGGTTTGCACCACTACTTATACAAAAGTCTTTCTAAAATTTATTAAATTGTATAACATAGAGGCTCTCTCTCAAGCGCCACACTACCACTTGCATGCATATAAGCGTCGTTCAGAAAATTGGGTACCATTAGTATAGATATAGATTGTTTTATATATTTTTTTAAAAATTGTCCTTCCCCCCGTTAATGATTAATCGTTACATACTTTTGAAGCTATTAATTAATTAGAAACATGCTGCAACCGGGCACAACTTAACTGGTCGTAAACAAACAGATCAAACATTTATTGCCGTTCATGTAAGATTGCAATTCTGCAAATGCATACATACAAGAAGAAATGAGAAACAAACACTAAGATTAGTTGACTTGTAAAATGTTGGAGTCGGCCATTGGAAATCAGAACTCAACCTACTATAAGAGGCCAATACCTTATGCAATAATACAGACACCCAAAATTGGACATTTGTTGGAGCAGATAAAAATCAATGTTTAGCTGTTAGATTATCCGATTCTCCTAAAGGAATAAAAGTTCTCTTATTAGATGCGCTTGGCATATGCTGTACACTCTTGGCATTATCTTCTCCTGTTGCTTTGGCTACCTTCTCAGACTTGAAGCAACTATCCGGTTTAGGTTTTGCTTTTGAATGATCCTCCTTGGGAGACACAACCTGTAGTAGAAATCTGTGTATCATTTCGTAACTCGTAAATGTAATAACAGCAGATGGGGTCGTCCTCAGAAGATTAGTTGCACAGCCACGGTAGAACCCAGTAGGGCCTTCCTTTCTCAACACCTGATTGATGCAATCAATAACTCCTGCGTACTGCCTCGTAGAGTTTCTCGCTTGTCCTTGCTCTTGGAGCCTAGAACGTACAACCTAATGATGACAACAGGGAAATGTTAAAGCAAGAGCAAAACATCAGTGCTGTATACATGTCCTAGGTTCACATGACACTGAACCAGATAGGCCTAGTGCTCAGAAAAGAGACCTTGACTTGGTAAAAGCGTTGTCTACCCAAAAAAAAATTTCATGTGTTGCAAATGGGACCTGAAGCCCAAGGTGCTGTTTGAGGCAAATTATACCATGGACCAAGGTCTACCTTGCATTGTGTACTTTGGTCCAAAATAACTTTCAGTGTCTGCAGTTCATATATTCTTAACATATTATGTGTCTGCAGTTAACATGTTATGTGCTTTCAATTTACTTGCAGGCACATAAACTATTAACTGCAAATACAGAATAAGTAAACTGCAGACACATAATTTTTGGGCCTTGGTCCATGGTATAACAATTGGCTGTTTGACCATCAGCAGTAACATATAACTGATAGCTAATTGTGCTAGCTAATAGCTAATGGCGGATTTTGTTAGTTATTTTGACCAACTCTTAGTTATTTGTAAAAAAGTACTTGTATTATGGATAGATTTTTGGGTTTTACATTCATTTTATTTTTTAATTATCATATAAATCAATTGTAAGAGATAACAACTTGTGGGTAAAATAATTTTTTAGACTAAACAAATATAATGTGCTATCTTGAAAATGCAACTATTACTAGCATTTTAGATTTTAGCATATTCATATTACGTGGTATCCAACTTTTTATTTGCTAATTTAGTAGTAAAACAGTTGTTCTAGAGGTTCTTGTACCTCGTGTGGGTAAGTCATTACAGAGGCAACTACTTTGGCCAACGAAGAAGCAACTGCAATTTCACCAGGTCCTAGTTCGCTGATACTCTTATGATCTGGAAATGTTTCAGTCAATGTAATTGAGCCAAATAACAGTCATGGAAGGTGAATTTGTATTAACAAAAAATAAATGATTCTAAAAGTTCTTACTCCTTTTGGCAAAATAAGACTTGATCTTCTCATATGCAGGAAATTGGATAGCAACATGACTAATCCCAGCTAAAGAAGGCAGGATACCACTGTACAAGCCACAGAAAATGGATACATTTAACTAAAAGTGCTAGCACAGCAACACAGAGCAAAGAATGAAGTAGCCCAATAACTAACTTTATCAAGAAATTATCTTGGTGCCTTGAAAAAAGAACCTTTATTAAGCACCAAATACATTGGTTTTCATTGGAGAGTTATCAATTATGCATCTGGGATTAAGAAAAACAAAATTTTAGGTAACATTTTTGGTTAGTAAACTAGAGTGCTGACCTGTACCATCCTCTGATTCCCTCTTCATGTAAAATTCGACTTAAGGCAGATACTATGCTTTTATAAGGGACCACCCCCTCTCTCATTCCTTGTGTCTGCAGAAAGGTAGAATCCAAATTGGAAGAGAGAAAATATGCAAACATGGTCCATGTGGAGATTCCATAAAATGAGAAACTGCCAGTAAGCAGAATCATTATTTTAAATGGCTCAATATAGACAATTAGACATTTAATTTACTAAATTTAGAGAGGTGGGTGTTAAAGAATAATAGGCAGTAGAAAGAAAGGTCTTTCAGACCAAACATCCATTGAACCTGTAAATATGGATATCCTTTCATTGAAATATGCGTTTATTGGTTTAGTTTCCTCCTAAAATCCATCATTTAAGTCACTAGTCCAGTTAAAATGTTAAATGTACTCTTGGATATGCGTATTCTTGCTGGCAGCTAATAGATACGCAACAAAGTAAACAAAATTCTATATCAAAGGATGCCTTAAAACTAGTCAAGTGTAAAATTATAAACTGAAACTGTAAGAACACCCAACCTACTTGAAGTCGTGTTTTAACAACCCACAATGGATTTGTTGCAATGGATGTTGCAGCTCCAGCTCCTGAAGCGGCAATCATATTTGCACCAATAGAGAGCTCACCACTGTTGTCTGCTGCAAATGTTGACAGAAATAGGTAACAACAGTTCAACTGCATTTCAAACATCTCTAGCAAAAGAAGGACAAAAAAGCAAACAAACTGAAATGAAAAGATTAAAGAGAGCAAAAGCAGTAAATAGCATTCTGTAACACCTACCATGAGAATGCAATATTTCCTTAAGGTGTCCATAAACTGTGAAGTAAACCTACAGATGACAGGTAACTTTCATCAATGAGTTACACCACATAAACGTCCCCAACTATACCAAAAATCTCATATCATATCCTGTCAGCAATGTAGGGATACCCAGGATAAAGGGAGTTACATGAATACCATATGTACATACCAAAATCACATTCATTCATATATCTATATCTAGGGCAGGTTCCCATATCAACCAATGCATTCAAATCTATATAACAGAAGGCATTACAGTGCATTCAAAGATATACATCAATTAGCTAACTAATAAATTCAGTCCTAGTCACCTAGACATCAAATAAACTAAGATTTTTCCAGAAGGGATTAGACAGAGAAATACATGGAGGATTAATAATAACCAATATAAGTTTATTTCACTTCCTTTTTTGTGGTAGGGTTCAAGTTCAAGGCTTGTAGGCTGTAGCAGTTGCAAAATTCACAATTGGTGATAGTCAAGAGGATAGAACTTACTGCCCAATTTGGTAGGAGAGCCACCAATGTTGGTGAAAGTCCACGATAAAGTCCCCTAAAACCATCAGTTCTTACAATGTGTTGGAAGCTGGTAATGATGACACTACCTGATTATTAAAAATATATATATACATATATTTTGGGAGTACACTGATGATGAGTAAAGGAATATAAGGAACAAATGCAAATACGCAAAGGAATATAATAAAAAGAAATTTAAAAAAGAAAAATTATTTCCTGTCCATGCCTTTAAAGACAGGATATTAGGCATATCTGTTAGTCTAAATACTTCAGTACTTCCCATCCTTTTTATATACAGCATTTTGTACTTCTACTACGTCTAAAATGTTTAATATAACTGCAATGCATAATGCACTTTACCAGTTATTAGTTAAAAGGCAACACTAATGAATTCATCTGTGATTCAAATGTAAAAATAAACTGTCAAAAATTCTATAAAACTCCCCAATTATTAAATGAAAGGAAATGAATAGGCATATGCAAGTATGCAACAAATTGCATTTTGGTAATCTATAAACAAAGATAAAACTGCAGTCCGCACTCACGTCAAACCCATACAAGTTTTGGAAGGCAGAAAGGCAACACATAGTATTATGGCACAAGGTGAAGAAAAGGTGAAAAGCTATTGAAGCAATTGGTGGCATTCGAAGTTACAAACAGATAGTTAACTGAAGAAACTAGAGATTTTGATTGAAGGCATGTCAGAGTTAGTGCTATTATCAGGACTTTGAATTGGAGTCTCTTAGAGAAAACACGTCCAAAATTTGACAAACTAATATGTACACGTAAATGTGAAGCTACTTGTTTTATGCTAACTTATAACTTCTTCACTACAGTGATATCAAATCCAAAACTCCTCAATCCATGGATGAGATGCCTTGTATGCTGTAGGCAAATCTTTAAAAACATTAAACAAATAAACATAGAAAACCTTATCGTTTATACTATCTTAGTGATCGCCTGGCCTGACACATTCTGCAACAGAAATGTCAGCCAGGTATTGCAATGCAATTATCACACACTGTCTGAATACTCTCATACATCAACTGAGCCAAACATATAAAAGGATCTGTGACTCCTAGGTCATCGGCCTTATAGTATTCCTTAAACTATTGACCATGCATATAGTATTCCTTAAACTATTGGCTAACATAAGTCTAAGAAAGAAAGAGCAAGGTGGCACTAGGCATGAATAAAACTTGTCCCCTTGCAGTTGACCCTAATAGTAACTGTCAAGGCCTCCATTAAAATAAAAATTTCACTTTCATATTCTACAGTCCCATTACACAGTCCAACCTCAAAGTCAAGCATTTACTATTTTACTGCTCCCCAGTCCAGTATATACTATTATAGTACATTTAATCCCAAAAATGCACACAAGAACCATATTTATTTATTATGTATACAACACCACAGGAATACCCACCTCTATGGCCCGAACGGGCAGCCTCTGGCAGACCATGGACTTGCAGTCTGGTCTTGATGACATCCAGTGGACAAACAAATGTAGCAGCGATAGCACCTACACAAAATCCACCAAATCACAAGAAAATAACAAAATTACTAAACCAAAATTGAAAAAATTCAGCGAAAACCTAGCCAGCAGCAGAAGCCAAGACTAGCAGAATCAGAAAAAATCAGGGGATTTCAACGAAATTGGAGGGGAATGAACTAAACTAACCTGCAGAGGCACCTGCGCCGGCGTCACAGAAAATATCTCTTGCGCTCCGGCGGTCTCCGGCGGTGGACATGCTAAATGATTTACAGTTTTTTTTTTTGTTTGCGTTTTTCTAACGACAAATCAAATAAGAATTGCGTGAAATTTCCACTTGAAATATCGAACAAAATCGATTAGAAAGAGATGAAGTGAAAGAAAGTTGTGTAGTACTAAACGTAAAACCCTCCTCCCTCTATACTTACATCACATCAAAAATTCATACACATCTATATAAATTTTGGTGGAAGTGAGCGTGAGAGCTGGGGCTTTGGGTCTACCGACGTGTTGAATGCCCGCTTAATGGAATCTGCTGCTCTGAGTCTGACCCGACCAGACCGAGTCCCCCCATGGAATAAGGACCGGCTGCTTTTTTACTTTTACTTATGAAAGTATTTTTATTTATCAAAAGAATATTGATTAGGTTTACAAAGAAAAAGATTTCATAGTTTCGAGTCTCAGTAGATGCGATATTGACTATTTGTGTTTTTAACAGGTTGAGAAAAGAATCTTTGAACAAATACTATAATGTAATAGGTTCAGTTGTATTAAAAAAAAAATTTAGACTTTCATGAGATTATAATATTCAAATATATAGAACTTGTTTGGTATGAAATCCTTTTTTCTATTTTTCTTAACCTCTTTTTTCATGTTTTCATTTTATAAATGAAAAATATTTCTTCAAACTAATAATAATAATAATAATAATAATAATAATAATAATAATAATAATCTACAAACATGGGCAGGGCAGATCTAGAGGGGGCAATAGAGTTAGTTATTATTTGTAATGCCCTAAAAATTCATCTTCCAAAATTTTCCTTAAATAGCTTAATGATCAAAACTTACTACAAATAGAACTACTAAAAATGGAAATGCCCACAAACCAATTAGGTCATAATTAAACTTACAAACCGAAATTCAAGTCTAAAAATAATAAAGGGTGAAACCGCCACATCTAATCTAACATTCACTAGATATAAGGCTTTAGGTGTCATGGGCCTAACTTAGGCATACCTACTTGTAACACCTTCAAAATTCATCTTTCAAAACTTTCCTTAAATAGCTTAAGGATCAAAATTTACTATAAATGGAATTACTACAAATACGGAGTATAATATTCATACACCAATTATGTCATAATTGAACTTACAAACTAAAATTCAAGTCTGAAAATATGAAAGGGTGAAACCGCCACTTCAAATCTAACACTAACTAGATATAAGGCTCTAAACTATAAAATTCAATATCCCACTTAACTTAGAAATTAAAGAAAGTTATACAGTTTGAATCAAAACAATTCTAAAAATGTCATAAGGGAAGTGGCTACTAGATACTACAATGCGCTCTCTCAGCCAGCCAGTTACTCGATTCCTGTACAAGTCACAATTAAGAAAAATACAAGAATAATGGGATTAGCAAAACATTTCTAATTAAGGTTTACTCTACCCTGTAAAATAGGTTTTATACAATATATAGTCACACTTCCAAAATAATTAGCCACTAGTATTTTACCCGTACGATGCACGAAAAAATATTTGTTATTATGAATTTAAATAAAAAAATTTTTTAAAATGAAAATATATTAAAAATGTACAATATAATAATATAGTTAAATTTTTATATATTTGGTCAAGTATCTATTATCATAGCATAAAAAACTAAAACTAAAATTTTGATGATTAATATAATCTCTAATCATGTACATATTATATAAATTTATAGAGAAAAATTTACATAAATAAATTGAGTTATTCCTAATCGTATTTCATATATATTATAATTCTAACAATATGAATAATAACTAAGAAAATTATACTTAGAAACTAAAAAAAAAATTATTTTAAATTTTGTATATGTGATTTTAAACTCTAATCTGGCAGATTTTCTTATATGATTGTGTAATATAGTGTATATACAAATAATATTTATTAATATGTATTTATGCAAATTCTATAATATAATTTTTGTAATTATACTTTATATTGATATATTATAATTAAAATAATTAAATTAAAAAATTAAAAAATAGCATTTTAATTTTGTATGATTAGTATAGTGCATAAGTATATGTATGTATGCATTTTTTAAAAATATAAATATTTATGAACACACATTTTGTTATTTTATAATTTTATTTTTAATTATGTTTTATATTTTAGTTATTATAATTAAGAAAATTACATTTACAAATTAAAAGAATTTAATTTTTAAATTTATATGGATTAATGTAGTCCCTAACTATATTATTTAGACAAAATTTAAAATATTTTTGAATTTTTAATTAAGACTTAAAAGTATGAGTTTAGACATATTTTAAATATTTTTTTTAATAAGTAACCATTGTAGTTATTAACGTGTATAATTATGCCAATAATCACAATTCTATAAAAAAAATGTGTGTATATTTTCATATTGTATAAAATACTATAAATATAGTATATGTCTACATAAATGGATAAAAAGAGAAATTGATAATTTTTTTATTATATAGATATTTATAAATATATAATTTTTTTTCCTTGCATGAAAATATTCTTATTTTAAAATTTTACATTGATATCTAAGGTTTGTTTCAAAATCTACTTTGGTGATATTTTAAACTTTGAGTAACACTTGTGTGAGACCGTCTCACGGGTCTCAATCCGTAAGACGGGTCGGATCTTTGATTAATGAATCAAATATTTGATTAATGAGTTGGATCTTTGACCTTGTTAATGTAATAATACTTATATTTGTCAGTAGTAGAATGCTAAAATAATAATAATTTATGTGGGGAAAAGTTAATATATAGTAGTAATAATATCGTAGTTATTTTTAAAAGTTAGATGAAGTAAACAAGTTGACATGCAATAAATTGTTTTGGGTGAATTTTTTACATGCAACAATGATTCAATATGTATATATGTATTATAGTTATTATTTTCTCTTTTTAGCAATATATATATATATATATATATATATATTCAAATCAAATTAAATTATTTTAATTTTAACAATTTTTAATTAAAATTCAAAAAAATAAAACAAATGAAATTACCCTATTATTATTTAATGACTTTAACAATGAGATTACATTTGATTTATTTTTGTTTTATTTTACACCAAAGTTTACATTTATGCGCATGAAAAGTTTGAAAAAGAATATAATTATTTCAATTGTCATACGTAATTTAACTATAGAATTAAAAAAGATATATAAATAAACTTGAACCAAATGAAATATTGAAATTATTTTAATTTTTAGTATTTTTTGAATTTAAATTCAAAACAAATAAAAATTTTAAAAATATCTATAATATTAAAATATTAAATTAAATAAAAGATTTCATTTCTATATAAAAGAATTTAATTTTAATTAATTTAATAGACTTAAAATAATAGCATGTTAATTTCAATTCTATATAAAATATTAAATTAAATGGAACATTTCAATTCTAATCGGTTGAAAAAATCGCTAGGCGCTCCCTAGGCGCTCGGGGAGCGCCTAGCGCCTAAGACGCCTAGCTGGGGATTAATCGGCGCCTAGGCGTCCGTGTAATTTTTTTATTTTATTTTTAATTAAAAAACCGACTTAGACGACTCAAAATCGTGGGTTCATGTGTTCAATTGCACTTTTAAAAAGTTCATGGGCCTAATTGATTTTTCGCGAAATGTTCAGGGGCCTATTTGCACCTTTTCCCTAAATTATATAATACTTTAATAGTTAATACTAAAATATTAAATATTAACCTAAAAAATATATAAAGTTTGTACAATTTAGGATTATTTTGCTCAAATCGATGTTGTTTTGAGTGAAATAACTCATTAAAAAAAAAGAACAATAGTTAATCGACTGAGTAGAAGGCCTAGTCGATGCCTAGTCGGTCTAGTCGACGCCTAGGCGGTCAGCGCCTTAGCGGCCTAGCCGGTGTTTTGGCGGCCTAGGCGGTCGCCTAGCCGGCCAGCCGCCTAGACCACCATTTAATGTGATACGCTAGGCGGTCAACCAACACCTAGCGCATAGGTGGGGATTAATCGGCGCCTAGGCGGGACTTTTGCAACACTGATTCTAATAGAATTTAATTATGTAACTCCATGTTGATTTTAATTGTATATTGCAATAGTATTGTAAAAACTCAACCTACAGAATTTTGAAAATGAACCTATATTATATTGAAAGTGAATATAATAGAGTGAAATAATGTAATTGTATGTTAATTTAATACATTAAACTAAAAATATCAATATAGGTGTTATTTAAAAGTTTTTACTTAGAACTTTTTAATGGTATAGTTTTTATATATTAATTTTATTTGTATATAAAAAAAATTAAACTTTAAGTTGAAAAAGAATACACTGAGTATTAGTTTAGTGTACATTAAAAGTAGACAATGATTCATGGTATAATTAATATTTTAGGTAATTATTACTATAAATTAAATTAACATATATAGCATTTTTGTTATTATTTAATTAGGTAAAAAATGATTGTAATTTCAAATTTTAAAACAGAAGTATTTTCTTAGAAGGGCGGGAAAACAACAATTCTATATATATATATATATATATATATATATATATATATATATATATATATATATATATATATATATATATATATATATAGGCTTTATAGTACTCAACTTAAACTTAACTTCAAAATAAATATATCTATGCTTTACTTCACAATATAAGTAGACATTATCTCAAAATAAAATTTCTATATAATTCTTTTTAAAATAATATCTTTTCAAAAAGAAATTATTTTCAAGAAGTGTGGAGGAATATTGACGGTAAAAATGTTATCGGTGTATATTTAGATAACTGAGTAACAATAGTTTAGTACAAGAATGTTTGCGTGTCTAAAAACAGATCCCTCAACTTGTTACATGAGCTCCCTTTTATACTATATATGGTAACAACCACAATAATAAGCACTAACAGCCCCTAATAAGTGCAACGACTCCTCTACATAAGTGTCCGACTCCTCAGTAATTATTGTGCATGCTCCTTCGTAACGGTTCTTTGATGAGGCGGACCCTAAGAACCGTTACCTCTTCTTAAGCGATGCCTTCTGCTTTAATGGGTTAGACGTACCAGGTCGGGTTCATACCTTGCCCAATTATCCTGTCACTTGCCCTTTAATCCCAAGTTGAGAGCGTAGCGGAGTCAACTAGGGAGTAATAATAGTGCAGAATTATCATATACATATATATATATATATATATATATATATATATATATATATATATATATTATTTTTTATTTTTAGATTTTATTGAAACCTTGGCAAGACGTGGCCGAGGCGGCCTCGTCCAACTATGGAGGCGGGGCCTCGGCCAATTGTGGCCTAGGCGTGATCTCACCCTTTTTTGTTTTGTTTTTTTGTTGTTGCACGTGCGCTTGTAGCTTACTTCGACCTGCCAGACTCAATCAAAGGGCTACTATTCCGTAGGGTAGGTAGTGAACGAGGTCCGACCCTGTACCTTCCCTTAGGAGATAGTGTTTTCGTAGCTAAGCCTTAATCTTGGCCAAGAAAACACCCTTCCGTCAGGTAGCTAGCGGGATTGGATCCCGTGTCGGGCCCTAAGAGAATAGAGCGTAGCATTTTCATAACCAAGCCTTAAGCTTGACCAAAAAAACACCGGCCCTTCCGTCAAGTAGTTAACGAGATCTGATCATGTGCTGGCCCTAAGGGAATATAGTGTAATTTTATTTTTATTCAACAAAATTGATCAAGGTACACTACAAAAAACACGTAAATAGCGACGGACCGATTCCGTCGCTAAATAGGAAAAATCCGTCGCTAAACAACTTAGCGACGGATTAGCGACGGAATTAGTCCGTCGCTAAAAGGCGCGTCGCTAGAACTAGCGACTCAAAATTTTTTCCGTCGCTAACGTTAGTGACGGAAATATCCGTCGCTATTTTTCTCTCGGCGACGATTGATGTCGAAATTTGTGAGAGAATAACGACGGAAAATTCCGTCGCTAAGTTTAGTGACGGAAATTCCGTCGTTAAACCAACAAAAAGTCCATCGCTTGTGACGAAATTTGTAAGAGAATAGAGACGGAAATATCCGTCGCTATTTTGTTGTCATTCTTTATTGTTGATATATAAGGTATTTTGCTACGATTTTTGTCCATTGTTAAATTTTTAATTTTTAATTTTTAAAATGCCACTATTTTATATCGCATACCTGTACTAATCTATAATATAGCATTTCAATAATATAATCGCAAAATATATTATATTAAGAAAAGTTTCACAGTTAATACAACACAAAAAAAATTGAAACACAGATTATTTTAATTTCAAATGTTAAAGGCTATTACAAAAATCTCGAGACCCTATGCACTAAGCAGTTTTTGCATCCCATAAGCGAACTTCATGGTCTAAGCTTCCACTAGCAAGTATATCAGGATGCAAGAAACCTAACCTGAAATAGTTAAAATGGAATCTTAGATAATAAAAAGGAAAATTGCATCCAAAGTATTATGCCCCATAAGCCAAGTAATTCTCTGAGTCCCATGAAACAGGTGTATATCACATTAATAAAACATTTGCCATCTCAAGAGCAATAACCATTAAAGGGAAGCATAATAAACTACCAGACTCTTTCAATCAGTGTTACAACACAAAAGTTAGTAATACATTTTATTTAAGATAATGCTATATTAATATCATATAGAAAATAAAGGCATTATATTATAATACATGGGTGATGGCTTTCTACCTGAATAAAGCAAATGAATAAGCATGAATTTATGCCACAACATTTGTTTACTGCATTTGTTTTTTCAATAAAATTTGTATCTACTCCAAAGAGAAATTGTGCATTTATTCCTACAGTTTAAATAAAATCATGAAGTCATTTAGGAAAGATAAAAACAATTTGCAGCTACAAGTTTTCAAATTAAGTATGTTGAGAATATAGATTTTAAAAGGATTCGTTCAACTTACTGCAACCTCAAAAAGGATTAGGTTCTAAAGTCTCGAATTGAAGGATATGTTCCATCTCAAAACTAACGAAAGATGAAATGAGTTGCAGATTACCATGGCAGTGAGTAAGGGACTATAAGCTTATCCCTCAGAAGTGCACCATGTCTTTCTCTTCAATAAAAGCAGACATAGTACTCCAAGCTTCTTATTGCTTATACCTGGGGTGAAATCTAAATGAAAGAGAGCAGTGTAAGCAGTAAACTAACAAGTTTGATAGTTAATTGTACATGCAGAGTGATTAAGACACAAACATGGCTTGTTAGTTGGTCTGCCAAATAAGGGCATATATAAACATCATCTCCAGAAACATATTGTTTCCATATACACATACCATCAAAACACCCTAAAACAATATGCATATATTAAACATAAATATGCACACTAAATCCATTATGCACAAAATGTACCTTCTTCAGGGTGATATCAACACTGCCGCTCCCTTAGAAATCATCACCCTACCGCTCCCTTAGAAATCAATAGAAATCTTACACTTAGCAACGGATTTGAAAATATATAGGTATACTATTGAAAATTTGAAAGAAAATATACCAAAATGCAACATTACAAATGGAAAATAAAAAATAACAAAAATCAATATTCAAAACAAAAAGGAAATACCAGAATCTTATTTTACCCATGCATTAAGAACAATGTTCAAAAATTCTCAACAAGAAAGCAGATCCAAAGTTGTTCATTTTAATAATAATTTCCACAACAGTAACTCTAGACCAGAGCCATGATGATAACAATTGCAGTATATATATAACACACACATATGAAATCAGGGATTTCATTAAAAAGAAAATAAAATGAAACAAGGAAAGCCTAAGATGAAACATAGTTTCATTCCAAGAAAAATTCACCCAACCTTAAATCCAGAGTTTCTTCCAGAGGGAATCTCATGGAATAACTGAGAACCATTGTGTGCAACTTCACTGCAAGCAGAAAAGGGGAAAATAAATTAATTGCAGTTCAAAGAGATATATAAGTAACCTGGCGGTCACATATTTTATTAGAACCTTACAAACTATCTTCAGCTAAGGTGAATAAATACATGATGGATAGGTAAATATGCTGGGCTTCTACATGATTTTTTACCTAGTGTGTAAGCCTTCCTTTTGCTGAAGCACTATAAACTATATTTATATGTGAATTATCAAAGCCATAGTGATAATAATAATAGAGTGAACAAATAATTTATTAGAATCTCACAATCAATCTTTAGCTAAGGTGAAAAGTAACATAATGGATAGTTAAATATGCATGGCTTCAATTCATGTTTTTACCTCATGCAGACCCTGTTTCCCAAGTACTCAAACTCATGAATGACATCTATCTACAAAACTAAAAATCTTAGTAGCTACATCTAATCTAACCTCAAACGTCCATGGACAGGTTCAGGCGCATACCTGGTGGCCAAGGCAGAAGTGTTACCTATATATAAGTCCAAATGCAAAAGTACATGAACTAAAAACTGCTTGTGTTACCTGGTGACCAAGGCAGACACCTAAAATAGGGATATCACTGCACTCAAGCAACAGCCTCAGGCAAAGTCCTAAAATATAAAATTAGGTCATGAAACCACATTTAGGGAAATTATTAGCACAGAAAGCTTATACGAAACCAAATTAGGGACTAAAGAACCAAACCATTACCAATCCTTCAATACCGTATACTACAACAAAATGCCTATCACCTAAAGGGGGGAAATATAATAAAATAAAGAATGAGTTAATAATGTAAAGGCGACCCAAGGATTCCAGTCTACAAGAAATAGCTTAAATCTGAGTCTAATCGAAGGAGAGGAATGTCGAAATGGAGAAACGAGTTGGGTTATACAGACAGGAAAAATAGAAATTAGGGATTAGGATTTAAGATTTAAGGACTAACCTATAAGAGATTAAGGAAATTAACCTGTAGCAGAGTCCGGAAGAGAGACGGCTGCGGAGACTTTGGTGCGACGGCAGAGGTGGGAACGATGGCGAAGGAGCTTCTTGGCGGC
>CP025647.1:10016846-10053130 GCA_003576665.1 Ipomoea trifida | reverse complement strand
TTTAAATTCAAAACAAATAAAAATTTTAAAAATATCTATAATATTAAAATATTAAATTAAAAAAAAGATTTCATTTCTATATAAAAGAATTTAATTTTAATTAATTTAATAGACTTAAAATAATAGCATGTGAATTTCAATTCTATATAAAATATTAAATTAAATAGAACATTTCAATTCTAATCATGGTTGAAAAAATCGCTAGGCGCTCGGGGAGCGCCTACGCCTAAGACGCCTAGCCGGGGATTAATCGGCGCCTAGGCGTCCGTGTAATTTTTTTATTTTATTTTTTATTTTTTGAAAATTTGTTTAAATATTTTTAATTTTTTAAAGACTAATAATTATAAATTATATAATACTTTAATAGTTAATACTAAAATATTAAATATTAACCTAAAAATATATATAAAGTTTGTACAATTTAGGATTATTTTGCTCAAATCGATGTTGTTTTGAGTGAATAACTCATTAAAAAAAAAACAATAGTTAATCGACCGAGTAGAAGGCCTAGTCGATGCCTAGTCGGTCTAGTCGACGCCTAGGCGGTTAGCGCCTTAGCGGCCTAGCCGGTGCTTTGGCGGCCTAGGCGGTCGCCTAGCCGGCCAGCCGCCTAGACCACCATTTAATGTGATACGCTAGGCGGTCGACCAGCGCCTAGCGCATAGGTGGAGATTAATCGGCGCCTAGGCGGGACTTTTGCAACACTGATTCTAATAGAATTTAATTATGTAACTCCATGTTGATTTTAATTGTATATTGCAATAGTATTGTAAAAACTCAACCTACAGAATTTTGAAAATGAACCTATATTATATTGAAAATGAATATAATATAGTGAAATAATATAATTGTATGTTAATTTAATACATTAAACTAAAAATATCAATATAGGTGTTATTTAAAAGTTTTTACTTAGAACTTTTTAATGGTATAGTTTTTATATATTAATTTTATTTGTATATAAAAAAATTAAACTTTAAGTTGAAAAAGAATACACTGAGTATTAGTTTAGTGTACATTAAAAGTAGACAATGATTCATGGTATAATTAATATTTTAGGTAATTATTACATAAATTAAATTAACATATATAGCATTTTTGTTATTATTTAATTAGGTAAAAAATGATTGTAATTTCAAATTTTAAAACAGAAGTATTTTCTTAGAATGGCGGGAAACAACAATTATGTATGTATGTATGTATGTATGTATGTGGCTTTATAGTACTCAACTTAAACTTAACTTCAAAATAAATATATCTATGCTTTACTTCACAATATAAGTAACATTATCTCAAAATAAAATTTCTATATAATTCTTTTTAAAATAATATCTTTTCAAAAAGGAATTATTTTCAAGAAGTGTGGAGGAATATTGACGGTAAAAATGTTATCGGTGTATATTTAGATAACTGCGTAACAATTGTTTAGTACAAGAATGTATGCGTGTCTAAAAACAGATCCCTCAACTTGTTACATGAGCTCCCTTTTATACTATACATGGTAACGACCACAATAATAAGCACTAACAGCTTCCTAATAAGTGCAACGACTCCTCTACATAAGTGTCCGACTCCTCAGTAATTATTGTGCATGCTCCTTCGTAACGGTTCTTTGATGAGGCGGACCCTAAGAACCGTTACCTCTTCTTAAGCGATGCCTTCTGCTTTAATGGGTTAGACGTACCAGGTCGGGTCCATACCTTGCCCAATTATCCTGTCACTAGCCCTTTAATCCCAAGTTGAGAGCGTAGCGGAGTCAACTAGGGAGTAATAATAGTGCAGAATTATCATATATATATATATATATATATATATATTATTTTTTATTTTTAGATTTTATTGAAACCTTGGCAAGACGTGGCCGAGGCGGCCTCGTCCAACTACGGAGGCGGGGCCTCGGCCAATTGTGGCCTAAGCGTGATCTCACCCTTTTTTTGTTTTGTGTTTTTTTTTGTTGCACGTGCGCTTGTAGCTTACTTCGGCCTGCCGTAGACTCAATCAAATGGCTACTATTCCGTAGGATAGGTAGTGAACGAGGTCCGACCCTGTACCTTCCCTTAGGAGATAGTGTTTTCCTAGCTAAGTCTTAATCTTGGTCAAGAAAACACCCTTCCGTCAGGTAGCTAGCGAGATTGGATCCCGTGTCGGGCCCTAAGAGAATAGAGCGTAGCATTTTCATAACCAAGCCTTAAGCTTGACCAAAAAAACACCCTTCCGTCAAGTAGTTAACGAGATCGGATCCTGTGTTGGCCCTAAGGGAATAGAGTGTAATTTTATTTTTATCCAACAAAATCTATCAGGGTAGAGCATGACCAATAGTTACATCGATTATCGTGGGGTCCTCCCTCGCATCCCTTCATCCTCCTGCGCGTATGCTTGGAGGCGAACACACTTATGGATGCGGATGCATGGAGGCGAACACACTTACGGAGGCGGACGCATGGATGCGACGCTTATGGAAACGGACGCACTTGTGGAGGCGGACGCATGGAGGCGAACACATTTATGGAGGCGGACGCATGGAGCGAACACGCTTATGGAGGCGGACGCATGGATGCAAACACACTTATAGAGGCGGACGCACTTGTGGAGGCGAACACACTTATGGAGGCAGACGCATAGAGGCGAACACGCTTATGGAGGCGGACACACTTGTGGAGGCGGAAACATGGAGGCCAACACGCTTACGGAGGCGAACACGCTTACGGAGGCGTGAAACTAATTTGTGAAATTTTGTCTGAGATTTTATCTCGGCTCTCAATGAAAGCACCAATGACGGTAAAAATGTTACCGGTGTATATTCAGATAACTGAGTAACAATAGTTTAGTACAAGAATGTTTGCGTGTCAGAAAATAGAGCCCCCCAACTTTTTACGTGAGCTCCCCTTTTATACTATACATAGTAACGACCACAATAGTGAGCACTAATAGCCTCCTAAATTTCTCTCTCTTTTACTTCATGTTTTATTTACTTATCTAATGATCCATACTATACACACTACACTTGTCCAAATCAAAACAAGCTACAAAACATACTTGGCAAATAAAAGACTTCTGCTGCAAAACTCATCACCTTTTAACAAAAGTAGAAAACGTTTTTTTGAAGGAAAAAAAATCATTTCAAACCCCTCTCCCTCTCTAAACTTTTTCTTGCTTGGGACTAATAGTAAAATATCTAATGAATAAGTACAAACTCATGTGTTAAACAGGACAAGACAACGTATCATACTAGCAAAAAAATAGTTATTCGTTGAGATGTTTGCTTGAGCAATGTATCCATTGGCATCCTTGGTTAGCAATGGAAAATAAAAATTTAAAAATTAATTTAGAAAAATTTTGTCCACTTTTTAGGCAAATAGGCAGTCGGAAATAGATGATTTTTTCAATTGTGAAACCAAAAAAAAAAAAAAAAAAAAGCATAAAATAAAAGGAAAAACAAGAAGAGAAGACAAGAAAAGAAAACAAAGTAAAAGAAAAGAAAAGAAAAGAGAGAATATATCAAAATGAAAAGTGGAATAATATGAATCAGGAATTTTTTTTTTTTTTTAATTTCAAAAGTATTTCATTCAAATTCTTTAATCTAGAAAAATAGAAATCAAACACTTCAATTCATTCACTTTTCATTCTCATATTCTTTCTTTCAAAAATCAAAAGTAGTGAACCAAGCACCTCTAACATCTTTTCGTTGGCTTGTACCACATAAATTAACAAATTATCATATTGGGGAAGGAAATAAAATATTATTGGATCGAATT
Source organism: Ipomoea trifida (assembly GCA_003576665.1). Taxonomy (NCBI): domain Eukaryota; kingdom Viridiplantae; phylum Streptophyta; class Magnoliopsida; order Solanales; family Convolvulaceae; genus Ipomoea; species Ipomoea trifida. Next base: position 10,049,375 of record CP025647.1, on the reverse strand, counting down.
ACACTATCTATATATATATATATATATATATATATATATATATATATATATATATATATATATATATATATATATATATATATATATACTTACATAGCTACTTTATTAATTAAAATTCTAACCGAGGTTAAGAAAGAATTGTTGGATTGAATTTTAGCCTCTCTCATTCAGCTCCAATATATGGATTAAGGTACATGTTGCTACGTACACCAAATAGTATACATCCTTATTTTTTAAAACTTTTAAATTTATTTTTCTCTTTTTCTTTTTACAAATAAAATTAATGTATAAAAATATATTTCCAAAAAGCTCTAACTAAGATCTTTAAATGACACTCATATTGATATACTTTTTGAGCAAATACCAATTTTAGTCCCACGACTATTAGCAAAATGACAATTTTGGTCCACATGTTTAATTCCTACCAATTTTGGTCCCACGACTATTGTTTTAGTACCAATTTTCATCCACGACTATTATTTTAGTACCAAAATTCATCGCGCCGGTCACACATCCGTTTAAAACGTGCAAAAATCTAAAATTGTTAATGGTATTTTCGTCATTTTCAATTTAATATCCCAATTTGAGCATAAATAAATGGATATAAGTCATAAGATTGATCAAAATTCGCGATAAAATGAAGAGGAAAACTGTGAATTTTGATCAATCTTAGGACTTATATACATTTATTTATCCTCAAATTGGGATATTAAGTTGAAAATAACGAAAATACTATTAACAATTTTAGATTTTTGCACGTTTTAAACGGATGTGTGACCGACGCGATGAATTTTGGTACTAAAATAATAGTCGTGGATGAAAATTGGTACTAAAACAATAGTCGTGGGACCAAAATTGGTAGGAATTAAACATGTGGACTAAAATTGTCATTTTACTAATAGTCGTGGGACTAAAATTGGTATTTGCTCTATACTTTTTATTGTTAAAAAAAAGATAAATCTATAATATAGAAGGAACATTATGAACCTACTACAAAGTGAATATATATATATATATATATATATATATATATATATATATATATATATATATATATATATATATATATATATTCAGGTTTAGGTTTATGATAATACAAAACAAATATTATGAATTGGAACATAATAAATGATGAATGTTATTAAACATGATACAAATCAGAGTATAATTTTATGTACAATAAGCGTTGTTTTTATGAATATTATGAACATTTATAGAGTGAATGGATCAGAAATAGATTGATGGATATGTAATTTAGTGTTTATGTACATTAAAAGCTTAGATTTATAATCATATAGAACAAATATTTTGAACATAGTACATAATGAATGTTATTAAACTAGCTTGATGTGTATGTAGTGTAATGCTTATGTACATCAAATTTTCTCTTTATGAACATATAGAATGAATATTATAAACCTACTGTACAGTGATAAAAGGAAATACATATGATGTATATTCAGTTTAGTGTTTATATATGGACATTAAGGTTTAAGCTTATGAACATATATAACAAATATTATAAATATAATACAAGATAATGTTATTAAACATGATGTACTAGTTGACACTTAATATAAAACGATATCGTTTTAGACTATGATCCATCTTGTAACGTGGATCCTGGTTCACGATATATAATTTGCAATTTAGCTCTCTTTGGTAATGTTTGCCAAGATGGCATTAGGGTAAACATTGGTCGATTTTAGTTAATAATCAAAATTAGTTTTTAAACGGTCGTAATTAATAACCATCTAAAGCCAATTGAATTCCTTGTAATAATTGATGTAATTCAAACTGAGATCGATTTTGGGGTAAGTTATAACTAAACTTGGCAACTTGGTACGGTATTGATGTCAAATACCAAACAAGACAACTACTAGAGAAGAACAAGATAACTGCACAATACAATACAATAAATTGTTGATACACATTTATTTGGTAACTTAATTGGGCCTATCTCGATATTTCTATCTATTATATTCGTCAATTGTTATAAGGTGGATAATGATGCACAAATCTATGTGAACAATGGTAATATGTCAGAAATATGTATATTGTCAAATGAACTTGTAATAAAATTAAAATAATATTTTAGTGTTGATATAATGAATTTATTGTCTGTACAAAATGAAACTGAATAGCAGAACACATACATATATGTATATTGTCAAATGAACGTGTAGTAGAATTATATGATAGTTTAGTGGTATGGTGTTATAACAATCCTGTTATGTGTATAAAATGAAACTGAATAGCAGAGATCATACATATATTTATATTGTTAAATGAACGTTGTTTTGTTAATAATACATAAAGTGTAATTTTTTTTTGAATACTATTGACTCTGTACATAAAGTGTAATTTTTTTTGAATACTATTGACTCTGTTCGTACATATCTTCTCAACCTAAAGCACAACGAGCCAATGCCCCCACAGAGGATCGAACCTGTGACCTCTCATTTGGGAGGGACACAGCTATGCCGCTCGATAACAAGTGTAATTAAAATGACACACACACACCAGTGTTACTATAATAAAACTAGTGTGTGAAAAATGAAACTAAAATAGAACGCATATATATTAGGTCCACACGTTGCTACATGTACCATCATGGTCCACAATACTTTGGGCATATTTGATCGAATTATAAAAATACTAAAAAAAAAAACTACATAACTGATAATTAAAACTTTTATGTTTATTTACTCTCAAAAAAAAAAAAACTTTTATATTTATTTTGTTGGGTGTTTTTACAGCCTTAAATGCCGTCAACAAGAATGAACGGGAGGAATAGGTCTTTGGGAGACTTTCATTTGACAATTGACTTTAATTTGAACGGAAAAATTACATTCAACTACTTCAATTTGATTATGGTTTTTGCAAGCGACTCGGATTTGGGAAAACAATATAATTATGGGTTTTGACATTAAGGGATTGAATGTTGCAATTCATTTCTTAGCTTGTTCAAGACAAAGAATGTATGTTTATAATAAAATTATATCCATTTAGTTATATTATCAAGGAAATTACCGTTTTACTTTCCCCTTTAACGACTTTGACAGGAAAATTTAACAATGAACCACGCTAGAAGTTTCTATATTTCTGTCACGTCCTCAATTTTTAATTGATTAGTATTTGAAATAAATAAATAAATAAATAAATAAAATAGATAATATAAAAGAGGAAAAACTAACCATATTTTTTTTTCTCCCAAAAGGTTGAATCTCCAACCCCAAATGCTCCCACTCCCCAACCCGACAAAGCATATGAAAGATGTAAATCATGGTAACTCAATTGAACATAGAGGCTAGATCTTTGCTTACTGCGTACAAGGTCACAAGGAGCCCCCTCATTTTGAGAGGTTGCCCCACACTGTCATTGGTGAGACTCGATCCCTAGTCTTTGCTCCCAAGCTTCACTCATGTGACCAGTTGAGCTGCCCATGCGGACAAACTAATATATTCGCAGGCGGTTCGGAGAGTCAAGTCCAACATCATGTCATCAAAATGTGGGAGTTGATTGCTACACAATTAGAAAGAAATAAATTAAAGTTGCACATCCACATACTATTAGTTATAACTTTTGGCGTAGTGGTAAGTGCTTGATATTGAAATTAGAATTAGTATCAAAGCATGCAATAGCTATAGCTTTTAGCATAGTGATAAACATTTTATCGTAACATGATATAAGCTACACTCTCCTACATATGCCACTCACACAAACTTATTCCATGATGTAGCAATTTGTAGTAAGCTGAAATTTGAAATAAAAAAGAAAAAATTAATCAAACAAAAATAGTCATATTAGAGAGTCGCAAAAATTGTGTGGTTTTTGTAGGGGGTGAAAGCATTTCGATTGTCGCATTAGAGGTGGCAAAAATGTAATGAAATTTGTAAGGGTGAGAAACATTTTCTAATAGACTACATTTGACGCTTAATAGTTTCTCTCAACAATTAAATTTTGTCAAACCGTAAATGTAATTCTTTTTCACTAATATAATATATCTACTAAATTATATAAGAGTCAATGTTGTTAAGGGTCCAATGATAAAATAAAATATGTTGGTCTAATCATGTGCATTCACCGGATCAAATCAACTAACCCTATTACATTGTAGTATCTGGAGGCTCGATCTCATGACCTCCCATATGGAGAGTCACTACATATCATCTGAGTACAAGGTGTTTGGCCTGTTCATTGTTTTTTTATTTTAAAGAATTTTTTATTTTAAGTTTTAATTATTTTTCTAAGCGATGATCTTAGGGTCGAATTCGTTCTCATCGTATGAAGGAGGGAAAGGACAATGCCGAGATTCTATATTCCCAAATAAACGAACATCTAGTCAATTTAAAAATTGGTAATTTTGTTATATATAGCCAAAGAATGAACTACTTTAATATTAAACTCTTAAAAAATTAATATAAACATTGAGAAACAGTATTGAAAAAATTTATTGTCTCCACCGAATTTGAGTGAAATTATCATCCCAAATAAATGAGAGATAAATATAAGAAGTAAGAAACTATTCAAATATTGTTACTTTGCAATGTACCAGCATTCATTCCAAGAAGGTTTTCATTGGTTAAATACTTAATGCCTGAAAAACAAAACAAATGTGGTCGTGCCGGAGTGGTTATCGGGCATGACTAGAAATCATGTGGGCTTTGCCCGCGCAGGTTCGAATCCTGCCGACCACGATCTCCATGTCTTTAACTCTTTTGCTACCTCATTTATTTGCATTCACAGGGGTTCGAACATTTGTCCTTTGCTACACACTTGCTACAAGCTTATCTAGTAGATGTGCTACCAACATTTCTCCTTGAATTATTTGATCTTGTGAAAACTCGAACATTATGCACTTCTTTAGGCTTTGCTCCAAGTCTCCAACCCTGGCTATCAAGTATGCTATTTGATAACTTGGGGTGTGGTTGAGTGAAAAAGACTCATTCATCTTTAACCAGGGTTCAATTATTGACTTTGGATATAGAGCAGTTTTAAATCTTCAGGCCAGCTGTCCCACTCAATAGATGTGCCTATAATGTTCAACGGTGAAAACTCTGAGCTACACCCAAAAAACAGTATGGTACTTGATTGATTTGATTTGTTCTTAATGGATTTCGAACATGCTTCTTCTTCATCAACCTTGTGCTACCATACTATCAAGTCTTCTACCTTAATAACTCAACTCCTTTGAGATTCTAACAATATATTTTAACTCCTTTGAGATTCTAACAATATATTTTCAGTTTCTCAAGCTTTGCTATCAAGTCTTCTATTTGAAAATTTTTATCTCCATGAAGATTCGAACTCTTGCACTTAGCCATAAATATTCTCTTCTCTCAATTGTGCTACCTCTTCTTCTATTTTCCAAACATACATTTTAATTTCACGCCATTTCGCTTCTAAAATGAGCTCCAAAAATCAATGGTTTAGACAATTCATATTTCTTGTGAAATATTTTTCGCCTTTGCTCGAACAAAAACTTTTTATTTATCCTTTGGTTTAATTCCTTCGACCACGAATGAACTACTTCAATAATAAACTCTTAAAAAATTAATATAAATATTGAGAAACAATATTGAAAAAAATTATTGTCTTCACCGGATTTGAGTGAAATTACCATCCCAAATAAATGAGAGATAAAACTATAAGAAGTAAGAAACTATTCAAATGTTGTCACTACATAATGTATTAGCATTCATTCCAAGAAGGTTTTTATTAGTTAAATATGTAATGCCTAGAGAAATAAAATAAATGTAGTTGTGCCGAAGTGGTTATTGGGCAAGAAATCATGTGAGCTTTGCCCGCGTAGGTTTGAATCTGGTTAACCACATTTTAACATTTGGGTTGTTAAATAATAATATAAACCATTATTTTTTATAAATTTGATATTTATATTTTAAGAAATAACTTATATAGTACTCCAATATATATAATGTCTATATATTATTACCATTCAAAAATATAAGAAAATTAATATATGGTGGATATGATGCATGCGTGAAAGTTATATTTTTAGAATAAACAATGATGAAGAAGAGGATTTATATCAAATAGCAATGCAAAAATGAAAGTTGTATTTTTAGAATAAGCAATGATGAAGAAGAGGATTTAAATTTTAAATCAAATAATAATGCACAAATGTTTCTTTAATGTTCTAAGGTTCTAGGCTAAAGAATGCTCATCAATAATGAAAGTGAGGGAGTAAATTAAAGTCATTACCACTGCCACTCTCGTGGACAGTAATGGGTTATCACCAAAGTGTTAATCCCATTTTCATAGCAATTAGACTCGGTGAGACACTTGATTAAAGCACCTTGTGTGCACAATCCATTCCAACTCCCCTCTCAAGGCCAAGTTAGAAATGTGAAAGCTTTGGCCATGGTGAATTCATATTCTCATAGGTGAAACACCAATTTCATGCATCTCTTGCAAAGTTGGACCCTAACCAAACAAGAGTCAAACATTTCCCTAATTTCACAATCACATTCATTCTAGAGGCATTGCAAACCCTAGATTAGGCAATTCAAATCATGTTGGCATTCATACAAAGCAATTTAACCTAAATCCCTAAAGGATTTAACTACTCATAATGGAATTGTAAACTAAAACAATTGGAATACTATGCATTAAATCCAAATACAAAAGTATTAAAAGTTGCAAGAATAAGAAATAGAAATCTTGATTGAATTTGTAAAAAGAAAATATGAAATTGAAGTTGAATGTGTAATTACAAATGAGAACTCTCCCTAAATCTTCCAAGGAATCGCAGCAAGAAGCGGCTACCAGATTACTAGGTCACGATGCTGTGACCAGCATTGTGACGAGGCAATAGCTTCACATGTCCCAGGATATCTTTTGTTGGTCATGAGTGACAACTGGGATCCGCAAAGTAGTCAGAGAGGTCACGGTGAACCGTGACCTTCATCGTGACACCGCTGACTACTTTCTATGAAGGGTTGTCAAGCTGCTGGTCACGGCGTGACCAATAGCTTGACAACTGACCATTAGAAAGCTGTCCAGGTTGTCACGCTGGTGTGACCAGCAGCGTGACACCCTTCTAGTGGCACAAATTGGCTAACTCTTTGTTCCGTTGAACTTTGTTATGGTTTTGAACCTTCATTCATGAACCATTTTGCCTTGATATCATCCCGATTTGACCTTATATTAAGCTTCAACATGCCTAGGTCCTGATTTCGAATCCTTAAGTCATAAACACCTGAAATAAGCTTCTTCCACAAACACCTAGCATTCGCTTAGAAATTAGTACAATTGACAGAAGTTATAACAAGTATTTTTTACCAAAATATTGTATAGTACAAATCTTATAATATAATGTATAAAATAAAGTAATGGAAAAATGGACATGAAAAATTAGTTTTTAGATACAATCGCTTAAATTAGCTTGGAGTCTAAAGCGAAACAATCGATCTTGTATGGTTTGCGCAATTAGACAATCGGACAAAAAAAGTGTACAATTAAATTAGTTAACATTAAAAATGTGTGCAATTAGCATTATTTGTAGGTAACAAGTTTCTGACTTTTTATTTAACATACCGCATGGAAAATAAAATAAATTTTTTATTATTATTTAAATATAATATAATATTAATTTTTATAATAATAATTAAAAAAAAAAAAACAGATTTTGTTCTTCTTGAATGATCCTTCGGATGTTGATCTTCCAACATCCTTCAATGAGTTTCCATAATGTGCTCAGAATGCAGTGGAAATTCCCTTTCAAGTCTGGAGCACTATAGAACTGACAATAGTTAGTAATGGTCTTTAAATCTCTCCACTCTCTTAGAACCATCTGGGAATGAAAAGGGATACTTTACAAATTGAGGTCAACACAAACCCCATTAATTGCTTTTTACAAAATTGGTGGCTTTATTTCAAAATTGTGTGCTTTGATTCCCCCTTTTGAGCCTTGAGGACTCTTCTTTGTTTGCTAGATTAGCTACTTCTTGACAAGTTTCTCTTCAACAGATTTAGGGTGTTTTTGGTTCATGAGTTTAACTATCATGAATGATAATTAAAATCAATTGTTATTGTCTGGTCTGTTGTTATGTCATGAATCGGATCTATCTTGTAAGGTAGACTTGAATCCATGTTCACAATTTCATAACTTAATTTCACAATTTTTTGACAATTTCATAACTCTATGCATGCAATGGTATGGTAATCTATCAAAGTGGTTGAAAGTAAACAAAAAGTAATAATAATTCCTTGTTCCCTGTTGAAATATATTTTCCAACATCATCGACATCGTTGCCGATATCGATAATTAAATTACAACATAAAAGAAATGGCTCCTTAAAAGGCAAACACTAATGTCACGTACAACCGAGAAGAGAATCTGCATGCATGCATGTACGTACAACGCTTTCTTCAATTCTCAAGCTGTAGTCCGTTTACGAATAGGGATTGCCAAAATTTGTTTCCTCCGGCTGGGCGGACCAAACTGCAGGCCCCTCTGCGGCGGCACCGGCGGACGAAACTACCGGCGCTTCTGCGGCGGCGCCGGCGGACAAAACTGCAGGCGCCTCTGCGGCGGCGCCGGTGCCGGCGGACGGAAATGCAGGCTTCTCTGCGGCGGCTCCGGCGGACGAAACTGCAGGCGCCTCTGCGGCGGAAGAGACTGCTGGCTTCTCTGCGGCGGCGGCGCCGGTGCCGGGGGAGGAGACTCTAGGCTTCTTTGCGGCGCCGCCGGTGTAGAAAATCCCACGGTTGGGGTTGAGAGTATGCTTGGCCGCCGCAACCGCGGAGGAGGCGGAGACCAGAGAACCCCCGGCGGAGGAGCTACACTTCTTGTGGCACCTTTTCTCGGCGGTGAACGGACTGCTATTGGTAGCGAACACGTTGTTGTAGCAGGCAATGTAGCAAGCTTCGTGCCCTTTCTCCATCTCGAAATCAAAGCCGTTCACTTTGTAGTGACGAACAGCGTCGTCGCCGCCGTCGGAGTTTCCTATAGTTTCGTGTGCCACTGAAACCTCCACCGCAAAAATCATGGCGAACGCCGCTATGAATGTGGCGGTTGCGGCCTTGTTGGAAGCCATTTCTTTTATGTTTTTTTGTCTTCTCTTCGATTATTTGATGAAAATGGGATGAAGAGAAGATGTGTTGTGAAGAGAATGCAGGAGAAAGGGTGGGTTTTATAGTCAGGAAATAGATGGGCGGGCGTTCCCAATCATACGCTAATTCTTGGCTACGTTTGTGGGAAGAGATAACTTTCAGGAAATATGGTTATTAACTTGCGGCCATTTTTGCTTGTGTTCCGTGAGAATTTGGTAGTGCATACACTAGTAGTGGACATTATTATTGGTTATAAATGTATATAATTTATACACATTTGTATCCTTCATAATTTATCGCCCGAGTATTAACTAGTTATCTATGTTGAATTGGTACTTTTCAGTCATTATACCGTGGTCCGTGGTCAGAAAACGACGTCGTTTCATCAGGTGAGAGACGGAACTCCGTAATTAACACTACAGTTCATCTCAAAAGATACTGTCTTACATACATTTGTTTTGATATTATCAAATGAAACTGTAGTTATATCGAAATGTAATTGTAGTTGTGTTGAAATGTAATTGCAGTGTATTATGTATATGAACTGATACTGAATAACAGTTTCACATTTGTGTTTTTGTATTATCGAATGAAATTGTAGTTATATCGAAATGTAACTGTAGTTGTGTTGAAATGTAACTGCAGTTGTGTTGAAATGTAACTGCAGTGTATATGAACTGAAAGTGAATGGCGCGGAACGGAGGCCGTTTCATCCGTCTGTTTTCATTGATCAAAATGACGTCGTTTTGATGCGCGGTCCGCGATATAATTTGCGGTTACTTTTACATCATTCTTTAATTTAAATATGTTTTGTGTGTTTGTTATAATGCAGTAATTTATCAAATTTGCATATTTTAGTTATCTTTTGAAATTAACTTGTGTTTTTGTTATATTTTTTAATTAAGGTGTAAAAATTGGATAACTTATACAGTTAAGAAACATGCTAAAACACTTTTGATGAGCTTATAAGTGCAAACCGATGCAAAAATGGAGGAAAAGATTTTAAAGTTCGTTGACATTTTCATCCAAACAAAAGTCTACTTAGTATTTTAATCATAATTCAATGTAGTAGGGTTCAACAGAAGTGATCCCACCTGCACTAAAAAGTTAACTTAAAGAGCTACAGCTCTTGCATGTCACGAATCATAATCATTTTGAATTTACAGGGATATAAATAGCTTAGCTTGGAATTCAGAGTTGTATAAGTGCGCAAATTATATTGTGGACCATGATCATGGTTGATACTGCAGTTGTGTTGAACGGATAGTGTAGTTGTGTTGAAAGAAAACTGTAGTTGGGCGGAACAGAGACCGTACATTCGTTCAACACAACTGCAATATTCTTTCAACACAACTACAATATCTGTTCAATACAACTGCAGTATCAGTTCAACACAGCTGCAGTTTCAGACGGATGACACGACCTCTGTTCCGCGCAACTGCAGTTCCCTTTCAACACAACTGCAGTATCAACCATGATCCATGGTCCACAACGCACTGTGGACCATGGTCCACGCAATAATGACGGGTATAAGTGAGCTTCTCCTTAACTATAACGAGAAATTTCTCATTGTAATAATCAATGTGCTTAGAGTTCTCGCTGCAACAAGCTAGATTGTGTTTAGGAACTTCTAAATTTCGTCGTCCAAAGTCGATCAGTTGGTGATCTATAAATGTAATTTTGGCATCCTACTATCCTAGCTAGAAGCCTAACTAGTGAATGTAGATGGACGAAACTAGGGTTTAGACACTTCAATTTTTAAAGAAATTCATAATAAGAAGCTTGGAGTTGGCTCTCAAGCATACCAAGGGAAGAAATATAGCTTGCTTTAAGGACGATCAATCCATATAAGTTTCTTAGTTTTAATTTCTTTATTTTCTTGTTATAATTAAGATGTTTACTTTAAACCTTTGTAATTTCATTGCCATCTATCCTAAGCGGTTAATTTTCTTTAATGGTTTGAATTATTGTGAATTTTATTCATTTATCTTGTGCTTAAAATTGTTTTTTATTTTAAACACAAACGTGCACTTCGCAATACTACATACCAAGTCATTTGTTGATATGCACAAGTGCACTCAAGATCAGCATTCAACAACTCTAATTGTGTTCCACCAAACTTATTAGTGTATTTGATGATATTTAAAGTGCACATTGAGTTCTTATTCATTATTATACTCAAAGTTTGAAATAATTACCAAATTGATACCATATTTTTTTTTCCTTATTTCATAAGGATGGGTTCTTAATTCTCTCTTGAGCACCGATTCTCACTTGAGTGTGACACTATATATAAAGTTGTGGGTCGGCAAACGGGCAGTGAGCACATACGTCAGTCTAGTCCGGATTCTGATTTAGAGGAGGCAAACCAAGCGCGTTGACTGTACCAATTGTGTGAATCAACTATTTCCTCTTGTACTAGGTTGAATTAGATTTAAGATTACTCCATACCCGAGGCCAATGATCAAACCCTTGACGTTTGATTAAGGGTGAATGAGCCCTTTCCACTCAATTACATCCTATAGGTTATCAACTTTAACAATCTGATTAACTTATTAAACATTAAGGGAGTATTTGGTTCATGCCCTTGTTTAGTCACTATGTCCCCATCTAGAACACATCTTTCAAATTTTATTTATTTTGTCAAGCACCTGACCTTCCAATTGATAATGGCAGTTAACTAGTTCACACGGGCTTAACTCACTAGTTCAGTAAATAGTATTTGAAGAAGAAACTAATTAAGGTTTGAATTTCGACAGCGTGTGGGAATTATGTCAAAAGTGGACAGATCCTTTGTACGCGTGGACAGATCCCTTGTACGCACCGGGATTAAGCCGTTGAATCACCGTGATGATTTACATCATCCCAAATGCTCTGTCAGGTCGGGTGTGATGGACCCTTGGGGTTAGGGATTCAACCTTTTGGGGGAAGATAATGGCATAATGCCAGTTAACTAAAATGGCTCAATAGTTAAATAACATCAATTTGATTTTTTTTTTTTAAATTTCAATTAATTAATTAAAATAATGTAAGGCAAAAATAATAAAAGCAATATAAACGGTTTGGGAATTTCCTGCCAACCTGTGGTCGGAATTTTCAACCAATAGTTAAGGAAGAACACAAAATACAAAAATAGACGGTGACGAAATTTCCGACCAACAGTAAAAAAAAATGGTTGAAATTTCCAACCAACGAGCATAATTGGATCAAAATAACTAGATATTAAAATGGTGGATTTCTCGTCTAGATTTTCCGTCCACAAATGAGGTGTTTGATGTTATTTCTGTCCAATATGGGTTGTTGGTCAGTAATTCCGATGTTCAACTTTTTGGATCTTGATTTTGATCAACATGTTGGTCGAAAGACGGATTTCTTTCCAAATAAGTCCTATTACCGTATTTTCAAAAAAGTCCTATTACCGTATTTTCAAAAAAAAAGGCCTATTACCGTTTGTTGATCGAAAAACGTAAGCTTTCTAGCCGTATAAATTTCTGTAACACTTTAAAAGATGATTCTTTTTAATCAAATAGACGTACGCCTAGACACCTACCTCACTGCCATCTCTTAAGAATTCTTCTCACTCTTGGATACCCAATAATACATTGGGAGGTCATTTGATGCAATTAATTTTCAATTCCAACCAGCTTCATCTGTGGTGAAATCCATATATCTTGAGAACATACTTAGCAATAAAGCTGGAGATAGAACTTTGAAGATATGTTTTCAAAAAAAAAAAGAACTTTGAAGATATGCCTTTTTTCAAAAGAAAGTAATTCATCATCACATACTATTTCAACAAATCAACTATGATATTACCTTAAAAAAAACTACAATTAGTGAGAAACCAAGTTCATATATACGCATATACATACACATTGCAAAAGCAATTTTTATGAAAGAAATTAAAACAACATTATTTATTTTTACTATAAGGATAAGGAAAGAAAAATGAGATCACTATAATAATGTTGAATAATAATCAGGGCATGCGATGTTGTTGGAGGCTTGATTCGGGCATGAGGTCGCCTTGGCGGTTGACATTGGGTTTTGGACTCGGCGGTGCAATATTTGATTGTCTTTTTATCACACGTTCTAGGGCCTCTGTGGTTCCACAACTCAGGACCAACATCGCAAAAGCCATCACCAAAAGTGTAGTAGCAACTTTGTTGGAACCCATTTTCTTTTATTTTTATTTTTATTTTTTATTTTTTTTTAAATTGTGGTGTAGGAAAAGAGATATATTCAGGCCTAGCCTCTGAATTGGCATGAAATAGTGGGTTTTATAGTTGGTTAGAGCTCTATTTTGTAGGATATGTATGTGTGTAAGTTTTGAACAGGTCTTGTACAATGCGCACCAAAAAAAAAAAAAGGTTGTGTACAATAGTTTCGTATCAACCTTCCGTTGGTTTGAGGTAAAGAGAAAACTTTGGAAGGGGAGGTTATAGTACATACTAGGATTTAGAATGAGGGGTGTTATTATATTGTATCTTCAATGTTTACATTTTAACATAATATTAATTATTGTCAAGTACATTGCAAACCATAAAATCACGGTTGCTTTTCATAAAAATAAAAAAATAAAAAAATTCAAGTTTGAACCTTGAGTCGTATCACAACCAGGTTGGCATAATTGTTGAATAGATACTATAAATACATTAGTTTCAAGGGTTCGATCCTTGGCATGCATTATATTGGGTATGGAGCAGTCTTAAATCTTCAAGCCAATTGTTCCACCTAAAAATATGATTACAATTCAAAGCCTAAAGAGGTGATTAAAATTCAAGGATGAGATTAGTCACTGTGTTAGATGTGAAAATCCTGGTACACAAAAAAAACTATGAATATATTAGAGTGAACATAAAAAAAAACATAATATTAATTATTAAGTCTTAAAAAATTAAAATTTTATATATTTAGTGACTATTTTTAAATTGATTTACCAAATTGCGCGCAAGTTAATTAACAAAATGTTGGTTAATTTTATTTTGTGTTTTAGCATTGCCACAATTTCTTTTTTGTTTTTTTTTTTTCAAATTGATGCAATTAATAGAGAAAGAAAAGTTTGGAATTCATTAATTTTAAAACAATTGCACAAAAAAAACCAACTAAACTTAATATTAGAAAATACTCAAATTTGGGACAACTCCAATCAAGTTAGTTAAGTTGTTGGCTTCGTAAGCACAAGGTTCCAAGTTCGACTCCCACTAGGAGTAGCATGTTATCCTTCTCTGTTTGAGTCGATCAGTAGGCAAGTCCTTTGCTAGTTAGGGTCACAAAGCGTGGACCTCACCCAGATTACACATTTGGGTGGCGGTTACAAGGGTTCCAGTAAATCAAAGAAAATACTCAAATATTATAGAAATCAAGTTAGTAATATGAAATCACTAGTCCTTGTTGCACACTAATAACTGAAATAGTCAGAGTAACATCTAACCAGTCACATTTAATATTTTTGTGTGAAAACCTCTATTAACTTTATAACCTATATTAATTGATAGGAAAAACTCTTCTTCTTCTTCTTCTTCTTCTTCTTCTTCTTCTTCTTCTTCTTCTTCTTCTTCTTCTTCTTCTTCTTCTTCTTCTTCTTCTTCTTCTTCTTCTTCTTCTTCTTCTTCTTCTTCTTCTTCTTCTTCTTCTTTTTTTTTTTTTTTAAGAGTTAGTTACTAAGAACACATATAAATATTCGTTATTATTTTTCTTTTTTTGAGTATTGTGTATTATAGTTAGAAATAATGTTTAGATCGATAGATTTTAATGATGCTAACAAATGCAAAATTAAGGAATTTAAGACCCACAAAGATTAAAAGAGCTAACTATTAGCAAACCAACATGACAAAGTAGTTGGACAACAGCACCCGACCCGAACCACAAGCATTGACTCGAAGGAAGACAAACGACCACCAGTTATGCAAAGACTACACATTGAAAAGGAGAGTTATTATCAACGGCTCCACTACCATACAATTGAAGACTCACCATTATGCTGTCCGTTACAATTCAAAGAAGAAGAGTCGTTGCACTTGGAGTATAAGTGGTGGCATGTTGTAGACTGAAGGGAGGACATTCTAACACACAAAACTCTACTGTACTGAAATTACACACTGTACTATCATACTTCACTTATACATAAATTATACTCCAGTAACATACCTACCCATTGGTGCTCTCATTGAGAGTTGCGGCCACATCTCAGGCAGACTCTACATATAACAAAATATCAACTTATTAGTGGAGATGACTGGATCAGAATCTAGCGGTTTCCACAATTCTCATCACGTAAATCGTGGCAACACCGCTATTGGTCACAATGGTGGTCTCCGCCAGCGACATAACAACAATCATAGTGGAGGGCAGCAGATGCCCAAAGTACGGGTACTGTCTATGAACTCCCAGACGGCGGCACGGGCCATTCAACAGGCAACAACAACTCTAGCCCAGTTGGGGGCGGAGATTCAAGGTCAAATACCCCAAGCATCCGCACAGAAGGATGAAGTAGAGGAAAAGAGGACCCATCGTCTATGTCGTAGTGCAACTCATCGCCAGCCATTTCTATGCCCGCCATGAGACAGTGGGGTGAGAGGATTGTTATCCATCCTAGGTTGTGGGCACAGCCGAAGGCCAAGGGGTCACCCACCAAGGGTCCACACCAAGATGAACAGTCACAGTGGTTAGAAGGGATGGGTGAGTCCGGAGGGCCGGCTCCGTGTCAGTCTAAAGTGCTCAAGCAAGCCCAGATGTGCAGGAGAAAGTGATTGAGAAATTCCCAGATGTGCAGGAGGAAGCGATTGAGAAACTCCAAAAGCAGATCGAAAAGTTAGAGAAGAAGGTAGAGGTAAGATAACAGTCACCAGAACTTGATCGAGGTGAGGATGGCCGCTCCATTTTCTCCTAGTATAATGGATGTGCCCCTCCCAAGAGATTTTAGGTTGCTCGCTATCAAAGCATACACCGGGACTTCTGACCCGCGTGTCCACATGACAAAGTACAAAGCAGACATGGTAATGACTGGGCCAGGTGACGCCATAATGTGCAAGGCGTTCTTATCTACGTTGTATGGAATTGCCCAAGATTGGTTCAACACGATTCCAAATGGTTCGATCCAGAACTTTGCAGAACTGTCCAAGAATTTCTGGACTTATTTCTCCGGACATATACGACACAAGAAACCGTTTTCATATCTCTACGGAGTAAAGCAGGCCAGAGGTGAAAACTTAAGAAATTTCTTGAGCAAATGGAAGAAAGAGGTCAACAACGTGTACCATTTTGACTCTAAAGCGGCGATCCTCATATTTATCCAGGCATTGAGGTCAGAAGATTTTCAAAGACAGCTAAACACTCATCATCCGCACTCCTATGAGGAGCTAATGAACACAGCAAATCGCTATGCCGAGGCAGGGGAGGCTGATAGAAAGAAGAGCGATGAGGAGGAAGGCAGGAGTAGTGGGCAATCCGATAAAGTTGGTCCGACCAACCAAGCACCGCGCCAAAACAAGTCATCCACGGCGAAGGAGAGAGATTACGAGCGGCCTCGTCCCGCCCCGCCGTGACATTTAACACTGCTTACTCATCTGGTTAGCGTGATTTTAAGTCACGCTGAGGAAATGGGAATGATGCATTTTCCCTCAGAATGCATGACAGTTTCTCTGAGCGATGACCAAACCAAATATTGTCGGTTCCACCAGCAGGTTGGTCACGACACTGACGAGTGTCACACTTTAAAAGGGCAAGTAGAGGAACTACTGCAGAATGGGTATTTTCCTCAATTTGTTAAGTATCCAGTGCAGCAGCAGTATCAACAGCAACGCCGACTCGAAAAGTGTGACGAAAGGAAGAGGACCCTGAGCCTTCCGCGTCCAACACCAAGAAGAGAAGGTACACGACAAGGGCATGAAAACAAGAGACAGTGAATTAGAGGAGGAGCCTGCACAACATAGAAAACATGTTATTCGCTGATGGCCCATCCTGGTTAGACTCGTTACAAAAAACAAAAAAAACAAAAAACAAAAAACAAAAAACAAAAAACAAACAAACAAAAAAATCATGGCCTCGGCCACAATGGCCAGGCCTTGCCTCGGCCAAGGTCGGTCGAGGCAGCCTCGGCCATGGCCGAGGCCTCGCCTTGGCCAAGGTCTCGTATCTCGGGCACTGTGGCCGAGGCGAGATCGGGCGAAGCCCCATGCATGCCTTGGCCACAATTCTTACCGTTCGAAAAAAATAAAAAACTGGAAGAGGGAGCGTACCAAACAAAGTGGATGCAGGATCGAAGAAGATTAAGTTAATAGTTGATAACATTAGCTGTAGTTTGGTATCGTATAATTCCGTTTTCTAAAAAAGCTAATTGAAAAAGTTATTTTGAACAACTTTTTGAATTTTAACATTTTGGAGTTATAAAAAGCTAATGGGAAAAGGGTCAAATAGACCCTTGAACTATACACCAAAAAACAATTAAGCACCTAAACTTTTAAAAGAGTCAATTAAACCTTCAAACTTGCCATTTTTGGTCAAATAGATCAAATTTACTGGTCACCAAACACTTAAATTGATTTTTTAACCAAGTCAAACAATTAATAGCGTGATCAATTGATCAAATAAACTAAAATTGACTAAAAAGCTACGTAGTATTTATTTTACCAAACAGGGCTATTATCTTTGTTGCAACGGATCGAGTTGATCGAGGCAGAAGCAATGGAGAGGGAAATGCATGTTCGCGTGAAGGCTCAAGGTTGGTGGTTTTCTTGTTATATATATATATATATATATATATTTAAAGGTTGGGCCGTCTCTCCTTAACTAGAGAGACAGCTAGTGTAGTCTTGAGCGATGCTTAAATTAAAATTTTATATTAGTTTAATTTTACAAAAGCTTAGTATAAAATATTTATTATAATTAATTTACTACATTTAAAAGTAATAGTTAATTAGTATTGATATTCATATGACATGTATCAATATATATGTATCCGATCCCTATATCAAGACGTACGTTCGCTTAATACAAAACTATATTTGTTTCTTTTAAAACTTTTGGATATATAATTCAAAACACAATTTAATTATATCTATATCATATTGAACCCAACCTACACGTAAAGATGAATTCCAAGTCATTTCAAAATAAGTGGATCGGAGGCAATAGCCTAATAATCCAACAAGGGAAAAATAAAATTTCTAAAAATTGCATCCATGCATGCATATATGCACGTAACTACGTAAGCCATAATAGGCTTGCTTTAAAGCTACATATATGCCTACCGCCGGCAACGAGTATATTTGTATGGCACGCATTGTGGCCTATGAAAATTGTTACAACAAATAAAATTAATTGACTTCCAAAATATGAAGAGACAATTATTGTAATCAAATCAAGCAAATATGAAGAGACGATTATTGTAGTAAAAACAAATATGACTTTCAAAAACATATTGAATCATGGTTGGTGGCCAATAGGGCCAGATTGAGGAGATGGAGGTGCATTCACAGCTCGTTTGGACTCTTCCATGTGACGAGGCGTGCCAGCTTGTGGAGATGGAGGCTTATTTAGTACTCTTTTCGCCTCATCAATTGTAGACTCGCAACTTAAAACTATCATGGCCAATGCCATGATCAAAATTACAGTTGCAATTTTGTTTGAAGCCATTTTGTATTTCTTTTATTTTTCTTGATTTTTTTTTTTTTTGTTTGTGTTGGAAAGGATGTGTGTTGAGGAGTAGCTTTGAATGTGCAAAGAATGGGCAAGAAAGGGTGGGTTTTAAAGCTGGTAAAAGTTCTATTTTGTAGGTATATATAAAATTTTGAAGTGATTTGAACCGATCTTTTACAATAGTTTCATATCAACCCTTAGTTAGTTTGTGATATAGAGAAAACATTGGAGGGGTGGACCAGGCCAATTGTTCTCCATCAATGCGGAAGAATCCTTACTTTGTGTAGTCTTGTGATCTATTTAACTCTTTTTTTCAAAATAAAATAAAGGAATAATAGTCAAATAAATCATCCAACTACATTGCAAATAATTGTAATTGGGTCATCGAATTAAAAAAAAAAATTACAATTAAGTTCCCAAACAATGCAAAATAATGCAATTAAATTTAAAATGACTTGTTGACCTAGTAACATGTTGACATGGTAGTTACCGAATTTTAAAATATTTTTTTTATTTTAATAAATTTAAATTAGTGTTTCTGATTGTTAGATCTGAGCATGTGGATGACTGCAATTAGTTCTCAGTTTTCTGCTGGATAGTTGATTCTTACCTGAACGCCCTCCTATATATATGTATGTATGCATGCATATATGTATGTGTACCTAATTAAAGCATGTGCTCTACCTCAACTAAAAGCCTAAGCTAATAGTTGGACTGCACATATTATATTTATGCTCACATACCTATTCTTATATTTCAAGCCATTTCAAGCTTAAAGAAACCGATATTTAACCATGATCAGTTATATGTAGATGTGTCTAGAGTTAGTAGTTCACAATATGGACTAAAAATGAGCAAATTGTCATTTTGGTCCACGTACTGACTATAGGGGTCCTCTTAATTGCAGTCCACGACTTTCAAAAGTGTTAATTGCATACCCTGACTATTCAATTTTTGTCAATTTTGGTCACATCGGCCAAATCTCACCGAAATTTCCTAAAACCTAAAATAACAAGGGTATTTTGGTCATTTTACTTCTTGTCTTCTTCTCCGGCGACCTCCCTCAAAAATAAACTTGGGGCCTTCGGCTGTCAGACACAGATTATTAATTGCTACTCAGCAAATTCCCGTTTGCAAAAATCCAAAGCAGGAAAATGCCGAAATTCTTTTATCCAACATCCTGAGTTACACAACATAAATACTAAATTTAGAGCTTCTTTATTAAGCATTAAATAACACCAAAGAATCCCAACAACACACCATATGCGCCGCTACCCACACTTTTCCAAATTCATAAGTATAATACAACAACAAAAAGTCAAAAAAACAAACCATTCCCAGAAAGAACAGAATCCTTACGCTTCCCAGAAGATAAACCTTAAACCTTATCCCACACGAAAAAACCAAAAAAAAATCAAAGGGATTTCAAGAATGTTTGGGAAGCACGTCGTGTTTGGGAAATGCCGGAAAAATGCCTGATAAAGTGGGGGCTCTTCGATGAAGAAGACAAGAATGTGAAATGACCAAAATACCCTTGTTATTTTAGGATTTAGGAAATTCCAGTGAGATTTGGCTGGGGTGACCAAAATTGAATAGTCAGGGTATGCAATTAACACTTTTGAAAGTCGTGGACTGCAATTAAGAAGACTCCTATAGTCACTACATTGTAATAGAGTCTAGCACTAAAAAAAAAAAGAACATGCTCTATTACAAATGCCGTTTATCACAATGTGTTTGACAATTTGTAATTTATTTGGAATGTAAAATTCATATATAAATGTTTTTTTTTAATAAATATCTGGGGAAAAGGCCAAAACATGTAATTTATTTGGAATGTAAAATTCATATATAAATGTTTTTTTTTAATAAATATCTGGGGAAAAGGCCAAAACACTTATGCGGTGAGCGTGGATCGAACACGCGACCTTCAGATCTTCAGTCTGACGCTCTCCCAACTGAGCTATCCCCGCAGTTGCTCTAACAGGCGAATCCTTTCATTAATATTTGAGTATACATCTTGCATTTATATTCTTTGTTGGGGTGCCGATGTTAGCGAACCAGAGAACAAAATCGGGAAGAACAGAACAGAAGAAGAAGAAGATCAGAGTTTGCAGGAGGAAGAAGAAAATTGCAGAGAGAATTGAGAGGAAGAAATAACAATCGTATAACATAATCCCCATTACAATCTCTATTTCGTATTTATACTAAGAAGGGAAATATCTAATAACAACTCAGCAACAAACTTAACAGTTCAAGGAGTGAAACGGCGCCATTGTGATTATTACCGCTTCTACTGATTCTAATCTTCTTCCGCCTTTTGTTTTTTCTTCCGTTTCCTCGGGGCGTTACAGCCGAGCTTCAATTTTTCATCATTCTGCAGACGCCGAAGAGGTAATCTCAAAGTTCCATACTGAAAATTGTTAAATTAAAAAGAAGATTTTAAAAGTCGAGTGTAGTGTGATGATAAATGATTATATGTAACGTTGAAAAGTTAGCGGTCTGTTTTTGTTTCGTTCCTGTCATTTGGACTTCACACCAAGTGTTTGAGTTATTGTCTCAAAGAGAGGCTTCATTGCCATGAGTTTTTTTCACTGCGTTCCAGACTTCCAGTGGATGTTGGTGCTTAATTTGAATAGTATTCTAACAATTCTTGATTTTCTTTTCTGATTTTTACTATGGCTGGTTGTGCTATTATTTTATACAAATTGCTACCCTGAAAAAGTATATGGGCAACTAACAAGTGCTTTTATAGAGTTAATTTTGGTCACTAATCCAGTCTGTGTTTTCTGTTTGATTGCTTTTTTTTTTTTTTTTTTTAATTATTTGATTCAATTTCTATATATATGTGGAAAAAGAATATATCTGAACTAAGTGCCTCTACTCAGATGATTTTTGTTTATTTATTTTTTTTTTCTGGAGGTTGGTGCGGGGGGCAATGGGTTTCTAAGTTTGAAGCTTTTAGCTTTTACATGTTTTTTTCTACAACATGGATTGTGTTGTGCACCCATAAGTTCAAAACTTTGTTGACTAATCAAAGTATCAGATGGCATGCTATTCTAATTGTTGTAATAATCGTAATGCAAAACTATATGCATGAAAAGGGGGATGAGTTTTTGATAATGAAGAGCAAACAAACAATGTAGACTTAATGCACTTTGGATTCTAAACTGTAATTAGTATAATGAAGCTGATGTTTTGGTGTTTGTTTGGTGACTGATACATTCAGTGACCAATATTCTTTCACTGTTTCCCTTATACTATTTTGTGACATTATCACTTCAAGTTTTCTTGCACTTATCTGTCAGATGAAAATGTTGAAATCATATCTTGTGAAGGCTGCTTTTAGAAACCATGGCTATAATCTTTTCCAGTTTATTCCACAGGTAATGTTGTGCCTTGAACCTTATCTTCTGTGTATGCATCTTTATTAATATTGTTAATTGTTAATTATATTGCTTTCCTAGAGGGGGTTGCACAACAGAAACAAGGAGGCAGCGGAGTTCATAGCAAAAGGGTGGAATGCTCTGAAGGAAGTTGATAGAGTGATGGATTATTGTGAGCTAAGGGACAGACGGCTCTTTCCTCTCCTAAGTGTAAGCTTTAGTCTGGAGTGTTTTTTAATATTCTATGGTCTGACTCTCTGGGCATGTAAATAATATTTAGATATGGTGGATTTGCATTAGGATGCAAAGGAGAAATTTGAATTGGCTTTGGAGGCAGACAACTCGAATACCCAAGCCAGATATTGGCTGTCAAAAGTGCATCTCAAGTACTATACCCCTGGTGCTTGTAAAGCCATGTAAGAAGTTTATCTGTTCACCTTGTAAACATAAAACATATTTTCTATTGCATAATCTGTGTCTACCTAATTTGAATGTTAATTGGCATGCAGAAAAACCTGCAGGCTTCTTATTATTCAACTTGCTGATAAACTTAAAATTAATATTTCTTCATTTTCCTTTGTCATAATAGCGGTGTTGCTTTGTTAGTTGAAGCTGCGGAGATGGGTGATCCAGATGCTCAGTATGAATTAGGTCGCCGTTTGAGAGTTGAGGTTAGCTTTCTTTCATTGGGGTGATGTTTTTATTTTGTCATGGATAATGAATATAATCCATTTGGTTCAGTTCAGTTAATTTGTGTGTGTCAAGTTCTTTTCAAGTAGCATTGGTGAGATTTCATAATGTTCCTAGTTTTCCAAATGCCTATCATGCACCTAGCCACCTATGCTTATCTTATCCATGTTACAAATACTATCATTTGAAAGATGAGAACTGGATTATGTAAGACATAATCTGGGGATCTTCAAGATATAGACTGGTCACTTGTCTAACTTGGGGAATTAAAACCAGTCACAAGGCCCATTATCTCTACTTCTCTTGTTACTTGATGGTGTACTTGGAATTTTATCTGTTAGTTCTGCTGTCCCAAAATTTCAAACATGTTCTCTCATAAGCATCAAAATATTGACCCAAGTTAATGGCCATTCAGATTCTTAACAGTATGTTCTCCTAATGCAAGCTCAAACTCTCTAGGAAATTGCTTTTAAAGACCAAGGTATTCATGCAACTTTGCTTATATGGTTTCTATGCATGGGAGAAAGGTGCTCCATGGGGGTACACTGTTGACGAAAAAAATTTATATTCAAAGTCTATGTTCATGCTTTGACATTTGACACCCCCTAATTGAATTACAATTACTTGACACAATTTCAGCTATAGTTATTCCTTTATAGCTTGGGCTTGGGTTCCTGTTTTGGGGATTTAAAGTAAAGTTATTTCACTCATTGTGCATATGTAATGGTATTATATTTTGACGTTTTATTTTTAAGAACTTTCAACAATTTGGCAGAACGATTATGTTCAATCAGATCAGCAAGCATTTTACTATATAGAGAAGGCAGCTGATCAGGTATAATTCAATAAGCAACGAGTATGCACCATTATTTCTCTGTGTCTGCCCTCAAATTGCTAAAACAGCGAGTTTCAGTTGCATTCAGGTGCACTATACCTTCTAGGTGCTGTATTTCTGACTGGGGATTGTGTAAAGAAAGATGTTGATTCAGCAATATGGTGTTTCCATAGAGCGTCACAAAAGGTATAAAACATTTAAATTCCCTCATTTATTGAAATCAAACTTTCACAAGTTGGTGAGTTGTCACCACAAATATTTTTAATCTCTGTAGGGTCATCCTGGAGCTGCTATAGCATACGGATCCCTTCTTCTTCAAGGTAGAAACTATGCCCTTTTGCGATTAGTCTACAAGCGTACTGTTCTCACCCATTCCAATCTTTATTCCCATCGTTTCTCAATTTAGCCTTTAGTTACACCATCCATTACAGTAATGCTAACACAAGAGGGCAACCGAATCTCGCTTGTTTTGATTGCAGTCATAGAGCTAGTTAATTGTACCTTCTTTGTCATCATCACTTGTATTTCGTTCAAAAGTCGAGATTGTCTAATCATATCCTCCACTGTGGAATGGGCGTTGCAGGGGCCAAAGTTCCAGAAGCAGTAACGAAATTTCATACGAAGAGGCCTTCGAAGAGAGTGTTAAGAAAGTACGTGGAAGAGGACGAGCTTAACCCGGTTGAACTGGCTAGGGAGCAGTTTGAAATGGCTGTAGGAGCAGGATGTGATCTTGGATTGACATGGTTGAAAAGGCTGGAGGAAGAAGAGAAGCGTCTGCTGTCCTCATAGTTGAGAGAACAACATAAACTGACTCTTGATATCAAGAGTTAGCTGCCATATGCCCATGTTCAGCTTCAAAGGATGCATCAAATGATGAATTCAATGCCATTAATAATGGATATCTTGTTTTGAATGTGTATCTTGAATAAGTTTTTTTTTTTTTTTTTTTGACGCATGTATCTTGAATAAGTTATACCTCGATTTGTGTAGTGAACTCAAGTTTGCTCAAAACAATAGAATGCATTTGGACATCGATAGGGACGTTAAAAGCCTGCAATCAATCCAATTAGTTTTTTTTTTTTTTTTTTTTTTTTTTTTTTTTTTTTTTTTTTTTTTAATTCGATCTAATTAGTTAGTCCTTCCTGTAACGTGATTTATTTTTAATTTACGTTTAATGCTTACATATATGGGCATGGAAATAGGGCTGTTAACGAACTGAACATAAACGAACGGAGGCTGTTCGTGTTCGTTGTTAAGCGTTTGTTAATTGTTAGTGTTCGTTAACGTTCGCGAACACGTTCACAAACATCTTCATTTTACGTTCATGAACACATCCGTAAACACTTAATAACCAAACACCTACACGAACACAATTTGTTTGTAAATAAGAAATAATCTACGTTCATATATATATATATATATATATATATATATATATATATATATATATATTTGTAAACATGTTCGCGAACATTATTAAACTAACACTAAATGAGTTTGTTTGCGAACACTACTAAGCGAACACAAACGAGCTTGTTCGCGAACACTTAGCAAACGAGCTTACCACTGTTCAGACACTGTTCGTTTATTAACTGAGCTCTAAATTTTGTTTGTTAATGTTCGTTTACCTTAATAAACGAACATAAACGAACGCTTACCGAGCTCAAACACGAGTAGTTTGTCGAAAGCTTTGTTCGCTAACAGCCCTACATGGAAATACCAAAAGTCAAGCTAAGGAGTCCTATTTTTTTTTTTTTTTAATGTTTTTTTGGAGTAACGAGGAAAAAATGCGTACAAAAAATTCAAAAAGATGATCTTTTATGTGCAGTAAAAACTCAACGGTTTGTGGGATACCACTCTTATAGCTCTTTGGACTTCCAACCTTACTTTAAACCCCACTCCTATGGCAATTCAACCCAATGTTGCCCAAACAAGAGCACAATACATAAATTAGCCTTTAACACCCAAAATACTTTCGTATTGGGCATCAAGCGTGTGAATGCGTGATTACTAATTAGTCTACAAGCTATGCTCTCGTAGCAACAAAAACACTCCAAATAAATCATAATTGGGATCCAACAATTATACACAATTTCACAACAAATCCTAGAACACTCAAATAATCTCTTTCATGCAATACAACTCATATAGGTATCAATAGCAAGAAATCAAACCAAATACTAGTCCCAAAACACTTAGCTACTCATAATATAACAATAGATACACAATATTAAAAAAGTCACTGAAAGCATAAATGGAAAGCAAAGAAAGAGATGGGTAAGAAGAACTTCTCTGTTAGGCCATCCACATTAGTGGATTTTGGATAAGATTTTGAGGTAAAATGGATGTGGTGGATGAGAAAGAGAGGGGTGAGAGAGAAATTGTGAGGTCTTATTGCAAATATATGAATTTTGTTAGTTTTGGGGGGTTCACTTAAAGGGAGGCTTAATGCAAACTTCACACGTGAAGCTTAAACATGCAGCCAGCTCGGGCACGTGCACTGCACAAATGTCATACTTATATGCTCAAATGTAATACTAATCAGGAATAAAATTTTTGTTACTTATAAGGGTAAATGTAATACTTTTAAGGGAAAATACAATACTTTTACATTTCGATTTAAAAGTATTACATTTTTCCACAAAAGTATTATATTTGCCCTTATAAGTGAGGTGCACTTATCAACATTACTTATTATGAAAAATGTATTACTTTTTCTCTAATAAGTAACAAAAATTGTATTTTTGATTAGTGTTATATTTGAGTATATAAGTATGACATTTACACATATAAGTGTGATATTTGCATGGTGCCTTGACCCGACCCGACCCGTCTCACGAATAAGGATCCGTGAGACGGTCTCACACAAGTGTGACCCTTTTCTAATTGGATCGGGGGAATTGAAGAGAAAAGAGATTTGGTTAGCTGCTGATGATATACAAAGTCGCATTCCCTGGCTTATTTTATAACCGTCCTCATTTACTTTTCCACGAAAGAACGTAAGGAGAAAGACACAAATAAAAGCAAACTAGTAAAGGATCTAATTAATGCATGGCATCAAATCCTTCCCTTTATACGGGAGGTGGTGGGTTCGAGCCTCAGTGGAGTCAATACTGACTCTTGTGCTTCAATAGGTTGAGAAAGTAGTTATGAAAAAAAAAGGGAACAAATTAGTACGCTATAATTATGTCTTTTATATATATATATATATATATATATATATATATATATATATATATATTATATGAATGTTTGTGTCTTTTCTCTTTCCTTAGGGTGTTATATTATCTATTGTTCACACAGTTTCCACCACAGCAGAATCAAGATATTTCTTTTTTTTTTTTTTTTTTTTTTTTTAATAGTAACAGTTGCCTCCACTGAGACCCGAACTCACTCCCATCATCCATGTAGGAGTGTAAATCGAAACACTGGGTGCTACTGCCACTAGACCACAAGGTCATTGGCAACGATAATTAGTCCACTAGACCACAAGGTACCGGGTGCTACTGCCACTAGACCACAAGGTCATTGGCAACGATAATTAGTCATTGATTATTTATATATTGATAATAACGATAATTAATGAACTTTTTTTTTTTTTTTTGTAATGTTGTTTCCATTTTCAAATGTTTTGACTAACATTTTTAATTTTGTATCAGAAAGGGAAATTTTGGTCTTGGGGGAAGGAGGAAGGAAATTTATGCAGCTTATTATATATGCAATCAATTCACCTTGTAAGGTGAAACATAAGTTGTTATACCATGGACTAAGTTGACCTTCTAAGGTGGCCGGACCCACTTGTGATAACTAGTACGGAGTAATAATTTGTCATTTTTCTCAGTACTATGTTTATTTATACACTGGGTATCGAACTTGTAACCTCTCACTTGGGAGAGTCATAGCTATGCCGCTTGACCACAAAGCCTTTGACAGAATAATTTGTCATTAGAAACTTGTTTGGGTGTTTCAGAGCATGCACATCAATTATTCTTTTTCACGATTTTTGAAAGTAAGAAAATCAACATGGAGGAAAGAGAAGGCAAGAGAGAGAAAATGGAGTTCCATATATATAGATTTCTATTCAAATGTGGTCGTACCTTTCCGTGCGGCCGTTCGATTTACACCACTCAATGTTAAGAAATGACCACTCAATGTTACGAAATGAACCACTCAATGTTACAAAATGCACCACAATGAAAATGCATTTCTTAATATGAAATGCACTACTCAATGTTATTTGTGTGGTGCATTTCTTAATATTGAGTGGTGCATTTCTTAACATTGAGTGGTGTAAACCGCACACACCTAAACATGACCATATATATTATTGCGTTCAAATGAGAACAGTGCACCCATGAGAGAAATGAGAACGCTTCACAGCACGCCACCTGTCCAGATGTAGTTGCACCTAAGGTTATAACTAGATGCACTTAGGTGCATGAATGTTAACAAGCAGTGTTGCAAAAATCCCGCCTAGGCGCCGAATTATCCACGCCTAGGTGTTAGGGTCCGGTCAACCGCCTAGCGTATCACCTTAAATGGTGGTCTAGGCGGCTGGCCGACTAAGCGACCGCCTAGGCCACCTAAGCTCCGCCTAAGTACCGCCTCCTGGGCACCGACTAAGCCACCTAGTCGGCCAATTAACTATTGTTCTTCTTTTTTTAATGGGTTATTTCACTCAAAACTACACCATTTTAAGCGAAATAATCCTAAATTGTACAAACTCTAGATATTTTTTAAGTTAATATTTAATATTTTAGTATTAACTATTAAAGTATTATATAATTTATAATTATTATTCTTTAAAAAATTAAAAATACTTAAACATATTTTTAAAAAATAAAAAATAAAATAAAAAAATACACTGGCGCCTAGGCACTGATTAATCCCCGCCTAGGCGTTAGGCGCTCCCCAAGCGCACGAGGAGCGCGTAGCGATTTTTTCAACCATATTAACGAGGTAAATTACTTGCAATTGTAAGTGAAAATAGGTGCACAAGTACATGCAAAATGTATTACAAGTGCAAGTAAAATGTACACTGAGTATCAATACTAAGTGCACCTAACGTTATTACTAGTTGCACCTAACGATATAATTAGTTGCACCTAGGTGCACGAATGTTAACAAGGTAAATTACTTGCACTTGTAAGTGATTTTACTTGCACTTTTTACTTACAAATGTGCACCAACTACTTGCACTTATAACACATTTACTTGCACCAAAGTTCGAGTTATTTACGAAAATGTCACCGTGTCGTTTTTTTAAAATTACATCTGATTCATTGGTCTGGACACATAGACGACTGTGAATTATTCTTATTTCTCATCTGGGCACCCGTTCTCATTAGAACATGCCCCTATATATATATATATATATATATATATATATATATATATATATATATATATAGTCCTATTATTTTATTGTCATCCAAACAAACAGAGCACATTTTTTTGCACCCACACTGCATCTAATTAAATACTATTTGTGATCCTTTACCTATAATATACTCCAACTTGTAATTTCCAAAACACATCCAATTGAGTTCCATGATGTTACAATCAATACCTTCAAATAATTTAAATGACACAAAAAAAAATTAAATAATCACATACTTAGCTTCCAATTAACATGAAATTAATTATGAGATTGATATAAATGGTGCACATAAAAATAATAAGAATTAACACTTATCAAGATTTCAGATTATGCAGTCCCTATGAGTAGTCCTAAATCACCAAGCCCGTACCCAGAACCGTCCCCCAAGTTGGTTCCTGACCACGGTCGGCACTTTGCATTTGGAGCACTCGGGGTTCCTTCCCGGACACCAGGAGGAGGATATGGCTATGGTATATCAACAATATAATAAAGAGATCATTTCAGCAATTACATATATATATATATATATATATATATATATATATATATATATATATATATATATATATATATATATATATATATATATATTCAATTAGTTACCGCTTATCAAGCTAGCTTTTAGCTAGTTGTCAACCTGCAAACTACTGAAGAATTTCCGGTACAATGCAACCATGTAGTAACTATGGTGCAATTCTTCAGGAGTTTGCAAGTCGCAGGTTAAGGCCTTGCACTTGATTTATATATATATATATATATATATATATATATATATATATATATATATATATGCACAAACTTCTGGCAGAGCCGTACATACATTCAGAATGATTAGCAAAATATATTCTTGAGTCATTTCCACTTTTGGTTCTATTGTTATTGAGGCATTGCCAATTTTAGTCCACTTCATTAATTTTTGCCACATTACGGCCAGTCTTATTTAGTCTTTGCCACTTTTAGTCCACCGTTAAAATTTTCGTCAAATTACCGTCTAAAATAGGATTACTTTTGGTCTTTTCATGCTTTGGTAATCTCCTTGACCCCTTGCAGTGGTTTTCCTTACACGTTTTCATCAATTGAAGAGGTCCGACGAAAGCCATGTGAGCCACATTATAAAGCCATGGCTTTCGCCGGACCTCTTCATTGGATGAAAATCTGTAAGGAAAACCACTACAAAGGGTAAAGGATATGAACAAAGCATGAAAAGATTAAAATACCCCTCTTTTGGACGGTTATTTGACGAAAATTTTAACGGTGGACTAAAAATGGCATTGACTAAATAAGATTGGTCGTAATGTGGCAAAAATTAATGAAGTGGACTAAAATTGGCAATGCCTCAATAACAGTAGGACCAAAAATGGAAATGACTCTATATTCTTGCTATGAGAAGAGAGACAAAGCTTCACTATATAATAATGAATATTTGTAGTCTCTAATTTACTTATCATTTTAGTATAATGGTGTTTGCAGCTCCAGGTTTTTGCCATGGAACTTGAGCGCCACCACAATTGTAGCACAGAGGCAGAAGAAGGAATTGAAACACATATATATATATACACTTACTGTCAGCCCATGCAGATGGGTGAAGAATAGAATTAATTGATTCACATTTCCTGGATGTGAAACTGGTGTTTATCTTGCGTTTTATTTAATTTGTATCAGTATATTGTTTGTTTGCTATTTCAGTATTTTGAATCGTGATTTGATAGATCAATGTTTTTAGTTGAATCTTTGTTTCTGTTGATTTTAATTTTCGTGGTTTTAAATATGATTATATTCTAAAATTTAATAAACTATTTTCTTTTTTTGAGTGAGGAAAAACTACTACGATTACTTGATAGTGTACATGTATAAATAAAACATGCCTTGTGAACCTAGCTGGGAAATGATTGAAGAGTGAACTAATGTAAGAAGTCTAACTTGTAATTGTGTGATTACCAAGCCAATAACCTGAGTAATGAACTGTTATTAACAATAATTTCTTTTTTATGGAATGAAACGGAGATTCAAATACATGACCTTTGACATGGGATTGGCTTTGATACTAAATTAAAACATGTGTTCTATCTCAACTAAAAGTCTAAACTGATAGTTGAATTACGCATTATGATTATATATTACTCCATGTATATATGCTCAACGCCTCAACATAATCTGCATGCCGCAGGAAACAGCTATGGATTTCCCGCATGAAGAGACACAAAATGCTCAGTGCATATACACCATATGTGATTGAATAATGTTAAATGAAGAACACAAAGTTAGTAAAATTAAATTATCAAAATAATTAAATAAATAAAGAAATGCATACATCATATAAATATTAGAATATTTAATTATAATTTTTAGGGAGAGTACTATATGCAAAATTTCATGGGGAGTTTTGTTCTTGTTTTTGGGAGTTTGAAATCAGCATATAGCAAAGGAGGAGATTTATAAAGTATGACAATGAGATAAATCTTTTTGAAGTTTCAACTCGAATAATTACTCTCCGTAATCCGTATTATTCCAATTTAAACCAAAACAAGAATAATAAAACATTAGAAATTGATATCACAATACAGTCCAAACACTTCATGATTTGTGGTGAACATTGTGCTTCAATACTAGCCACAAATTTATTGTTTAATGTTTAGAGATTGCAATTTCTTGTTAGTTGTTACATACCGTACCGTACTGACTTATTCTGGACAAATTATTGTGTAGACCATGACAAAAAATACATCTTTAATATATTAAAAATACATTATTTGTGTACTGAATATACATTATACATTCTACGTTTAATTTCGTTCTATTCTTTTGATGTCATTTCTCTTCCTTTTTTCTTGCACTGCTCCACATGGTACAATGTAATAAAGTGTTGTATTCCAAAAAAAAAAAATGCGCCTATTTTTAGTTTATTTATTTCGTTTGGGTTTGATATTTGATTATAGATTCTATATTATTTGATTGTTGACTTAGGTCTCGTAAAATATTCATTTTTTTTAATCTTGTAATTATACAATGCGTGTGGCTGAATATATATATATATATATGTACATATATATATATATATATATATATACATATATATATATATATATATATATATATGTATATGTATATGTACATATATGTATATGTACATATATATATAGATTTTGGTTCAAATGCGGCCGTGCTCTCCCGTGCGGTCACACACCACTCAACGTTACGAAATACACCACTCAATATTAAGAAACACACCACAATCTATACTATATATAAAAACAATTTCCTCCTCCCAAATTTTCCCCCCAAAACTTAGGGGTATTTTGGTAAAATCATCTATTTTATTTATTTATTATTTTATTATTTTATTAATTATCCATCCTATAATATTATTATGGTAATATGATAATGATAATATGATAATATGGTAATATTGTTAATATTAACTAGTATTTTCGCCCGTGCGTTGCACGGAATGAATTTGTTATAATATTTTAAGAATATTTGGATCGATATACAATTATATAAATTATAACATCAAATATTATATA
>CP025647.1:9886503-10013289 GCA_003576665.1 Ipomoea trifida | reverse complement strand
AAGTTGTGTTATATTTCCAGTGAAATATTAAAATATTCATTTCATTTTTCATAATATTCCATTTTCCTTTTGAGTATATTCATTTCCTTTTTCATTCATCAAAACAATTAATATTGCTTTCCATTCATTTTTCTTGATAATTGCCAATTAATTGACCTAATTCCTTGCCAATTAGTAAGAAAATATTAATAACAGACTTCCGTGTAATATTCATTTTCTTTTCGTTTATAAAAATATAATTGTTGAATATATTTTCAGTGAAATATTAATAAATACATTTTGTTTTTTCCTTCTAAATAATTAATATAATTATATTTATAATATAATTTTCGATTATATTTCCAGTGAAATTTGAATATATTCATTTCCTTTTTCCTTAATAAAAGAAATAAATATTCATTTCCATTTCTTTTTCCTTCATAATTTTTTGCTAATATTTCATTTGGTGGTTAATAATTTTTGCATAGGGAAAGCTATGTTATATTTATAGTGAATTTTTATTATTAATCTCATTTTTCATTTGGTTTGATTCCTGTGCCAATTAGTAACATTAGTAACATAATATTAATAACAGATTCTCGTGTGTAATATTTATTTCCTTTTTCATTCATAAAAAGATTTTAATATTCACTTCCCTATAATTAATAAGTAATGAAATATTAATATATTCATTTTCTTTTTCCTCATAAATATTAATATGATTAATATGATTATAATAATTTAATTGTCAAAATAAATTCATTTCCTTTTTTGTTCAATTTTCAATCAATTATTAATATTAATTTACTTTTTCTAATGACCTAAATTCCGTGCCATTTAATTTGAAGTTAATTATTTTTTTAATATTCTTTTTTTTTGAACTATAATTTCACCTTTGAACATGGTAT
Source organism: Ipomoea trifida (assembly GCA_003576665.1). Lineage (NCBI taxonomy): Eukaryota > Viridiplantae > Streptophyta > Magnoliopsida > Solanales > Convolvulaceae > Ipomoea > Ipomoea trifida. The sequence continues at coordinate 10,012,402 of CP025647.1, read as the reverse complement.
GAATAAACGAATAAAACAACTACATATTCAAAGTAATGTAAAACCATGAAATGTTAAGATTTAAACAAATTACAAAAATTTAAAATTTGAAATCTTTAATGCCCAAAAACATAAAATGTCTAGGATTTCAACAGGAAAATATTTCATTAATTGCTTCTCAACTTTCACATCTCTTAACAGATCAATTATCCTTTGCATCACATTGCTTATTAGGCTCCAAATATCTGCATTTGTAATTAAATGATAATCAAGAGAGCTGGAAATATAAGATTTCAAATATAAAGGAATAGTTTAAAAAAATCAATTAAAAAAGAATAGTTAATACTTAGAATAAAAGTTTTAGTTATTTGACAAATTAGCTTACATTTCGACAATTGAAGCTACCAACAATTAACTCCATCGCTTGTGATTGCAAAATATAAGAACCTGCAATGAGCATAACCAAAAAAATAAAAAAAGATAAAGATAAAGATAAGAACAGTAAAATAAAAAAAAGTAAATATGTCAAACTTTTATGGAGAAGGGTTGTTCTTCCTATGTACATTGATGCTTTCACAAACGAAAAACAATAGAATTAAGAGAGATTAACATTGGTGATGGTGGTGGTTGATTGTGTTTCTTCTTGTATTTATAGCAATAAAGAGAGAGAGAGGCAGCGCTATTATTGGTAATTGGTAATAATTGATAATTGGTAATTGGTAATTCTTTTGATTAACATTCATATATTTTCACCATTAACGTAATAATAGCTATCTTTTGGTAATAATTGGTGATTGGTAATAAATAAATGGAATTGTAAACAAATAGGTATTGGAATATAATATATATGGAATTCAATTATAATTAATAGAATTTCATACAATTATAGCTATCTGTTTATGACAAATTATAACTAATATATTTTTATATATTATTATATAGATATAGATATAGATATAGATTATATTTTCAAAAAAAATATAGATATAGATTATTATTCTACCATAATAAATAAATAAATAAATCTATACCATAATTATCATAATTACTAATAACGAATTACGAATTACCATAATTACTAATAACTAATTACCCATCTATACTATATATAATATATTATGATTAACATAATTACTAATATTATGATAGAAATAATACTAATTAATTATTAATTATAATTATAATAATAATTACCATATTACTAAAATGCCCCTACATTTGGGCGGGAAAATTTTGGAGGAGGATAATGCTTTTATATATAGTATAGATGTTATGGCAATACCTTTTTAAGTTTCTTTCCCATCAGTTTAGGAAATTATGATTCTTCCCCAAAATTTCCGTACTAAAGATCTATTCAGAGATTGCAAATTTGCAAATTCCGTGTACCTATCTATCAATTAAAGCACAAGCATTTTGATAAAAGAAAAGATAATGCTGTGAATACTTTAGTTCCATATATAGGAGGGGCGTTATGGCACTAGAAGTACTTGTATTTTCTTTTCTAAGGATAGGAGTGGTCCATAACTCAACGTACGTTAGTTAGTTGTGGAAACACTAGGTAGAAGCATATATGGCTAGTTAGATACTGTGCAATCTCGCAATGGTTATACTGTGAATTGAAAATCTACAACATTTTATGTTGCGTACAGAGTAACTCATATTCTATACACATTCAAGGGTTCTCCAGTAATTGAAGTTGTTGCTTAATTCAGTTAGAATGAAGCAGGAAAGAACAGCTTAGCTTGCAACATATTTCTTGCAGAAATGTTTCTCATGCGGGCAAGGTAAGACAAGTCACACGCTATATTGTAATTAATTACTTCACTACTTGTATCTATGTAGCTGCTAGCGTGATGTATTCCATCTTATGCTTACCTACTAGCCAGCAAATCGAGCTAGCGTCTGCTGCTTATTCCTAGCTAGCGAATAGCTAGGGAGTATATTATATATGTATGTATGTAGTAGGTGGATGTTGATTTAAGAGTTAAGAGGCACATTTCACACAGGTGCAACCATCACCACATTTACAGTGGACCTTGCCGGAACCGGTAATGCCCTCAGTCGTAGGACTAGGACAGCTGCATGGATAGCATCAACACTGCTCACCGCTTGTGCTCTTCACCTCCGCTTGCTGCTCTACTTACGCACCTAAATCATCATATCATCATGTACATTATACTCTTTGGGATTATAACAGGTAGATTCACACAGACACCTTACCAGCAAGAGATGCCGCCGGGGCACGGGGACGAACACGGGACACCCACATCTCTCGTCGCAAATAGCCAAGCTTCCTCTTATGTCTGCCATTTTTGCCTCAATAATCCAAACACTTGGCTTGCAAGCTACTTCAATTATGGGCCGGGGTTGGGGATTTCTCAATCTTGAAGGAAATGGTTTGTTCCTTCCACAAATCGTTCTCAAGACGCATCTCATAGAAGTTGACCTCAAGGGAATTCTTGATAGCCAATGCAGAAGTACTTCTAGTGCCATAACGCCCCTCCTATATATATATATGGAAGTAAAGTATTCACAGCATTAACTCAACTAGACATAAGCCCATAACCCCTTATATAGAGGATAGCACCGAGATCATTAGAGAGTTATACATAATTAATTGTGCATTTGTGCGTGCTTCTGCGCATTATAGTAGAGAGAGAAGAGAGAGTACCGAATCTTCGTCTGCTTCAACAAATATGGAACTCAATCTGTACTCCCTTTCAGGTGCATAGATGCCAGGAAGAAGGTTCCTTTCCTCATCTTTTGTTGTGTCTTTCATCAATTGTTTCCCCGCTGACTCCAATGGAATTTCAGATTCACCATATTCCTCCAACACCAACTTGAAACCTTTTTGTAACCGTTGAGCCTCCAAAAAACAACATAAACATAAGCCATGTTATCTTGCCAACACATGCATACAGACACGCATACATGCTAAACGCCTGAAGGGAAAATGCTAGATAGCCTTTAATTTTTTCATGCATGCTAAATTAATAATTGGTAAGAAGAACACTAGGCACTAACTAGCTAAAAGTAAGTTTTTTTAGTTACCTTAGGCCACGGAGAGTCTAGTGATGCATTTGTCAAGACATGAATACCAGGCGATACCTCTGTCGCTGATACACCTCTGTCTTTTGGTCTGTTGGTTATATAAAACATGGTCATGGAACAGATATCAACTACTATCAAGTTAAATCCACCAAAATGGTCAGCTTCTCCCATAAGTTCCTCAGCGAAATCACGAGGGCTCTTATTGCTCTGCAACCACGAGCTAGCGTATATGACAATTACTTCAATGATAATGTAATTAAGCAACCAAATTTTGGAGGAAACAAACTTCTGAAATACACTTCTGAGATACGAATTAAATAACAACACCTAATTAAGTAAAGGTATAATATTTTGCTATCTTGGAGGCACTTAATTGTTTTTGGACACCTTTTAATCATGATTGTTGAAATTGTCATGACGCAGTACCATCACTATTGTATCACAAGTCCGTGAAAGAAAGAGGCGGGCCGGGGGGTGGGCATTTTGATAATGTAGAAAATTCATGTAGACAATTAAACAAACAGGTAGTTGGTACCCGTAAGAAGCGAACAGGAAGGTCTCCTCTGCTCTTGGTATGAGAAGACGGTAAATCGACGACCTCCCGGACGTTGGTAAGGAAAGCAATTTTTCCGTTGAGGTTACAGCCTAGCCAAGTCCCACCGGCGAGAACGTCTCTTCCTCCAAGAATCACACCATCGTCCCACCACGCCAAAGCCTTTGTAGGCCTTTCAATCTCAAACAATCCATTAATTAAGAAGAAGCATAATAATAATTCAGCTAAAACATAAGAAATTGAAATTGTAAGATTAACGCCAAGGTACCGATCATAGTATTCATCCCGGTTGAGGAATAGAAGAAAGGGGTAGATTGGATGAGCTTTCCATAGGAATGCAGCTATACACATTATGTTTCACCAATTCACACCGACGCTAGAAGCTTTCGTTACGTTGGCCTTATGATCCCAAAAAAATCATAAGATGATTAGAAGAACACTATAACGGGTAACAATGTTAATGGAGTATATGTAAGAACGTAGTAAGCAAAAGTAAACAAGACAAGTAATCAAGTAATGGTTTTGCTGGTAATTCTGATTATAAGATTCTGTATGTTCCTATCTTATACAGTGGTTCAGTATTTATAGCCTAATTAATCTAGCCTAAGTGACCTGATAAACCTCAATAGGAGAAGCAAGTCACTGTATCCCCATTAAAGACAAAAGCATACCGGAAAAGCAAGATCAAGTAGTGCTGTCTGGTTGCTTCCAAGCTTTGTAAACAGTAGGCCACCAGGATGAGACTGGAAAATACTCAAAATAGATATTAATATTATATTTACATCTGATCCTGTTAGACATGCAAAGTGAAGTTTGCCAGTCCGTCTGGGTATGGGAGGCAACATTCTCAGGGAAACTTTCAAGCTTAAACTTCAATTAAGCATAAATTAATTCTAAATTTATAAGATTCGGATTTCATCAAATATTTTAGCCGTTTCAAATCTATTGTCTTAAAAATCATGAAGTATTCTTTTTTACCATATTTTTTGTTTAATCTTTTCTGTAATTTTGTATACAAGAAAACAAAATATAGATTGATTTTTTTTTTAATGTTTAAAAACGAAACATCTATCTAAACAAAGAATAAAGAGATTAAAGGAAAATGGAGTTCACCCAAGAAGATTTGCGTGTGAAAGTCGTTTTCTTCCGATCCAATTTGCTTTTTCATGAACACACCGGTGTAGTAGGCTATTTGCGTCACCAGTTCCTTCAAGCTTGGCTACCGATTCTCAGATGTGCGTCGTAAAAGATGATAGATTAATGGCTAGACGAGTATGAACGGAGGTCGAAACCGTTTGTTCTTGTGGCTGGGGAAGTGATAGAGAGAGGAGAGAGCGTTCAGACATGCGAGGGAGGCAAAGGGAGGAGAAGATAGGCGATTAGAGTACCCTATGAGATTTTTTGTGGGTTTTGAAAGAAAGCAAATTCACTGGGCAAAAGAGAAGGGTGTTAGAGCATCACTATCTGTGTATCAAGAAAGGATATTGTCAAGATTATTGTCATTGTCAAGAAAGAGAGAAGGAGAGAGCTTGAAAAAGTTACTCCTGCAAAATAATAAGGGTTCATAGTACAAATGCACAGTGAAATAGTCAGACCTTTTTTTTTTTTTAACGCGCACAGCAGCCGCCCGCATTACAGGCGCGCCTGTCACAAAGCTTTTTGATTATTTTTTTTTAATTATACTAGTATTTTCGTCTGTGCGTTGCACGGATTGGATTTGTTATAATATGTTAACAATATTTGGATCGATATACACTTATATAAATTATAGCATTGAATATTATATAGCGTAATTGATAAAATTGGTTTGATCGATTATGTTTTTTTTAATGTTTTCGTTGCTTGAATTAAAGCAAATAATTGTCCAATTACCGAATGCGATGCACGGATAAATTTTTTATTATATATTTAGATAATAAAAATAAAGATGAAATTAAAAAAAATTATAATATTCAACATATACATTTATTTGATTATAAAATTAGTGCAAAAGTATTACTCAATTAATTGAATAATATATGACTTGTTTGTCAACAATTATCTTAAAAAGATCGATATGTAATATGACTTATGTAATTATAATATTACTAAAATAAATATCGAACAATGAGAAATAATTTAATTGTACTTAAAAAGATCGATATGTAATTATACTTATTATAAAAAATCACAAAGATTTTTTATTTTTTTTAATTATATTTGTTTTATTTTTTTATTCTTTCCACCTCATTTTCTCTTTCCTAATCACATCTATAAAAACTCCTTAATTACTGCGAAAAAACTCCACTAATAAGGATGCTCGTACGACAGTCCAAGTGGAGTTAGATTCTCAGTTGGTAGCACAGGGTCTATTGCAATCAAAACGATAATTCTTCATTTGATCTTATTGTGAAAAACATTCATGAAATAGCTAACTAGCTAGTATTATCCCTAGTATTAGTTTTAGATTTGTTAAGCGATCTGCGAATTCGGTTGTCCATTTGTTAGCTAGGGACGTCGTGTTCAATACTGGTTGGAGGGAATGAGATTTCATTCCTCATCCCTTTGTTCTTGATGTACTTTTGGCTGAGGCCTTGGAGTAATGAATTTGCTTTATTTCAAAAAAAAAAAAAACATTTAAAACGCTAGTCGAGTATGTTTCTTCTTCTTTTTTTTTGCGATACTCACAAAAAAAATAAGGGCCAGTTTGGTTCGTGAAAAGTATTTGAAGGAAAATGAAAGTAAAATTTAATGGAAAAGTATTTACTAAAAATATGAATTATATGTTGCTAAAAAAAATATTAATTTCATTATTTGGTTAGTGACAAAAAAAAAGTTACTTGAGAATATTAATTCCATTGTTTGGTTATAATTGTGATTATAAAGAATAATGAGTGTAAAGACACATTTGTCCCTATACAACAACAACAACAACAACAACAACAACAATAATATTATTATTATATAAATACTACGGTCAACCCCCTGCGAATATTATATGGAGCAAGCAATACATACAGGAAGGAAACAAAACTAATATAATATACACTACATACACAAATATATACACTACCTACAATATATGTATGTAATTATGAGAGAAACACAATGGCAAAGTAGTCATACCATTTCACTTTTTGTTCCCAACTACAATAGAAAATAAAATACAATGTATCACCTAAAAATTTGTTTTCCTAAAAAATGAGAAACTCTTTTCCATTAAAAAAATAAATTTCAATGACCCAAACATACGAAAAGAGCACCAAAACGGCATATTCCAACTGCAAAACACCATTTCGCCATTGTCATCTCTTCCAATTCGCAGCAAAATATCAAAAGAAAATACCGCAAGTGAATAGTGTTGCGCTATATATGGCGCGACACTGTTCACCTGCGACAAATGTGGTACGGGGTCAAAATTACTTTTCTACCTTTGATTCTTTACACAATTCTAAATGTACCATTACTTTGTTTTATATGTATTCTTTTATTTTGTTAAATGATTAAATTTAAAATTTATATTATCAAAAATAAACTATGCCATTTCAAATATCTTATAAAGATGATTAAAATAAGACTAATATTAAACATATATTAATTAAAATTTAAAATAATTTATANTCAATTAATTGAGTAATATTTTTGTACTAATCTTATAATCAAATAAATGTACACGTTCAATATTATTATTATTTTATAATTTTATCTTTATTTTTATTATCTCAATATATAATAAAAAAAAATTTATCCACGCCCGGGTAATTGGACAATTATTTGTTCTAATTCAAAGGAAAACATCATAAAACATAATCGAATCCAATCAATTTCATCAATTGGGCTATATAATATTCAATGTTATAATATATATAATTGTATATTGATCCAAATATTCTTTAAATATTATAACAAATTCATTCCGTGAAACGCACGGGCGAAAATACTAGTGAAAAATAATGAAACACACCACAATGTTAAGAAACACACCACAATACATATTTGTGTGATGTGTTTCTTAACATTGAGTGGTGTATTTCGTAACATTGAGTGGTGTGAACTGCACGGCCGCACGGGAGAGCACGGCCGCACCTGATCATGACTATATATATATATATATATATATATATTAAGATTTAGAAGCTTAGTTCTCCAAAAGGTTCATAAATTATAGTCAAATGGTATGTAAGATGTTGTCTTCTTTCTAATTAATTCTTAGCCAAAGTGTACGTTTAGAGTTGAAGTTTGACTAGTTCTTACGAGATCAATCAAGGCATGAATGCGTGATGCTTACCTTTAAAGTGCACCTAACAACAATATAAAATACACCAAACAATAGTATAAATTGTGCCTATCCATATCATTAATTACACTCTGTGAAATTTCATTCCACTTAAGATTTAATTCACCTTTTAGAATTTATGGTTTAGTTCTTTCAGTTTGATTTAGAGGTTTAGTTACTTTTTTACTGTTTAGATATTTAGTATTTACCATTTGCCTTCGGATTGAGTTTTCAACATTTATCGACAAATGCACTCTATAATTTTTTTAATTGCATTCTATAATATTGAAAGTTACATTGTACTCTATAGTGTTGCAAATTATCAAAACCATTTATTTGAAAATATCTAATGGATATGAAGCAATTATAGAAATAAAAATATGGTGGCCCCATTAACGTTGTGGATACAAAGCTAGACGGGCTAATTTAGTTGTGGTTGTCTCCCATGAAAGTTAATTTTGCTTTTAGAGGTTCTCAAGCATAAAACCAATAGATTTAAATCCATTAATTGATAAAAAAAATTAAAAGGCCATCGTAAAAATCTTCTCAAGTGAGATGGTCAATTTGAATATTATTGCCTGCCTAGTTATTGTGTTTTGTACTTTGTAGTAACCATTTCAATATAATTCATAATTATCTTGGAGTTACGTTGTTGTTTGAGTCTTGAGAACGGCCGAAAAAGTGAACAAATTGAAAAAAATATGTACTACTTTCTGATTATTATTATATATACCAATAAGCTAGCAGCCCTTGCAAATACTTCATTGCAGAAAGGTTTTACTATTAGGGATTAAGAAATATGTAAGTGTATTACACAAATATAATTATGACTTTTTACATCAAGTACAATTGTATATTAATAATTCAGGCGTTCTCTTTTGAAAATATCAATGTATTGACTTATACTTAGATTGGAGACTATGGCGCTTTCTTCCATCATCATCAATAATTCAAGAAAATTAGTACAGAAATATAATTATAAACTTTTTATATCATCTACAACTTTATTAATATTTATGGCGTGCTCTTGATCTTGTGAAAATATCAACATATTATGCGATACTTACCGTTGAGACTATAACTCTTTCTTCTATCATCATCAATAGTTCAAGAAAACTATTACAGAAATATAATTATAAATTTTTTACATCAAGTACAACTTTGTTAATTATTCTGGCGTTCTTTTGAGAAAATATCAACGTATTATGCGATACTTAGCATTGAGACTATGACTCTTTCTTCCATCATCATCAATAGTTCAAGACAATTATTACAGAAATATAATTATAAATTGTTTACATCAAGTACAACATCAATTATATAAATTATAACTTTATTTATAATTATGGCGTTCTCTTGTGAAAATATCAACATATGATGTGATACATAGCGTTGAGACTATAACTTTCAAAACTATAATTGCTAGCCTCTACTTACTGACTTGTCGACCCTCGATGAGTGGGGCTCGGTCGATGCTCTCGTCCATTGCCTCCTCAAGAGTGAGCTCCGGATCTCACTTAGTGGTTCTTTTACTCTTTGGGATCGAGCTCCGGATCTCTCTTAGTGGTTCCTTTACTCTTTGGGATCCTCCGCTATGTGGTCCCAACCTTTCTTTCACTGACCTCCTTTCTATTTAGGGTGTACTCAACATCATAGGAGGTGGGTCTAACCAGACATCGAGGCCAGTGGTTGTCTATTGTGCCTAGTTGGATAATACCCCTCATTGCTACTATGCCATCCAGTGTCTATGATGTTGGCCAATTCTTGGGTAAATAACGAAATGTTGGGCCCGACACTTTGGAGGATCGGGTTAGTCCCCAAGTTTGAACATCCCCTTCGGGTATGAGGGTACCAATTTGTTCATTTCGATCTTGTTGAGATATCGACCACCTTAATGGGAAGGCCTACTTAACCTAAATTCCAATACACCCCAACAACCTTGGGTGGGCCTTGACCCAAACCCATCAGGCATCATCTTTTCTTCAAAATTTAGCTACACTTATTCTTAACACCTTGTTGTATTGTCGAATGTCTTATTAGGATATTCCTAGCTTAGCTTAGAGGTACGTAGTCTTGTTCCTTGTGAAAGTCTTGTGGTCCTTAAAACTTATTCTATCAAAAAAATCTTGTTGTTCTTTAGCTATAAACTTGATCTTGTTGTTGAGTATTGTTACTCCTTAGTAGACTTATATTATTAATAATCCTTGTAGTCTGATGACTTCACCATGACGTCAGCACAAAATCCTTCTTGTGATGGATTCCTTTTGATTCCAAACTTAATGGTTTTGTAGCATCTAAAATATAAAATTCTAATCTATCTATAAAATTTAGGGGTTATAGTTGCACTTATTCCTAGCGAAAATAAATTTAAACTATTTAGTTAGGTAGTCATCATAACTTATTAAGGGGAGTGTTAAAATTTTAACTTGCTTAATATAAAGTTTTCTAATGGTTTATCGACTTATAATTTTTGATAAAAAAAATGTTTAAGTCTATTAATTCCCTCTTGAACTTTCAAACAAAAATTATATATGGACAATAAAATGTGAAGAAGTCAAGGTATTAGCGAGCATTAATTGGACAACCATCCAAGAGGCGGAAGGCATGCATCATAACAGAGATTTGAAACAAGAAAATAACAATGAGAACGAAGGTAAAAAAAAAGTCATAATTCTACATTTCTACGTGATGACTTTTCAATCACGCAACAATGAGAACGAAGTTAAAAAAAAAAAAAAGTCATAATTCTATGTGATGACTTTTCAATCACGCGGAAGAATGCAACTTTTTTTTTAGTACTATTGACTCCCGTTAGAATGTAGTACTCCCTCTGTCCCATTTTATGTGTCTTACTTTCCTTTTTAGTTTGTCCCAAAATGTTGTCATATTTCTAAAATTGAACATCACCATCATTCTACTTTTCCCACTTTACCCTTATGACTTTTTATTTCTTTATTGCTTTTATTTCCAAAAGTGAAAAAGTTGGGGGCATAATTGGAAAGCACATCACATTTACTAAAATTTCTTAAAAAGCGTGCAAAAAGCAAATGAGACATCCATTTCGGGACGGACGGAGTATCTGTTTATACATGCTTTTTCAATCTAGTTCAAAAGAGTTAACGTTTTCGCTAGAATCCGAACTATGACTTCTTACTTGGGAGCCAGAGTCATTTTCATTTTTGGTCCTACTGTTATTGTGGCATTGCCAATTTTAGTCCACTTCATTAATTTTTGCCACATTACGGCCAGTCTTATTTAGTCATTGCCACTTTTAGTCCACCGTTAAAATTTTCGTCAAATGGTCGTCCAAAACAAGGGTATTTTTGGTCTTTTCATGCTTTGGTCATCTGCTTGACCCTTTGCATTGGTTTTCCTTACACATTTTCGTCAAATGAAGAGGTCCGGCGAAAGCCATGGCTTTGTAATGTGGCTCACATGGCTTTCACCTGACCTCTTCATTGGATGAAAATGTGTAAGGAAAACCACTACAAAGGGTCAAAGAGATGACCAAAGCATGAAAAGACCAAAAATACCCCTGTTTTGGACGACCATTTGACGAAAATTTTAATGGTGGACTAAAAGTGGCAATGACTAAATAAGACTGGCCGCAATGTAGCAAAAATTAATGAAGTGGACTAAAATTGGCAATACCACAATAACAGTAGGACCAAAAATGGAAATGACTGGGAGCCACAACTATGTTGCTTGACCACATCATGCGAAGAAGTAACAGCCTAAGAATTCAACTTAGCAACCTAAACACAGCATGCGAAGAAGTAACAAAACACTTACCACTGAATAGGTCTTCAAAAATCATAGTTGGGTTATCTTCAAACCAACTGTGGCATTTCATCATGGCAACAGGAAGTGCAGCAATGTACAATCATTTATTATCCTCAATTTTGTTAGAAAAAGGACTTATTGGTTTCATAAAAAGAACTTGAGAATAAAAAAGGAATGCTTGATCACAAACTTCAGGCGTGCAAAGTCACATTAGCCTAATAGTTTCTAATTTTTCTTAGCAAGCACTAGGTGTAAAGATATTTGAACTTTTGAGTTACAAGAATGGCAAAATTAAACCTTTCTAGGTTACTTTATTATTCTTAAAAGTTCACAAAGGTAACAATTTGACATTTTTGTCTTAGAAAATCACTCTTTTGTAAGTGCTGCAGGTACTAATTCAAGAGTAAAAACACTCATTGTATGTACTGGCAACAAATTAATGGATTTTTCTTTTATATCCATCACCATCTCTCTTTTCATTCAATACCATAGTTATAAAAGAAGATTACTGATTTTTTTTTTTTTTTTTGCAACTTCTACTATTATTATTCTCATACTGATTATTATTTTTTGCAACTTCTACTATTTTTTTGCAACTTCTACTATTATTATTCTCATACTGATTACAAAAATTTAAACATTTAATATATAAATTATTGTGTACAACTTATGTGAAAATATTAATATATAAATCATCGAGAATTCATTATATTACTAAATATAATATTTACAACTTCTGGAAAAATACTACAATGACCTATTATTACTCTTAATCACTGTTGCAAAAATCTCCGCCTAGGCACTAGGCGCTCTTAGACCGAGGCGAATTGCTCCCTAGGCGCCCGCCTAGGTGGCCAGCCGCCTAGCGCCTAACTCCGCCGACTAGACCGAGTTGGCAATCGACTGGGCCGAATTTGGCCGAGTTAACTCGCCCAACTTGGCAGAGTTAGCTGAGTTAACTCGAACGAGTCGGTCTTGTAAATTTTATTATTATATTTACATATTTAAATTTATTTATTTATATAAGTAAGAAAAGTAATATGACATACACCAACATACATGAATTAATTTTTTGTTTTTATAGGTCGCTGCCTAGACCGCTTAGGCGCTAGGCTAGGTCTACCACCTGACTACCGCCTAGCGCCTACTGCAACCATGCTCTTAATAAGATTTTTTGAAAACACTGTGTTCCTTCATCAGAAGAATAATTAAATCATCCGAAAAGTAGTAAACTTTTGAGATAAGTGTGGACTAATTTGATACATTCATCTAGGATGATTAATGGCTAGAGGTGGTCAAATCTCGGGCCTGGCCCGGTCATGTACCAGGCCCATGCCCGAGTAAGATTTGGGCCTAGGTTAGCACTGATTAGGACTGACCCAAGATGTATATAGGGATGGGAATTGATGCGAAGGAGGTTAAGGTGAAATATGTAGTGAGATCTGAGTCGTTGGTCAAGTCAAGATCAACGGCTCAAATCAATGAAAATTATTAATTAAAAAAACTGCGTGTCCTGTACACAAAAGCAAAGAGTAAAACAGGGCGCATCTTAAATATTAGAATGACGCACCTTAAGTATTATAATGACACACCTTAAGTATTGAAATAATGTCGCACCTTCAATGTTAGAATGGCACACCTTCGGTGTTACAAACTTTATTATATGAATCAACGTTATGAATACATTATTTCTAACACTTTATATATGTAAATTAGAACCCGAAAATTCTAAGTAATTTTTTTTCTTAGAAAATTTGTAAAGATCAAAATAGGAGGATCGTGATAAATAGAAGCTAGCTTTCTTTCAGTTTTGGGTTCACCCCTCCTTTCTGTATTAAAAAAAAATAGAACTTGGTAATAAGGTAGATATGAAGGCTCCGTAAGAAATTGTAGAGCGTAGCTTAAAAGCTTTGGCAGAAGAGTTTAACACAATTAGTTCTCTATTTAAATTTCTATCATTTCACTGTTTAATAAAAATGACTGATATGTAATTCATTATTCAATTAAAAGGGTTTAGGAGAAAGGAAGAAAATAACATGTTGAGGCAAGAGACTTCAATTTGAATTGTGAACATTTACTATAAATTATGTATGTAAATTATCAATGCAAGATTATATACATAAGAGATGTTATCCATAGATAATTGAATGTTGAATTTGTTTATTTAAATCAATAATTCAGCGTTAAATATGACTATATGAGAACATTTTAGTCTATTAGGTTCTAAGTGTTTTTTTTTTTTGTCCTAAAATTATATTTGTCATTCCACTACTGCGGAGGCGTGAATTGCAATTGAAGAAGATAAGGATTATAGCTATGAATTACGAATTATTTCAAAAAAAAAAAAAAAGCAGATCAACCAGGCCACTTTGTATATATAAAAATAAAAATAAAAATAAAAAATTTAAATGCCCTCATATTTAACTTTATTTAAATAAGTTTGTTGATGAAGGATAAAAAAAATAATCATGCCACAATAATACTAACCGTGCCCAGGGATGTTCTAAAAAAAATGGATTAAAAATGAAATGACATTTATAAATTTAGGAAAAATAAATAAATAAAATCATTTGATTATATAAGAGACATAGTCTTTGGTAGGACCTAAAAAATCAACGGAGCTTTAATATCATCGAAGCTTACATTGGAAGAGCTAGTCAAAGCTAAGACAATAGAGCTTGTTGAATGTATTGGAAGACCATAATATTTGAGATAATATAAAGACGTATTCAAAATGTATTTAATAATGTTGTCAAATTTTCAATGTCTACGGACAGCGCTTAAAAGCTTGGCCAAAAGGGAAGTTTCCTGGTAGGATGAGTCTCCCATGTGGTAAGAAATGCAAGTGTCATTTGCGTTTCAGAGTGACCAACTAAAAAAAAAATATTTACAAAAATTTCAAAAGAGCTCTTTTTTTTTTTTGTGAATTCAGACTCCCATACTGCTGCCTCTAATTTTGACCTTTAATAATTAAGTTAAGTGACGAGCCAATTAGACTAAACCCCGGAGTATCACAAATATAGTTTGTTTGGTAAAAAAGGATGACTATAAATCAGGTCATAAAGCTCCATATATATACCATCAACCTCAACCCAACCAAATCTCTTTAATTTTCTCTTCAATTTCTCCCACATACTCCAAGATGACTATCACACCCAAAATTTCATTTCTCTTAGTCCTTCTGATTATGGCATTTTCCCTCTTTACCTTTCCTTGCACAGCTCGATATGGTAAGCACTATTCATCTTGTCCATATTTATACTATATTTTTATTAGTTGTAATCGATTCAAACAAACACAAACAACTCTTAGGCACATATTGTTTATATATCATTGTGGTATAAGAAATTAAGAACTATTATTTATTATTGCTTTATTACTCGTTGATTGTGCGTGATTATGATTAAGAAAAAGTTGTTACAAGGTTGATCTCGAAAATACAAGAAAATAATGGAAATACAACAGAAAATATCCACGAAGGATAATATTACAGGAAATTAAAACAACCTACAAAAGGTTGAAAACCTGAACTACGGTTGAGGATGAAATCCGGACGAACTCGGGTAGTTGGAAGCACGAGTCGTGTTGCCACTCTCCTTAAAACCTTATTTACCGCCTCCCGGGGTGCTGGAGCGTTGCGGTCTAGGTTTCCCAGGATAAAACGTACTACGATCCAATCGTTCGAGCACACGAACTTGGATCCGGCGAACTAGGAACGTGGGTTCAACGCAGGTGGCTAGAAGGAAATGTGAGCAGAGTTTTGAGGAGGAAAACAGTGTTTGCCGTGTGTTCTTGGTGTTGTTCGTATTTTTCCAAACCTGCTGCTCACAACGAATATATAGTAGAGGAGAATGGATCATAGCATTAATTATGGCATTGATCATCCCTTAGTAACCTCCTCCCACTAGCAGAAATTTAATTCTGCCACTAACCAACATTTATACCCACTAACAGGTCCCATTATTCATGAAATAACTCTGAGAATAATGGAATTAATCAAATTAATTCCGTAATATCAAGAGTCATTTCTGAACGGACACAGTAGGTGAAACGTCGCGTTCGAGAGGTTACCGGAGTCGCAGTGCGAGACATGGTCCATTTCGTGAACCATCGAGACATCGCCGTGCCGCGAGACGTCGAGAAGTGCATGCTTTGAGACATCATGCCGGCAGCGAGACTTCGCACTGGTCCGCGAGACATCGGACGCGCGCGCCAGCCCGGGCCGCGCGACATCCTTCGAGAGGTCGACTCCGCTGAAGTTCGAGACATCGAACTACCTCTCGATAGGTCAGTTCGTTTTGATGTCTCGAACATACGTGGTCTGAGATGGAAAATTCGTTCGGAATTTTGGCATAATGTAGCCCGCAGACATTTGTGCCCGCAGGTGCACACAAGTTCAAGCCTTTCGAACTTATTTTGGGATTTGATTTGCACCCCCCTGCGCGCGAGAGAGAGCATCTATACTATACAAGTTAATTAGCCTTAAAAGACTCTTGTATTTATAGTGGGGCAAATCTTCATTCCCAACCAATGTGGGACAAAGCTAATAAGCTTTTCCTCACTTAAAATTCCATCTCAAATGGGTCTACTTTGAGAGCCAATTTCTCATTCACCCATTATCCATTTTGAGCGTATAATATATCGATCTCTTCGTCTCACTACGAAGAATCCGAATCCACTTTGACCCGACCCAAATCGGATGTGGACCCTACATATATTTATACCACAAAATGGCCACTTAAAATGCCATTTTAGTGCTATTTTTCCAACAAAAGTTAAAACACAATTCTGATCTGCAGGGGGAGATAGTACTTTCTTCGTGCATAGCAAAAGAAGAATTAGTCAATATCCTTGTAGGGCGGCACAGTCAATCAATCCCCCACCTGATCATCGGTCACCACCAGGTATGTCAACAGCTAAGAGCTCATTTGAGCGATGGAATTAATAATTTCAGACAAAAAGAACTGCATACTTAATCGTTAACATGATTCTATAACAATCATTATTGTGTGGACCATAGTACATACAGCTGTGTGGACCATACTATCAATGTACATTCAGTAAAAAAATAATATATGTACTTTTAATATATTAAAAATGTACATGGTATTCAGGGGATGTACATTATTTGTGTACTGAATGTATATTGTACGTGGACCATGTGTATGTGTTTCGTTTTCAATTCAGGACTTCTTTTTTCTTTTTCTTTTTCTTTTTCTTTTTTTGGTTTTACAATACACATATAGAGAAAGAACAAGATCAGAGAAGATTTTCTATAAAAACTGAAGTTGGACCAACCCATCATGCTTCATCAACGATTGAGAGTTTAAATATAAAAATCACGAGATCAATTTGATAATTATTACAAATTTAAAATCTTGCAATTTTATAAAACTGACAGTATCTATTTTTCCTTTAATTTTTTATCAACCCCCTCCCCCCCTTTTTTTACTAATCAACCCTCTATTGTTATTCTACATAAATAGATGGATCAAATCAATCTTCACTTTTTACAAAATTGTTCTAACCTGAACCTTATTATACACACACACAAGTAATAAAACTTGTCTAATTCATAACCTTAAAACTTGTTGTATATTACTCCCTTGAACTAGAAAACATTTAATATACACTTTTGAATTTAAAAAAAAATGCATTCCTTTTTAGTTCTAATTTAAATGATGTTTAATTGAATACAATGACATTTCGGTCTATTCAATTTTAAGTGTTAATTCCTTTTTATCCTAAATTTATATTTATATTTGTCATTCGACTTTTAGTCGTCTTTTTTCTTTTTTCTTTTTCTTTTTTTCTTTTCAAAACATATTTGTTGGTCCTAGCATTAGTGTAGCATGATCATATATATTTGGTCATCGGTCAACAAATATATTTAATGATATTAAAATGACGTTTTTTTTTTTTGAATACTACTGACTCTATTAAAATGACGTTATTAACCACTCAAAATCATTCTTTCTCCTGCAATTGGTAATAGAACAATACAAAGAACATCTTCAAAAAATCATATACATTGATTATATATTTATTGATAACATAAATAATTCATAATTCATTCTAAGCATCATGGATATGATAAAAAATTGTTACTTATACATAAGTTTACTGCACAACTTATAAAAAAAGTGCAACTAAAAAAAACCACAAATCTACTTGATGACAAAACCTTTAGTCTAGTACATAATACATTGATGGAACAAGAAGCCTAAAAACGCATAATTTTTTATAGAAACAAATAGTTTGTAATAAATCTGATGTTTTATTCATTTGAATTTCTACTTATTTACTCAAATACTACAACCCTTTTTTTTTATAATTTATATCCCTTCATCTTTTGTGGTAGAAAAATGAGATTTATTCATATTTCTCACATACACCAGGCACCATTATCACGAGATCCCATCTTTATCAATTAAATTTAGATTTAGAATAAATGATAAAATATATGTCTTAAGTTTGTATAATAATTCAACTTGATTCATCTTTTATATAATTTCAAATATAAAATTAAATATAACATTTATTAAATAATGATTGTAATTAAACGTAATTTATATACAAATAAATTTGAAACAATTAAACTCAATCTATATATTAATGAATTAAATCTGAATTTTTAAACAATTATATCCTTTTTTTTTAATACTACTGACTCTGTTACGATGATGTAGTATCTGTTCATAGCTTACTAAAGCACAAAAAGTCAGCAGTGTAAACCAGGTACCACTACACCACAAGGTCTTTAAACAATTATATCCTTAATTCAACAAGGTTACACCACATTTAATTTTCAACCACCACGCTAAATTGCATTCATTATAGTCCACACAGATGTAAGGACTATACTATCAAATAATGTAAATTCAGTGTAAAAATAATGTACTTTTATTACATTAAAAATGTACATTGTATTCATGAAAAGTATATTATTTACATACAGAAAGTATATTATTTTATATAATGTACATTCAGAAAACAAATAATATATTTTTAGTATATTAAAAATTTACATTTTGTTATCATTCACATAACACAGTGTGAATCATGGTCCACACAAAAATTTGCCGCTAAATTGCATTTGTATTGTCTATTTTTGTAATGTACATATAACATATATTAGCGGATGACTACATATTTATATAGAAATTCGGTCACTAAAGGTAAGGGATGTCTATTGTAAATTGTAATTTATATCATTGACCAGGTCCACATAAGTATAGACCTTGGATCAAAACGATGAGGTACAAAATTCATACTTGTAGGTAAATAATTTCATAACACAAGGCACACAAAATCACAACAAAAAACACATACACATGTTATATATTTATTTTTTAAAAAAAATTTTAAGTACATAATTTGTGTTCAAAGGACATAATTTCACAACACAAGACACAAAAAATGCATAACATAAGACACAATTATTAATTTGTTTCATGTACAACATTCATACTCTTAAGGTACATGCAAAAAATCATAACACATGACACAAAAACTCACAACATAAGACACATACACAAAAAATTCATAACGTATGATACATGCACCAGGCACCCGGCACCAGCGTCCATAGTGCACTGTGAACCCTGGTCCATGATATAACGATTGAATGTCTAATAGGCCATACTAGCTGCACTTGACCATGCTTCTAGTATTTTATCAATCCTTATACCATGGACTAGGGTTCATAATGCACCGTAGACCTTGATGCATGTGTATGTATTTTATATTTTGAGTTTTTGTGTCTTTGTGATATGAAATTCTATACTTTAAGAGTATGAATTCAGTATCTGATATAAATTAATAATTTTTTTTTGAAAAAGAAAATAAATTAGTAATTATGTCTTATGTTATGAATTTCTGTGTGTGTGTTATGAAATTTTGTACCTTATAAATATAAATTATGTATCTCGTCGTTTTGATTCAGGGTCGATAATGTTATGTGGCCCTGGTTAATTAATGATATAAATTGCCTATTTTATTGTTCCAATCCTCTAAATTATATTAAAAGTTACATTCAACTTGGAAACCCATAAGTTGAAAATCCATTAAACTTGAATGAAAAAAACAAAAGACTAATATTTTAATTTTACATGAATATTTGTTTCTTTTATTTCAAGTTTAAAAAAAAAAATTTTGTTGCAGCAATTATGTGGCTGTTTATAGTGTTGGTGTTGTGTATTAGTAATTTCTATTTCATTCCTAATTCTCTATATTGGCGTTGCAGGACAACATTGTTGAATGTTGAGGTTGAGGTTGAACACGGCCAGAAATATCTAAAGCAAAGAAGCTGAACGAAAAAAATATGTACTTACAGTTGATTATTTATGCATAAATAAGAAGTTACGAACTTCATCGTATGTTGTTACTACGTGATGATTAAGAATTTAAAAAAAGAAAAACAATAAATTTAGAAATATGTATGTGTATCGGTTCTGATTTGATTTGGTTCGTATATCAATTCGATTTCAGAACACGGATAATAATTGTATTTTTTGTCTTTTAATTATACCTATAGTACAAATTTAATCGATGAGTTATATGATTGACCATCTTTAACCTCTAAGTATGCAGAAAGTGGTGAGTTTAGTCCCTAAACGGAAAAATCCACAACTTTATTAAGTGACATGTTGGTAATAGAAATAGTTTTCGAGGGATTAAAGTCGCCACTTTATACAAACAAGATGTATATTAATCTATCATTGTGTGAATTATTGAAACGATCGTTGTAATCACTAAGAATTTTTTGTTTAATTTCTTTTACCGGGTCTTTCTTTTAAAATATATTTTCTTAGAGCAACTCCAACGTGTGAGCAAAACGGCAAAAATTAACGCCAATCCACCATCCCAGCAAATTTAGCTTCTCCAATGTGCACCTTCATCGTGGCAAAACGCCAAATAATTTGGCGTTAATGAACAGTGTCGCACCATATATGACGCGATGCTGTTCACCCACGGCAAATCTGAGATGGAGAGAAAAATCACCATTTTGCCCTTGCTTCTTTTTATAATTTCAAATGTATCCTTTATTGTTTTATATGTACTTTTTTGTTGTTGAATACTTATATTTAAAGTTTGTATTAAATATAATTTAAATAATTTCAAAAATCTCATTGAAACGATACAAACAAAACTAATATTAAATATATATTAATTAAAATTTGAACGTCAAGCTTATATAACTAGAATAAAATAAAAAATAAAATACACAAACATAACTAAATTTTCAAAAATATTGTTAAATTCATTTTTTAAATAACTAATGTTATTAAAAAAACTTCATGTTAATAAAAATTATTATTTACTTCACAAGTTATAACTAATTAAGTTCAAACAAAATTATATTAAAGTAATTAAATTCGAATTAATAATTGAGAAATCAAATTATTTTAGTGTAAAAATTTTAGTGTTTTTGGTGATTTGGTGTAAATGGGTTGAAGATGAATAAAATTTGGTATGAGAATATGTCGAGAATATATATTCTTTTTTATGTGACATTTGGTAGAGAAATTTGGTGTTTTAGTATAATGTGGATTGGAATGACCATAGCGAAGTAAACATTTGAAAATGGAAACTGTTAAGAGTCCCACATTAATAAAATAAGAGAGTAAATATGGGTTTATAAGGCTATGGGTTAGACTAGCTAATTGGTTGAATTCAATCTTTTAGTGTGGTTTGTCCCATGTGCATTATAGCCCAGTTGAGTGACCCGAGCTCAATATTGAATTATAACATGGTATCAGAGCCTGTTCGGTCCACTTTGTGTTCGCCCGGTTATGGGTTGGTGGTGGCGTGCGGTCCACTTTGTGTTCACCCGGTTGTGGGTGGTGTTTGTGGCGTCCAAGCTTGTATGGGTGTTGTAAGCCCGCTTGGGCAGTCTACTTTGGTGGCGTCCAGAGCTTTCGTTTCAGGGGGAGGGTCCGGTCCGATCCAATTTCAAGTGGTCAACCGGTTAGATTCAAAATGGCCCGGTTGTCCACTTGAGGGGGAGTGTTAAGAGTCCCACATTCATAAAATAAGAGAGTAAATATGGGTTTATAAGACTATGGGTTAGACTAGCTAATTGGTTGAATTCAATCTTTTAGTGTGGTTTGTCCCATGTGCATTATAGTCCAGTTGAGTGACCCGAGCCCAATATTGAATTATAACAGAAACAATGCAAAGAAACACAAGGACTATATAATGACCCTCATCAGCCTCACAGCTTAGCGTGGTAATCACTACTTGTGAATCATCTCCTTGTTTATTATGCGTGTTTAGATTTTGTTTATTTATTTTTGTTAAGTGTACAAAAGATGCACGTTTTACCTTATATTAATTAGCTAAGTTTTGTTAAATGGCTATTTGCCTTAGCTAATTGGATGACCTTTGTAACCCAATGGGGTGATTCAAGTGGCAAGTGAGCTCTTTTTGTGGGGAAGAATTTCGGGAGAACCCGGGTTCGATTCCCACAAGCGACGATTCTCCCTGGGCCAGCTCCTGTGCCTCTCGGCGCGAGCGTGGGTGGACCCGGACCGTTAAACGGACGGAGAAAGACCCCGAAGACCCCGCCCTTATCAACGGTAATCGGTATTGTTCAAAGGGGTTGTCAAACCTATAGTTATTTTATAATGGATCAGGTGAAAAACTTTACTTTGGTGAAAAATAGGTGGATTTAATCCAGATTAAAAGACATAATGAAGCTATTTAAAAAAATAATAATAATAAAATAATAATAATAGTGATATTATGATAATTTTGTGTAAGTTGAACCGTTATATTTTTTATATTTATTTTAAAAAAAATTATAATTAAAGAGCGAAATGGCCTTTGTTTGCTGCCTTTAATGTTATTCAGCATTCTATTTTTGACATTATTTTTTTAATCAGTTTGTCATGCAAACGCTCTTTACTTGGTTTCGTTTGAAGTAAAAATGAGTTCTTCTCATTCATTAAATTAAAAATAAAAATATTAAATACGCATTATCTTGTTTGAACACTTCCAAATGTTTGGGTTTTAGTTCATTCATGAAGTTTGAATCTTCAATCTCTGATCGTAGTCATAATGATATAAAGGATTCGAACTCACTTCACTAGAATTATGATTTTGCCTTTGAAAACTTGATGAAGAACAGTTTGACATTATATTCCCAAGCAAGTAGATGAAATCCTAAAAAAAATATGGCATAAATTAAAATTTTCACCATGGAAACAAAAACTATTAATTAATCAACGAGTTTTCTTTTTCATTAATCGATTAATTAACGAAATAATTTAATGATAAATCTCTCCTCGACCATAATCTAGTGATAAGAAACACTACAAGAAAACAATAAAATATTTATAGATTTAATAACGGAAAATAACTACAAATAAATTAAAATACTAATGGATGGACCTACGAAAATTCGTTGATAAATTAAATAAATACAAATTTCTGCATAGATAAAGTAATTATTGAGAAAAGCTCTCAGTTTGTGAGAACAAGAATACTCAAATCTCGTTAATCGATCTTTTTTTCTCTCTAGCTTGTCTAGGGTTTCTTTCTCTCCTCCTAGGGTTTCCTAGGCTTTTCTTTCGTTTTCTCAACTTTTCCTCCGTTATTTTGCGGCTTTTTCTCTCCGGTGTTCGGGTGGCTGGCTTCTCGCTGCGTTTACGTGTTTGTTTCTGTTCGTTTCAAGGTCTGCATGGCGTCAACGGAGGAAGGGACGGTGGTTCGGCTGACAGAGAGGTGGGCTGATATGGCGCTTGAAGACGAAGACGAGGGTTTCGAACCAACCGGTGATGATGTTGGTGTAGTCCAAGTCGCCGGTCAAGAAGCCTGGATGGTAGTAGGGCGTTTTTTGACAAATAAGTTTATCAAGATTGAGTTTATGCGCCAGGTTATGGCTTCGGTGTGGCAGCCTGTCAAAGGAGTCCAAATTTCGGAAGTCCAACCAGGGTTATTTTTGTTCGTCTTCTATCATCACTCGGACATGCTGTATGTCTTGGAGGAGGGCCCGTGGTCGTTCGAAAATCATACTTTGGTTTGTAGGCAGGTGTGTGACGGTGTGTTACCGGCGAATGTTGCCCTTAATTCGGTGGACATGTGGGTGCAAGTTCATGAGCTTCCACTCGGTTACACGTCGGATTCGGTTCTAGAACAGATTGGCAACTTCCTTGGTACTTTTGTCCGCATTGACGATAGATTTGCAGGGGCGCCATGGAAAACGTTCTTTCGGATTCGGGTGGCGATTCCAGTCGATCGTCCTCTGAAGCGTCGAATGAAGCTCGTTAAACGGGATAAATCCACATGTTGGGTGGCCTTCAAATATGAAAGGCTTCATACGTACTGCTTTTGTTGTGGAATGCTTGGGCATGCTTACCGTTTTTGTCTGAAGGCCAGGGAGTCGGGTTTGGCGGTTGATCAGTTTATGTTCGGTCCAGAGTTGCGAGCAGGCGCATCCAGAGGTCCTAGAGCCGTAGGGGATCCTTGGCTGATACCGCTTACTGGACCGGAGAAACAAGCTGACGGTGTGGGTGATGTTGCGTCACATTCTCCGGTTGTCCAACCTTCACCAGTCCATGACGCACAGGCTAATGACGGAGTCGTGGCTATCACTAAACGGCGTCGTCAAGGGTCTGGCAGCGGTGTGAAACGGTCGGGAATGGCTAGTGGGGATGTTTTAATGAGCGATGTGTCAAAAAACTTGCATTCGGCGGGTCTTGGTTCACAGACCCGCCCATCATCATGAGTACGTTGAGTTGGAACTGTCGTGGCTTGGGCAATCCACGTACAGTTCGCGAGTTAGTGGACGTTGTGTCCAGAAAGAAGCCTGATTTTGTGTTTTTGATGGAAACTAAGGTGGATCAGTCACATGCTGAACGACTCCGAGTTAAGCTTGGTTTTGATGGTTTATTTTTTGTTGATAATGTAGGTTTGAGTGGAGGTTTGGCTCTGCTTTGGAGGCGAAATTGCACAGCCAGATTATTAAGTTACTCGAGAAATCATATTGATGTGGAGGTAGAGATAGAGAGAGCAATGGCTTGGCGTATGACATGTTTTTACGGGAAGCCGGAGCGGAATAAGAGAAGGGAATCATGGGAGTTACTTACAACTCTAGCACATCGCTCTTCGCTCCCTTGGGTGGTAATTGGAGATTTTAATGATCTCTTATACCAGTCAGAGAAGCGTGGTGGTAATCCTCATCCCGTTAGTCTCCTTCGTGGTTTTGAGGAAACAGTTCATGCTTGTGATCTGGTTCAGCTGCCCATGCGGGGGTATCAGTTTACATGGGAGAGAGGACGTGGAACTGAGGGGTGGATTGAGGAAAGATTAGATAAAGTCCTTGCTACTGATAGTTGGTGTTCTATTCATGTTGCGCACTCTGTTCAGAATTTGAAAGCACGGTCATCTGATCATTCTATGTTGTTCCTTGACGTGGATGGTAGGAGAGGGAGGCGGAGTGAACCAAGAACTTTTAAATTTGAAATGGCATGGCTTTTAGATGAGGGCTGCAGAGGGGTTGTGGAGGCTGCATGGCTCGAAGGGAGGGAGAATGGAGTGATGGATTGTATTAAGGTTTGTGCTGACCGCTTGTCAAAGTGGGGAGGTGAACACTTTCATAAGTTTGGTGAGCAAATCCGCCTTTTAAAGAGAAGTCAACTGGCTTTGCATGCCCGTAGAGACCCAGCTTCACTGGCTGAGTATCAACGAATTGAAGAACGCTTATCTCGTCTTGAGGCCCAGGAAGATGTGTTCTGGAGACAGCGTGCCAAGCAACACTGGTTGAAGGGAGCAGATGCAAATACTCGTTTCTATCACAGGTATGCCTCTGCTCGGAAAAAGAAAAATATGTTATCTAAACTGAAAAATGCTGATGGGGATTGGGTTGAGGGGGAGGCTATGAATCCTATTGTGCTTGCTTATTTTGATGATATATTTCGATCGAGAGGATCAGCTGCTATGAATTCTTTCTATGAGTCAATTTCCCCGCGTGTTACACAAGCAGATAATGAGACTTTGCTCAGGCCTTTTACTCATGATGAGGTAAAGGCAACTTTGTTTTCTATGTTCCCTGATAAGGCTCCAGGTCCTGATGGGATGAATCCGGGGTTCTATCAGCAGTATTGGGATGTTTTAGGAGGTGATATTTCTGCGTTTGTGATTGAGTGTCTTAATTCATGCTCTCTGCCCGAGGGCCTCAATGACACCAATGTTGTTTTAATTCCTAAGAAACACATCCCGGAAACTGTCTCAGATCTTAGACCCATTGCTCTATGTAATGTGGTGTATAAGATCTTGGCTAAGGTGCTGGCAAATAGGATGAAGCATCTACTTGGAAACATTATCTCTGAGTCTCAGAGTGCATTTATACCTGACAGACTCATTACAGATAACATATTGGTGGCAGCTGAGATAGGTCATTACCTAAATAGGAAGCACTGTGGATTGACTGGTTGGGGGGCTTTGAAACTTGACATGGCAAAAGCTTATGACCGGATGGAGTGGTCTTTCTTACGAAAGATGTTGCATGCTCTAGGTTTTGATGAAAGATGGGTGAACCTGATTATGTTATGTGTCACTACGGTTTCATATAACATTATGGTAAATGGGACGAATGGAGGTCATGTGATTCCAACCAGGGGCTTAAGACAAGGTGATCCTATATCCCCATATCTGTTTATTATCTGTGCTGAAGGATTGTCTCTGCTATTACAAAAGGCTCAGAGAGAAGGCACCATACATGGCTGTAGGGTTGCAAGGGGTGCTCCTCCTATTTCTCATTTGTTCTTTGCAGATGACAGCCTATTGTTCTTTAAGGCCAATGCTTATGAGGCAGGAGTTGTGAAACAGTGTCTAACAGAGTATGAATCATTATCAGGTCAGACTGTGAACTATCATAAATCAAGTGTTTGTTTCAGTAGAAATACACTAGATGAGCAGCGGGAGGTGGTGGCTCAGGTATTAGGTGTTTCCCAGGCCCCCAACTTTGGGAAATACTTAGGCCTACCTGCTTTTGTTGGAAGGAATAAGAAGGCTGCTTTTGCATATATAGAGGATAAAATTAAGCAGAGGATTGGGGCTTGGAATAAGAAGCTGTTATCACAGGCGGGTAAGGAGATCTTGTTGAAAAGTGTGGCCCAAGCAATGCCCACTTTCTCAATGAGTGTGTTCTTATTACCAGAGTCTGTGTGTCAATCTATTGAGAGAGCTATGAATGGTTTTTGGTGGAATTCCGGTACAGATAAGAGAATTCATTGGAAAGCTTGGGATCGTATGTGTATGCCTAAAAAGTTTGGTGGGCTGGGATTCAAAGATTTACGAGCATTCAATTTGGCTATGCTGGGTAAGCAGGCTTGGCGATTTCTGATTAAACCAAACTCTCTTGTGGCAAAAATTTACAAGGCTAGGTATTTTCCTACCACCTCGTTTATCGATGCCACCCTGGGAAATTGCCCAAGCTTCTGTTGGCGTAGTATTATGGCCTCCCATGATATGGTCTGTAGTGGTGTAAGACGTAGGATTGGGGATGGGAAGTCAACATTGATCTGGGGACACCCCTGGCTGCCTGATGACCCTTCCCCTATGATTCATTCACCCATGCCACCAACACTAAATGGTTCACTGGTTTCTGGTTTAATCGATGTAGACACTGGCTCATGGGACCACTCTATTCTCTCAGATATTTTTCTCCCTAGTGATGTGAACCGTATTACAAAAATTCCAATTTCCCCTGACTATGAGGATTCTTGATTCTGGCATGATGACCCAAGGGGTTGTTACTCGGTTAAGGGAGGCTATAGATATTTAACAGGAGAATTTGGGGATAATTCCATGGCCTTTGATAAATGGAGTCCCATGTGGAAGATAAAGGTACCCCCAAAATGGAAGAATTTTTTGTGGAGAGCAATCAATGACATTCTCCCTGTTACTACAAACTTGTTGTTAAAAAGAGTGGAAGTGAACCCTTCATGCCCTATGTGTGGGTTAGCTAATGAAGATGTTATGCATGCACTTGTTATGTGTGACTATTCACATTTGGTTTGGCATGAGGCGGCAATACCTCTGTCATCTATTACGGGTGATAATTTTTGCCTTTGGTTTTCCAATGCTTTATCTGTTTTGACTGAAGAACATGTGGCCTTGGCTGTGGCAGTGCTTTACAATATCTGGCATGCAAGGAATATAGCTGTTTGGGAGTGCAAGCTGCCGTGGCCGAGGAAGGTGGCGATGCAAGCCTCATCTACTCTGCATGCATGGAAGAAGGTTCATGGTCACGCCACATCTGCTGCTCATACAATGCCGATTACACAGCAAGCTCCCACCGGCGCTGTGGCACTCACGCCGACCAACCGAAAGCGCTGCTTCTTCGACGCTGGGTATCACGCCAACTCCATGCAAAGCACTTTTGGTGCTGTTCTATTATCACACGATGGAAGTTTCTTAATGGCATGTGCAGGGCTGCTCCCAGATTGCTTCACCGCATTGATGGCCGAAGCTGCAGCTTGTAGGGAAGTGCTGGTCTGGCTCAAACGCAACAATATTGAGGATGTTCATCTCTTCACAGATTGTTTGCAGCTACGCCAAGGATTATTAACGAAGGATTCATCAAATCGCTCCTATACTGGTATCACCATTGATGCTTGTAAGGAAGCTATGACAACTTTCAGTTTTTGTCAAGTAGATTGGGTAGCTCGTTCAGCAAATACAATTGCACACTCTCTAGCCAATTTGGCTTTTTCATATACTAGTTCGATGTACTGGGACTCTGTCCCACCTGACTCTATTTCTGAGTTCTTTGATTAATACATCTTGCTTTTCGGTTTTCAAAAAAAAAAAAAGTAATTATTGAGAGTTTTTGAGGTTCCTATCGTTCCCCTCCGGATTATATTTGATGAAGATAGAATTTTGTGTTCTTTTTTCCCAAAAAGTTAATTCCCAACCCAAAAGGTCCTCACATCCCGGTCCGACAAAGCATCTGGGACGAGCTAAATCATGATAACTCGACTAAACACTGAAGCTAGACATTTGCTTACTGAGCACAAGGAACCTCATTACTTTGAAAGGTTGCCCCTACACTTAGTGGCGGAGCCACAATGGGGGGCAGTGGGGGCAGCTGCTCCCACTCCCCCACCACATGTAATGTATATATATTAGATATAACAACACTTTAACAAAGATGGTCCGCCTATGGAGGTGATGGAGCCATGGGAGATGGATAAAGTGAAGATGGCATTTATTAAAAGAGCCAGTGAGGCAGGTGTTTAAGACTGCCTGGGTCACCCCTCCCCTTTATTTCCAAAAAAAAAAAAAAAAACAACACTTTAACAAAGATGGAGTCTGCTTAATTGGTAGGACCCTAATATTGAATGAAATGGGTAACAGTTTAAATCTCATAGCTGCACCTAGATTAGATTTTTTATTTTGATTTTTCATCACTAGTCAACAATATTTATGATTCGGTATCTAAGTTTTTCATTTTTTTTTTTTAAATATCTCGTTAGTTTTAATCTTTGGCCCCCAGTGAAAAAAATTTCTGGCTCCGCCACTGCCTACACTACCACCCCTTTCATCACTAGTCAACAATATTTATGATTTGGTATCTAAGTTTTTCATTTTTTTTTAAATATCTCGTTAGTTTTAATCTTTCGTCCCCAGTGAGAAAATTTCTGGCTCCGCCACTGCCTACACTGCCACCCCCTCACCTTGAGAGGTTTCCTCTACATTGTCACTGGCCTGGTGAGACTCAATCACTGGCCATTCTTCCCTAGCCACTGAATTTTGTGTTCTTTGGCAAGGAGGTTTGCTGTCCGATCCTCAGTAACTAGGTGTTTGTTCCAGTATCTTATCTTCTATGAAAAAAAATAAATAAATAATAAATAATTAAATACTAATGCTTTTTTGTTTTTCTTGAAAGAATAAATATCAATGCTAATAGGTTCATACTTGTGTGAGAATAATTTTTATTCGTGAGACGGGTCGGGTCAAGATGAAATATAATATTTTATTCATAATTTAATTTATTATTGCATTTGCTAATATAAGTATAACATTTCATATTGATCCGACCCGTCTCATGGATAAAGATCCATGAGACGCTTCACACAAGTTTTTGTCATGCTAATAATGTTCTCATCATGTAACATTATCAATGTAGAATATTCAAATGTCATGCTAATAATGTTCTCATCATGTAACATTATCAATGTATAATATTCAAATGAACCACACTAAATTTCAAGACATCATCTATCATAATACAGCTGGTAACAAATTTGACTACTTTACACACCAACTACGTTGACTATCATATCACATATTTGTTAGGCTTGCTTTGAATAGTCGGATCAAACAACATTCTTATAACATTCTCATAAACTTAATACTGCAATTATGTAGACAATCTCAATTAAGATGGGCAGATGCTAACTTGATAATCACAAACTATATTAATTTATATCTTTGTAGTCTTTTACCAGATAAGATCATAGGTCGGGATTTACCTAATGCACAACTCAAATAATGGTTGCGTGTTCATTCTTGTGGTTACTCAAAATAATAATAATAATAATGCATCAACTATGCCAATGGTTGTTTTTTAATTCATTGATGATTTAGTTTGAGACACCGCCACGGCATTAATTAAGTTCAAGAGTTAATTTTGTCGAACAGTGATTTTTGTGTGAAATATTTTAGTCTCATTGATTGTAGGCCGTTTAGTACACAAACGGTCATTACATTAAGAAATATTAGATTGTTGAAAATGTTAGATTCTTAACAATGTTAGAAACATGCAATACAAACATGTTTGGTTGAGAGTTATATTTTATGTTATAGTGATTATTTTATTTTAATACCCTAACATTATCTTTATGTATTTCAATAAACATTAAAACTAAGGTTACAAACATTAAAATAAAATGGATATGACATGCATGGTTAGAAGTTAAAGGAATGGTTAAAAGGGCACAATAATTTTTTATTTTTATTTTTTAAAAAGGTAACCTAATCTAGGAAAACCTAAGAGAGGAAATGTTGTTACCCTTCAAAGTAGTGTACATACATTATATAACCCGAGTAAAGATAACCTTTTGTTATCTTAAATAATTTGAACTAAACAATTCATATATAAAATATAATAATTGAAGTACAAAAATTGTGTTTCTCTTTTACTTTTCCTTCCTTTCATTTTCCAAGCTTATTGAAACATAAATGAGGATGGCTATAAAATGAGGCACACACACACAACTCCATATATCCTCAAGCTAACTAAATCTAATCTCTTAATTAGCTTTAATTTGCTCTTGAATTCCTCCTATTGCAAGATGAATGCCACCCCCAATTCTCCATTTCTCTTGGTCCTTCTGATGATGTCATTTCTCTTTACGTTTTCTTGTACTGCTCGACATGGTAACCACTAATCATATCGTTTTTTATATGTTTCATTTATTTATTTATATATTTATTATGATATAAATAATCACAAACTATATATTGCTAGGCACTTGTGCTCTATCACTTAATTACTGTATCATAATTTTGATGTTTTATTGTTTAACTCATTGCATTAAACTCGGGAAAAGAAGATGTGTTGGTAGCAGCCGATGTTGGTAGCCAAAAAAGTGATGGCCAATATTATGCTCAAGTAGGAAAGGTGTCGAGTACTCGCACGGGCTTAATTCAATGGTTCAGTAAGCAGTATTTGGGAGAAGGAAAGGTGCCCAGAAGGATAACCCAGGCGAGGTATCTGCCATCTCCTCCGATCTGTTATTACCCCCCATGTCATTCATCAGGTATGTTGGCAATTAAGAGCTCATTTGAGCAATGAAATAATTTCAATTAATATAATTGAAGTAAATTTGTTGGGAGACGGGGGAAAACCTATAGCCACTACTCACTGCATACTTATAATTTATAAAGTGTGTACATTGAGTAAATCCCTCTTTGTTACTCTAGTCAACCAAGGACTAAAAAAGGAAATCATTATATATATATTATGAAACATGGCAAGATGGACTATTGCCATCAGGTTCATTATCGGTATCCATAAGTTTCATTATTGGTATGCTGAATGCTTCATTTTAATACATTGAATGTTTATCTTTTTACAATTCATTTTTTAAAATTTTTAAAGGTTCATTTTATGTATACTACTAAAAAATGAACTTTCAATACATTAAAAATAAACCTTCAATATACTAAAAATAAAAAAAAAATAATAGACACTTATCCTGCACTTCAATGGTCCAAAATATAATTTGCCCACAAAAAAAATAAACAGACTTAAGTTACTCATGATTGACTGACTCAAGAAGGTCAATATATACGTCGTGAGAGTTAAATTTATAAGATTGTGGATACAAATTAAAGTTTGATTAGCTAATTTAGCTGAGGTTGTCTCCTATGACAGTTAATTTTACTTTTAGAGGTCCGATCTCAAGCATAAAACCAATAGATTTAAATCCATTAATTGATAAAAATTAAAAGGCCATCGTAAAAATCTTCAATTCTCAAGTTAGATGGTCAATTTGAAAATTATATTGTCTGCCTAGTTATTGTGTTTTGTAGTAACCATTTCTATGTAATTCATAATTCTCTTGGCGTCACGTTGTTGCAGGAACAGGCCGTAATGCTCCTTGAAGTTGATCTTGAATTCATGAGTCTTGAGAACGGCCCAAAAAAACTGAACAATTTTTTTTTTTAAAAAAAATGTACTATTTTCTGATTATTATATATACCAATAAGCTAGCAGCCCTTGCAAATACTTCATTGCAGAAAGGTTTGACTATTAGGGATTAAGATATATGTAAGTCTATTACAGATTTACAGAACTTTTTATATAAAGTATAATTATATATTAATAATTCAGGCGTTCTATTTTTAAAATATCAATGTATAATCTTATACTTATCTTGGAGACTATGGCGCTTTCTTCTATCATCATCGATAGTTTAAGAAAACTATTACAAAAATATAATTATAAATTCTTTACATGGAGTACAATTTTATTAATATCTCAGGTGTTCTTTTGACCTTGTAAAAATATCAACATATTATGTGATACTTAACGTTGAGACTATGACTCTTTCTCTAATCTTATCATCATCAATAGTTCAAGAAAATTAAAGTTAGTCAAATCAACTGAATTTTTTTTTATTTTCCAAATACTTCTAAATTTATTTTTTGAAATAAGGGTCAAATAGGGGATCGGACAATTTTAAATAATTACTCTGTATTTTTTAAAAATATTTTAAAAAAATATTTTAAAATTATGATGACCTGTTAGAAACCTACAAATTGAATGAATTGCATGAAAAGTGTTAATTTAGGGATTCAATTGTAATTTTTTTTTTTAGGTTCAATGGCGTAATTACATTGTTGTGTAGTTCAATGGCATATTTAACTAACCCTTAATTCTTTATTATATTTTCAAAAGCTTGTAACAACTTAGTTTTAAATGAAAAATACTTGATGTTCAAATTTGATTGGAGGAAGAAAAAATGAATGAATAAAAAGTATAACGCTTACTAAATTGAGCAATTAAAGCATACCAAATCATAGAGAGTATAAAATAAGAATACAAATTAAAAGTACAAGTAGAATTACTTGCTTTAAATACAGAATATGACGGATCGTATTCCCTAACACATCCTCACAAAATGAAAAACAGGAAGACTTCAAGTCAATGCAGTTTAAGTCAGGCGCCTAAACTTTCTTTGCTAGTTGCAAATTTTTTATTTAATATTTATAGTTTCTTTTCAAGTTCTATTATGTATACTCTCAAATTCTATTTCATTACTATTACTTTTATTTTTTAATGTGTCAAACAAATATAGGCTACTTTAATCTTGTGAATCCTCGTAAAAGTGTTCAGATCAAGAATTTAAGAGTAAAAATAGAAGTTATGAGTAAAAAATTAGAGTTTAACAGTATGGGTCCTTGACATTTTTCTGTTGATTTGATAATGATAAGACAAAAATGAGTAGGAATAAAAAGATTGGAATAAAATGTGTAAAGTACTAATCCCACCTTCTTCTCATTAGGGTTTTTGAGAAGAATGTAATGACACTACCTTTTTTTTCAAAAAAAAAAAAAAAAAAAAAAAAAAAAAAAAACTGACAAGTTTAACACCTTCTCTGATCTCTCCTCCTCCTCATCATCATCATCATCATTAGGAGTACCGAGTATTACTAGTAGTTATTGTAAACACAAAATTTTGAATAATATATATTGGAATTCAAAATTGGGTTACAGGTTAAGTATCAATATAGGTATGTGGGTACAAGCTCGAGATATATGGTTCTCTGATTCTATGTCTTGAACGCTCCATTGAAGGGCTTCCAGATTTCTAGTGGCTTGATCTTCAAAGAAGAACTTATATGTTTGTTCTTCTGAAGGGCCTTCAAATGGCTTGATCTTCAAGAATTATTTCCCAATTCTTTTTTAAGTAACTTGGTTTTGTTTTTTCTTTTACTTTTCCTTCATTGCACTGGATGCTATAGACAATCTTATGATTCACTCCCCACAAATTAGAGGTGGCCATGGTTTGGTTTAACCAAACTAAAGATTTAAAACCGAATCATGCATTGTGTAAATTAATAATGTTACGGTTAAAGTTCAAACAAAACGAATTGTGGTTACGCCGTTACGGTTAAGATTTTTTTTTTTCTAATTTTATTTTTTAATCAAATAACGCAATTCATTAAATAACGAAATGATCACAAATACAATCAGGCGGAGCATCACTCCCGTACTCAAGATCAAAAGCGCAACTCAATCTAACATTTTTAGCCAATTTATGAACGCAAATATTAAACTCTCGTTTGACAAAATTTAACACAACCTGACCACTATCCCGAATAAGCTCCTGATGAATTGATCTTATCACCAATCCCAAATATGTGGCGTCCCCCTGTCTTCGCTGCAGCTTTGTCAACAAGACCTGAGAATCACCGTAAACCATGAACCATTTTTTGGGTTAACCCAGGATTGCCACCGTCGGACACAATGACTAACCCCTCGTTGGATTGTAGGCACCTCTACTGGGTGGGACAGCTGGCCTGGAGATTTAAGGCTGGATTGTAAACCATGAACCATTGGTTATTATTCGAACCGTTATAAAAAATTAAAAAAAAAAAAATTGTACTAACAAGATAGGATTTTGAGTTGACAATCCGCATGTGTATTTTAAAGATTCACTTCGTCTTGGTAAAACTAAGTCCAAGTCATTTTCTTCTTTAATAAAGTGCAATGCTTTAAATATTAAAACATAAATAGAAAATTTAAGATTTGTAAATATGAAATTTAACATGTTTATTTAATTTATATTTCAATATTTTTGTTTCATGCTTATTTAATTTGAAAATGAATTGTATTGTATTATTTTTGTTTTTATTTTTATGTGATGAGGGAAAGTCGTAATCACTAACTAAGATACAAAAAGCATATTCCATCCATTCAACCACCCCTAACCTCTTGGGTAATTTTATTGTATTTTAATCAAATAGTTTCATACAATTGGTACGCATACATATATATATACATACATATATATATATATACATATATATATATATATGTGTGTGTGTATATATATATATATATATATATATATATATATATATATGTGTGTGTGTATATATATATATATGTATGTATGTATGTATGTATGTATGTATAACTTCCGTACGTTTGAAGCAAGGAATTTATATATTATCAAATAGTTTCATACAATTGGTACGCATACATACATACATATATATATATATATATATATATATATATATATATATATATATATATATATGTATGTATGTATGTATGTATGTATGTATGTATGTATGTATGTATGTATGTATGTATGTATGTATGTATAACTTCCGTTTGAAGCAAGGAATTTATATATTCAACTTCAT
Source organism: Ipomoea trifida (assembly GCA_003576665.1). Classification (NCBI taxonomy): domain Eukaryota; kingdom Viridiplantae; phylum Streptophyta; class Magnoliopsida; order Solanales; family Convolvulaceae; genus Ipomoea; species Ipomoea trifida. The sequence continues at coordinate 9,976,887 of CP025647.1, read as the reverse complement.
CCTTTATATAAAGGAGATGATGACTACAAAGCAGCAGGCAAATTAATATATATACAACTTTAGACATTCATGAAGCAAGGAATTATCTTTATTCCTTCTTTATTCAATTTGATATGCTATATAAAGGAAATGGATTATAAGCATTCTAGTACTTGTACAATGTACAACTTAAACACACTTTCTGTCACAAACTAACAATGATGTTCTCAGAACTTCAGAGGCAGCTACCAACTACAAACATTGATGAGAGTGTTAACATGGAGAATGTGTGGGTGGGAGCACTCAGCCGTGATAGCAGAGATTTCAATGCCAATTTTATACATTGTATTGTGGATAATACTTTCATCTTCGAAAAGGTTAGTTAGTAACGAAGGTACCACTTTATTTCCAGCTATATATTTTCGAGAGTCAAGGTATTAGACTTGACCCTTTATAGGTCTCCACCCAACTAATCGTCTAGCCACATGGTGCTAGACTTGGCCCTTACTGGCCTCTATCCAACAATAGCTCAGTCATAGTATTTAGTTGGAGGACTTTCTACTTCACAAGTTTATGTAAAATGAAGCTGACATGATCTTTATTTTTTTTTTGTCACTTTTCTTTTGATCAATTTCATTTTTAGATGGTATTGAAATGTTTGAGCAACGAAGGTCTACACTCAACAAAAATCTATCTATTAAGCACTCTATCAACCTATTCCTGGGAAGGCAAGCTTACAACGATGCTTGCTTCTTTGGCCATCATCCATGGAGAATTTAGCGTGAAAGGATCGTCACATCTAAAGCAAAGTCTAAATATAGTACCAGCTTTTGATAATCGGAAACTAGTTGATGATAAATCAATCTTACATCTCACCAAATGTATTGTTGATCACAACTAGCAACCATCATATAACTCTGCGCTACAAAATTCAACGCAACCTATTACAAACTACTGGATTGCAAGAAGTGTTACGTTCTTGCTCATGCGACACATTTTGCCCGCCTTCTTATGATGGGAATCAAGTATGCTAAGATTCTTCATTTTTTGAAATTATTTTATACTTAGCTGTTTAGACTTATTTATTACTATAAGTGCATAATAATCACTGATTTATTGTGGTTAATCTTTTAGCTTGACGGTTAATTTCAGGTCCCAAAATCAGCTAAAGGAAAAATCCAGTTTAACTATGAAAGTCAAAGACTTAAATATGATCACTACTTGCAACCCACTACTAGGTATGTTATTTCAATACATATAAATATATAATGACATATTAAATTATTACTCCGTAATTGTTATGCACTTGCCCACACATATACAATACTCTTAGCAATTAAGAAAATATATAAATAATTATTATAGTCTCAGTAATTGTATAGAAGTGAAACAGACTAACAATTTGGTTTGGATAGATTATTATTGATTTTTTTTTTGAGCTAATACCCAATATAGTCCTCGACTATAGTGGTTTTACTCAATTTAGTCCTAAATTACTTTTTGTGCTCAATTTAGTCCTCGACTTTGATGATTTTACCCAATTTAGTCCTTTGTTAAAAATTCTGTTAGTTGACCCTTAGAAATAGGATCCTAATGGTAATTTCTCATCCTTCGTCCCATTTGCTTCTTCCCCTTATTAAGATCCACGCAGAAATGTAAATCTTTATACCCAAATATTTATTTACTCTGTATTTATTTATTTAAGGTTGAAGTTGATTCGGTATGAAAATGTGCATTTTTGCGTTGATCTTAATAAGGGGAAGAATAAGGAATCATCCCAAATGGGATTAATGATGAGAAATTACTATTATGACCCTATTTCTAACGGCCAACTAACAGAACTTTTAACAAGAGGACTAAACTGTGTAAAACCATCAAAGTCGAGGACTAAATTAAGCACAAAAAGTCATTTAGGACTAAATTGAGTAAAACCACTATACTCGAGGACTATATTGGGTATTAACTCATTTTTTTTTTTTTGAAACCAGATTATTATTGATTCAAGATTAACAAACAGATTGTTTTGTCTATGCAGAGGAGAAGAAAGCAGAGGAATCTTATAAAACATTTTCGCACGTTTCAAACAATTATTTTGGTGAAAGTTTAAGAGTTAATACTGAAGACAAAATATTGAGAAGTCAATTTATGATTGATAAGAACTAATTAGAAGATTGATTTTCTCATTATGTTCACAGCAATATATATAAGTGATTCAATTCCAATTTTTCTCTATCATGGATGCATTGAATTTCAGTGAATGCATTATTGAACCCATGATCTGATATCACTCATTAGGATCAAGCGTTTACCAGACACACCAAAAGCTATAGCTAGTAGCGAATGTTCAACTTATATATTTTCTTATTTATAAACCGTCATCACATTGTTTGAGACATGCTAGGTGTTGGACTTAGCCCTAAGGGGTTTTACTAGCCTCCGTCCAACAATTTCCAACCACCGAATATTAGACATGACCCCTTTATTGGTCTTACCAACAAATATACATTACATTAGTTTAAAATTTCTGATGAATGACTCATATATGACCAAAAAAAATCATGGAAGTGTTGCTCTCTCATTATTTGCTAGATATTTAGTCCGAATGTTTTAAAGAGACATTTGTAATTTACTCTTGTAAATAATATTATTCATTGTATTATATAAATGAGTGTATTTATTAGCATATATAATACCTTATTTATTTAAGAATAGTTTAATCTTGAGAGGTAATTGTATGCTTAGCTTATATATTGTTGTGATTAAGTTATAAAAATGCAATCATTTCTTCCCCTCCCCACTCCACCTAGTGGGGAAAACAGCAGAACTCATTCAAAAATTAAAACACACTACAATCTATAGTTTCAAACTCATTCGAAGTGATACATTAAGTACTGAATTGATATATACACCTTAAGTTTCAAATTGAAGCACCTTAAGCTTCGAACTGATGCACCTTAAGTTGGCTTCGAACTGATGCACCTTAAGTTGGAAAAGTTAAGTCCTGAAGCTTTAAATTTATGCACCTAGAATATGAAAGTTAATATTCCTAATAAATCAAAATTGTGCGCCTTAAGAGTTAAATTTATGCACCAAAATTGATTCACCTACAGTCTGTAAGTCACGCACCTTAAGAAATAAACTGATGCACCTTAAACTAGAAAGTGATGTAACTTAAGCTTTAAGCATGCACACCTTAACCTATAAACTTACGTACCGTTAACTTTAAACTTAAGCATCTTAAGCTTTAAATTTATGCACATAAAGCTATAAACTTACTCACCTGAAGTTTTGAACTTATGCAAAATTACCATATTGCCACCGAATTTTTTTTTTTTTTTTAATTTTTCTTGATTCTGGACTGTTGATTTTGGCTAGATCAATGGCGGAGAGTTCACCCCATTTTTTACCCGAGAGCTCATTCCCATTTGATCTCTAATGTGTGTCTATATATATATATATATATATATATATATATATATATATATATATATATATATATATATATATATATATATTGCAAACTAAAGAGAAAAATTGATATGGAATGATCTACAACTCTAAATTAAAGAGAAAATTTTGTGAAAATTTTGTAGCTATTGTAAACTTTGAATTTGCATTGAGCAAAGCTTCAGAGTGCATCTAATAATTTGTGCAAGTCTGTTGCACTTTAACATGTCAACGTATACACTTTGATGCTTTGGTTAGTGCATATTCAAAGTGTGCAATAATTATTCCAAGTGTGCAATTATTTATATATATATATATATATATATATATATATATATATATATTATAGGAGTAACTGCTTTAATTTTTTGCGTTTGTGTTTTTTTAAACCTTTGTTTCCATTGTAGAGTACTCAAACATAACCAAACATCAATATTGATAATTTTTTCAATTCCACCCTACTACCAAACATGCAAAATACTTTCACCAATACCCATTACCATTACCAAGTACGTATTTGACTCTCATTCCAATTATGATTCCCATGTGAGAACCAAACACAACCTAAATGTTATTTATTGTGGTGGAGTATATTTGATCAAAATCAATTCCGGATCTCTCGTAAATCCTTAAACTACCAATCTTACTTTATGTTACACCACCTCATTATTTCATTCTCTTTCGTATGAACATTCATTTCTAACACGCAAGGTTAACATTCTTTGCTTTACGTGTCATAAAGAGAATACATTTCTTTTTAGTGAGCTGAACTATACCTTAACTATTCTTTTCTATTTTAAACCGTTAAGGTCCTTCTAGCGCTCTACTATTGTTCTAAGTTTTGGATCGAGATCATCATATAACATGAGCAAACACAAAAATAAATGTGTTATCGACATATATAATATTTTTATCATATATTTCTCTCAAATTTATAAAATTAATGACAATGTCTAAATCAATTAGATTCTTGTTATTTAATTTCTCACAGATATTTAAATATGATCGTTTCGCATCCCAATATATATTATGAATATTTGCTACACATATAAACTTATCAGAGCAATATTCTTTACAAGATTTTAAAAGCAACAATGTTTATTTTCTTTACTATATTTAATTTTTCGTTGATTCTAATGTTTTACCCTGATAGAATTCCTACACTCCTGATGCCTCAGTATATACATTCAGTTTATTAAAAATCATATCTTTCCCGCATAAGAATTAATGATTCAGCATACATCAAATTAAGGGTGTATTTGATTGGTGGGTTTAGGCATAAGGTATGGATCGTACTAAAGTGATTGTTATTGTTTGATTATAGGTTTTTAGAATACTACTATGGGTTTAGAATACCCCTATAAAACCCATACCATAATGGCAAATTATATCGTGGACCATGGTTCACAATGCACTGTGGACCAGGCCATGATCATAACTGATACTGCAGTTGTGTTGAACGGATACTTCAGTTGTGCTGAAAAGATACTGCAGTTGTGTTGAAAGGAAACTGCAGTTGCACGGAACATAGGCCGTTCATTTGTTCCACACAACTGCATTATCCGTTCAACACAGCTGCAGTATCTTTTCAACACAACTATTGCAGTTCCAGATGAATGACACAGCCTCTGTTCTGCACAACTGCAATTCCTTTTCAACACAACTGCAGTATCCTTTCAACACAACTACAATATCCTTTCAACACAATTGCAGTATCAACCATGATCCATGGTCCACAGTATAAGTACTGTACCATAATACCGTCAGGTGAGACCAATTCGAATGATTATAACACAAGATGCCATGATTCCCTATACAAAAAGAGAATGCTGCACAATCATATTTGGAATGTTCTAAAAGCAAGATAGAAGAAAAAAGAAAAAGAGCAGGAACTAGCGAATTCTATCTTTCCACAGTCATTTTGTTTAACTAATAATGTTTTTTTTTTTTTTTATTATACTTTGAGTAAATTTGAAGTATGAAGAAAAGGTATAGTATCCAATTACTTTAATTTCCCAATTCTTTTGTAACTTGGGTTTGTTTTCTCTTTTACTTTTCCTTCCTTGCACTGGATGCCGTAGACAGTCTTATGATTCACTCCCCACAAATAAAGGTGGTTACAGATTGATTTAATCGAAGTATAAATATTATTTGCACCGAATATGAAACAATATAAAGCATACCCAAGCAACAAGAATATTAAGTATACTTAACGTTATCATTACTTGCACCGAGGATAAACGTAAACTGCTTGCGCTCTATAGTGTAAACGTTGTACTTTATAGTTATATTATATACACTTTTTACTTGCACACTTGCACCTGAACTTTGAAACGCAAGTATGACACTATGGAGTGCACTTAACAACACCATTTAGTGCAGCAATATAAAGTATATCCGAGCAAGAATATTAAGTGAACATAACGTTATCATTAATTGCACCAAATGTGAAAAGTAAATTACTTTCACTCTGTAGTATAAATGGTTGCACTATATAGTGATATTACTTGCACATTTGCACATGAACTTTGAAGTGCAAGTAATAACACTACGGTGTGTTGTTAACATCATAGAGTGGAACAATATAAAGTACACCCGAGCAACAATATTCGAGTTATTTATATACAAAATTAAATACCACCGCATTTTTTTTAAATTACTTATGATCTGTTAAATCTTTCTAGAATTGAAGGACAACTCAGATTAGTTCCTCTATATATATATATATATATATATATATATATATATATATATATTATTCAACTTCATACTTTATATGTATAAAGGAGATGAATATAAAGCAGAAGGCAAAACAGTATACTACTTTAATTAGACGACATTCATAAGCAAGGAATTATATTTATTCCTTCTTTATTGAATTTGATATGCTATATAAAGGAAATGGGCTATGAGCATCCTAGTACTTGTACAATGTACAACTTAATTAACCACACTTTCTGTGACAAACTAACAATGATGTTCTCAGAACATCAAAGCCAGCTATTTTGTGTGGAAGCACACAGCTTTGGTGGCAGAGATTTCAATGTCAAGTATGGAGAATTCATCATCGTCAAATTAAAGGATTGGCAATTCTCAAGGGAAGTAAAACAATCACTAAATTCAACATTGCCAATTGCTAACTATGTTTTATCCATCAAGTAAGCTAAGATTTTTCATTTGTTGAAATTATTTTCAATTTAGTTCTTTAGACTTATTTATTACTATAACCACATTTACTCATTTTTTTATATTGATTTATTGTAGTTAATCTCTTTGCTTGACGGTTGATTGCATGTCCCAAAATCAGATAATAACGGAACTGTCCAATTTAACCGTCAAAATCAAAGATATATAATCACTGCTTGCTACCCACTACTAGGTACGTACTTGCGCACACCGTTATATTACACTCTTAATATTCGTATAGACGTGAAAAGATTAACAATATAATTTGGTTTAGATGGATTATTATTGATTCAAGATTAACAAACAGATTGTTTTGCCTATGCAGAGGATTGGAGAAGAAAGAAGAACGAGGAATCTTATAAAGCATATTTGCACGTTTCAAACAATTATTCCGGTGAAAATTTTAGAGTTAATACTGAAGACAAAATATTGAGAAGTCAATTTATGATTGATAAGAACTAATGAGAAGATTGGTTTTCTCATTATGTTCACGGCAATATATGAGTGAGTTAGTTTATAATTTCTTATGAATGACTCATATATGACCAAAAAACCATGGAAGTGTTGGAGAAAAACAAATTCTCTCTCATTATTTGCTACATATTTAGTCCGAATGTTGTAAGGAGATATTTGTAATTATATTTACTCTTGTAATTAATATTATTCATTGTATTATACGTAAATCAGTGTATTTATTAGCATATATAATACCTTATTTATTTAAGAATAGTTTAATCTTGAGAGGTAATTGTATGCTTATATATTTTTGTGATTAAGTTATAAAAACGCCATCATTTGTTACCCTCCCAACTTCACCTAGTGGGGAAATCAGCAGAACTCGTTCAAAAATTAAAAGACACAGCAATCTACTTGATCTACTTTTGATTTGATTTAGTATAAAATGACATTTTAATTGATTATTTTGTTGCACAAATATATTAGTAGATCTACTTTTGATTTGAGTCGGGTCAATGCAGATTTGAGTTCTTCTAAGTGAGACCAAAAAAAAAACGATATAATTGTATGTTCGAAATGGATAATGAATGAATGAAAAATTGAGTTTCAAAGTAGATCCACTTGAGTTATAAATTGGTATAATGATTGGACTATGTGATACTAATATTATGAACTGCATTTTTTCAATTGAGATGAGAAGACACTCATACGAAAGGACAGAGTATTGAGGCGATGACGGTGCTCTACCGGAAGGATATTCCGTTAGAGCCTTAGCTATTCTACCTTCGGAAGGAGTGCTCTCCTTTCGGTGGAATTAATTATGTGCTCCTTTTTTCCTGTTTAGTACCTTTCTGGTGTCACATTCTAGGTGTACCGTTCTGGAATGCGTTAATTATAATATGTAGAATTTAATTTCTATTAATTCTAATTTATCTTTTGAGAATCAACGTTTGCAACGGCAATGTTAAATTTCATATTAAATTATCTATTAAGGAGGTTACAAAAATTGATTTTAAATCAGTGATTAATGACATGTTAACCGTTAATTTGACCAACTCCTCTATATATACCAAGTTGAGCAATTGATTTTGATACACAACAACGAAATTAATTGTCTCTTAAAAATTCTTCTCTCTAAATTTCTGCTTTTCCTCCTCTAAAAGAACTTGTGTTCTTTCTTATTCTTGTTTGCTGGATTTCATATTGTTGATGAGTGCTCAACTTTTAAATAGTAAAATTATTTTATCATGGAAAACATAGGGTACAACGTACGTTCCTAGCTCCTTGGGAGGTAGCGAATAAAGATGGAAAAAGTGTGAATGTCACACGACTCAAATTTGATCCCATAAAATTTTGTTTTAGTGCTTGTATTTTTCAGATTTCATTTAGATTTTTGCGAATTTTCCAAAATGGTATTGTTTTTACCAAAGCAATGTTTTTCCATGAAAATGATGTTGATTTTCTCCAAAATTATGTTATTTTTTTCTCCTAGATGATACAATCTAATTTCTACATATTTATAAAAATTTCATCACATTATTTTTCAAATATAGATTTCATCTGTATACTATTTTGCAATGAACAAATGATGAGATTAATTCCTACACGCATGCATTCACATATATATGCATGGTGGCATATCACAGCATGTTTGGTTCACGGAATGAATTTTGAGGTAATAGGAATGCTATTACATAAAGAATAGAATAGGCAATGAATAGAATACGAATTGTATTCTATTTTTTGGTTCGCGAAAGGAATAGACTTTAGAAATCATATTACAGTGTTTGGTTGGTTTAAGCAATAGAAATGAAATATGTTTTAAAAGACATAAATAAATATGTTTTAAAAGACATAAATAGTAGTAGTAGTTAATTGGGCAAGAAAAATTATCAAGTAGTAGGACCAAATTCGTAATTTCGCAATAGTTGAGATACCATTTCGGTAATAAACTCGTAATATTATATTATATATTTTAACATCTTTTCATTTTTTAAAAATTTTTTTATTTAAATTCATAATAATATAATTTATTTTTGTACATCGCATGGGTACCTAGTATGAAATAAATAAAAAGGATCCAACATATGAAAAAGGGAATCATCAATCATAGACTTGATCATAATTTTACAGTTTTCATTTTAAAACTGATATACCATCAATTCCTTCCTTCCTTTTTTTTTTTTTTTTTTTTTTTTTTCATAATATGATGTTTACTAAACATTTTCTAATTCTTATTCATGGAAAATAATTTAATTTTTAAAATTTGAAATTTTCTTTTATAATTATCAGAGCAGTAAGAGTTAAGACTAACGGCTCTTTTTTGAGAATGTATTTAAAACAAACAATTCAATTATTCAACCTCTCCCCGTCTATCTCTGTGCTCTCTCTTCCTCTCTTCCTCTCTCTCTCTGGAGACCAATACACCATTTTAAAGGTAAGATCAATCAATTTCCCCTCTCCGATCATTATTATGTTTCCTTCTTTCTTATAAAAATTTCAGGCACTTTCTATTGCACACAATTGCTTTTTTACTTTAATTTGTTCAGTTGTTATATAAAACACAACGAAAGATTTATGCGGTTGAAACGCCCAATTTCTCAGAAAACCATTGTTTTCGCTAACCTGAAGATTGTGGTGCCCGCTTATCGTTCATCGTCCCAGTCACTTTGCGTTGATCATTTCTGAGATTTTGAGAAGAAATTGCCTGGAGACACGGCCGTATTCTTTGTCAGGATTATCAAGATCATATGTGGTCAGAGCTATGAGGAAGAAATTTTCGGATAGTTCGAAATCTTACTCTTCATTTTTCGGTAATGGATTTAATGTGTTTTCTTTTTGCATTCTTGAATGTGAATTTTTCTTCTTTGTGATTTATATGACTTTAAAATTTTAAATTTTCATCTCTTTTGTATAAGAAACTTGAAATTTTTCTGTCACTTTTAGTTCATTTTTACAATCCCAAAACAGACCTAGGTATTTTTTTCCCTGTATTTCCAGGATTATATACAGTGATATAAATATTACAATCATTAATTGATCACTGAATGTCTTGAGTAAACAAGAGTTCCCATTTTTGTTTTTGATATCAAGTTTGATTTTTTTTTTATTTGAAAAAGGTTAATGATTTACAAGAATGCTTTATGTTAACAATTAATCTTCTATTAAATCCAGTTCCATCTAGGAAAACTTCATTTTTTTGCTCAATCAGTAGTTGGAGGAAATACAAAATTAAATATATTGTCGAAGGAAAAGATTTATGTTGGTTAATGATGCATTACTGCCATTATTAAATGTATAAAAGAAATATTAACTTCTTAGGATATGTCTTAGAGAAGGGTGTGAGGATGAGGCCAGGTGGGATGGAAGGGGTGAGTTCAGTTTGGCTGAAGCAAAAAAATTGATCAGAAGAAGGGGAGAGGTGACAGGGCAAAGCAGTAGCAGGCTGATGTGGTATAAAAAATGTTGGTTACAGGGGATTCCTTGGAAAATGTCCTTCATGGCCTGGAGGGTCTTTAGAAATAAAGTTCCAACTGATGATGTACTGAGTAGGTTTGGGTTCAATGTGGTGTCTAGATGCTTTTGCTGCAATGATCCAAAACAATGCACTTTGCCACATGTGTTCTGTACTGGGGATGTGGCAAGGGAGGTCTGGACATATTTTGGGCAAACATTGGGAGTGAGGCTACACATGTATGGGATTAGGCAGGTGTGCTATGACTGGTGGGGGAGGGAGTCAGGGAGGTGCAATAGGTTGATCAAGTTTATCAAAGAAAGGTTGCCCGTGCTTGTAATCTGGGAGCTCTGGGTACAATATACAAGTAGCAGATATGGCAGTGGGGGGTTTCTGTGGCTCGGATCATTTTTAAGGTTGTCAAGGGTTTATCTGAATGCATTATTAGAAAATGGCCTGAGTGGGAGCGTTTCGCTCCAAATTGGAAGTTTATGCTCAGAAAGGCAGAAGGGTTTGGGTGTGAAAGAGTGACAGTAAGGTCAAGCTGGTGTAAGCCTCCAAGAGGTTGGTTGAAAGTGAACTATGCTGTTGGAGTTGAGAGGGAGAGTTGTAGCTTCTTCGTGAGGGATGGGGAAGGGCTATTTTGTGTAGCTGGGGTCTGTTCAAATGGAGCATCTCTGGGGTTGGGCTTGGCACTGGATGATTTGGTGAATCTTATGCTCCAGGGGTGCTGGGATTGGTGTAGGAGGCTGGGAATGACTCAATTAATTGTGGAATCTGATGAAGAGGGCTGTACTGGAAGGAGTTGGCCTCAGGAGTTAGTATGCAAGGTGCAAAAGTGCAGTATAAGGGTCAATAATGTAGCTGGTATTCTGGCTGATAAGTGTGCTGGGCAAAATGTGATATACTGGAAAGTTGGTGGATTACCAAGGGCACTTTTGCAGCTGCTGGAGTTGGACGGGAGGCCATATTTTGTGGCCAAACCTGGGAGGGATTTTGTGTGGGATCCTGGTGGCCTTACTGGCTAGCTGGGGTCTGTTCTAACATGGTTTCTGTGCAGGTTTTGGCAGCAGCTGGGGAGGGATTAAAGAGGTCATCTGGTGCTCATTGACAGCAGATCTGCAACTGCAGAAATGATGCTGGTTTTTGGAAAATAGAGTTAATTTGGTGTTAATGTGCAGGTGGTCTGAACTAGTAAGTCAAAGCAGGTGCTGAAGTGAATGCTCCCATCCCATTACTGTCATTGCATGATCTCTTTGGGGGGGGTCTGTAGAGGCAGGGGGGGGGTGGGGTGGGGTGTATGCTTGTGTGCCTGTATTTGTCTGTGTGTTTGTTTGAGATGGTGATGCTCACCACTGTTGCTTAGAGCTAGTATGAATTGCTGTGTATGCAAATGAGTGGGAGAAAGGGTGACCCATTGCTTAGCTCTTGGAGATAAAGGGGTCTTCTCCAAGTGCTAAGGGTGGAGAAGGTGTTTGAAAATCTGAATTTGCAGTAAAAGGTGAGGAGTGAGGGAGTTGTGACCATTGCTTAGGTCCAGATGTAAAGGCTCCTCTCCACAAAAATGTAGAGATCTGCAGGAGAGGGGTTGTCTGTGGCCTAAGGGTGGGAGGAGTTTAGATGCCATTGCTCTTGGATAAAATACAGAGATCTGTACCTAGGGAGTGACATGTGGTTTGAGGGTGGCTTGAGGGTGCCATTGCTTTATTTGCAGGCTGCAAAGGCTCTTCTGACCAAATGCAGAGAAGGGATGGCAGCTAGCACTTGGTATGCTGATTTTGATTAATTAGGTTAGATAGCTTGTGCATTGCACTTTGATTGATAGAGTTTACTCCTTTGTACTTTGACAGCAATGGTTGGCCACTTTTGGGCTGTTGAAGTAGAAACCAGAACAGTAGGTAATGTACGTAGGAAACTGTATATTGCATCTTTCAAGTATTTACAAGCTACTATTTATACATAAGCAAGAGTAGGGAAATGGACTCTCAGCCACTCAATTCAAATTTGAATTGAGAAGCTGAGAGTGAATCACTCAACTAACACTCCCCCTCAAGCTGGAGCATAAATATCAACCATGCCCAGCTTGTTACATATATATTCAACCCGACTCTTACCCAGACTCTTTGTAAACACATCAGCTACTTGATCAGCACTTCGAACATGCACTGCTGATATCAACCCCTGCTGCACCTTCTCTCGTATGAAATGACAATCCACCTCAATATGCTTGGTTCGCTCGTGAAAAACAGGATTATTAGTAATGTGTATGGCAGCACGATTATCACACCATAAATTCACTGGTAGCTGCACCTCTACACCAACTTCCCTCAAAATATTGTGTACCCAAACAATCTCACTCGTGACGTGAGCCATGGCCCTGTACTCAGACTCTGCACTGGACCGGGCTACGACACTCTGTTTCTTGCTCTTCCATGAGACCAAGTTGCCTCCCACAAACACACAATAACCTGTAGTTGACCTCCTGTCACTCGGAGACCCAGCCCAATCAGCATCAGAAAATGCCTCAACACTAGTGTGCCCATAATCTGCATACAAGACCCCTTTCCCGGGAGCACCCTTCAAATATTTCACGATCCGGATGGCTGCCTCCCAATGAGTCTGTGTAGGTTCACTCATAAATTGACTCACCACGCTAACAGGAAACGCAATATCAGGACGAGTAATAGTGAGATAATTAAGTTTTCCCACTAATCTCCTGTACCTCTCTGGATTGTCGAACGCCTCTCCTTCACCAGCTACAAGCTTAGCACCAGGATCCATGGCAGTGTCACACGGCTTCGCCCCCAGCATACCAGTGTCATCAAGCAGGTCCAACACATACTTCCTTTGTGAAAGAAAAATGCCTTTCTTGGATCGGGAAACTTCAATACCCAGAAAGTATTTTAGTATACCCAAATCCTTAGTATGAAATTCGTCCTTGAGAAAGGACTTAAGAGCATCAATTCCTCCAGCATCGCTCCCTGTGATTACTATATCATCCACGTATACAATTAATAAAACACAACCAAACTCAGTGTGCCTATGAAACACCGTATGATCACAAGCACTCCTCTGCATACCAAACTTGACGACTGCACTACTAAACCTTCCAAACCACGCACGCGGAGATTGCTTCAAACCATATAAGGACTTCTTCAGTTTGCACACCTTCCCTGACTCCCCCTGAGCAACAAACCCAGGTGGTTGCTCCATATAAACTTCTTCGGACAAATCACCATGTAAAAATGCGTTCTTCACATCTAGCTGATACAACGGCCAATGATTAACGGCAGCTAATGAAATGAAAATCCGTACAGAAGTCAATTTGGCTACGGGGGAAAACGTCTCTGTATAGTCAACACCGTACATTTGTGCGTACCCTTTAGCAACTAGGCGTGCTTTCAATCTAGCAACAGAACCATCCGGGTTCATTTTGACTACATAAACCCACTTACATCCAATAGCAGCTTTACCAGTGGGGAGATCAACAAGATCCCAGGTTCGATTCTCCTCAAGAGCAGCCATCTCCTCTTCCATAGCACGCCGCCAACCATCATGAGACAGAGCCTCTCTTAAAGACTCGGGAACAACTACGGACTCCAACTGAGACACAAAGACACGTGAAGAGGGTGACAGATCATTGTAAGACACAAACGAGGAAATGGGATGAACACAACGACGTTTACCTTTTCGAAGAGCAACAGGAAGATCTGTCGACGGAGATTGCGGTAAGGTAGAGCTGACTGGTGGGCGAGACGACACCTTTCGCACAACCTTCTTCGGACGCCTGTTATATACTTGAGTAACGGGGGGCCTGGGCATAGACTCAACCCAGGAGGATGGAACAGTAACGGTATATGTGAGAAACTCATTATCCTCTGTTGAAACAGTAACATAGTCTGGATGATCGAAGACCGCCCCACTATATATGGTGTCCTCAAAGAACGTAACATCGGCAGACACTAAATACCTCTTTAGCTCAGGGGAATAACAACGATATCCTTTTTGAGTAAGAGAGTATCCTAAGAATATACATTTAAGAGATCTTGGATCGAGTTTACCTTTCTGGGGGCGAATATCTTGAACAAAACAGGTGCAACCAAACACTTTAGGTGACAAGTGAAACAAAGGACTGGAGGGATACACGAGATGGCATGGAACCTGGGCTCGGAGGACACTAGACGGCAGCCGATTAATCAGAAAGCAAGCTGTATGAACAGCATCTGACCAAAATATTTTAGGGACTTTCATTTGAAACAACAGGGCTCGAGCGACCTCCAACAGATGGCGATTTTTCCGCTCTGCCACACCATTCTGTTGAGGCCTACCCACACACGAGGACTGGTGTATCATGCCATTCTGACTCATATAAGTTGAGAAGGGGCTAGAGAAATATTCAAGAGCATTATCACTACGCAAAACTTGAACATTTTTATTAAACTGAGTTCTGATCATAACACAGAAGTTACAGAAAATAGTGAATAACTCATCTCTAGACTTCATTAAATATAACCAAGTATGTCTCGAAAAATCATCTACAAAGGTTACGAAGTACCTAAACCCGGATTTTGAAGACACACGTAATGGACCCCACACATCCGTATGAACCAATTGAAATAACGACTCCACCCTATTATTGACCCGAGGTAAATAAGTTCCCCGACAGTGTTTGGCAAGTTCGCAAGACTCACACTGTAAAACAGATAAAGACTCTAAATTTGGACACAACTTCTTCAACGTAGGTAGAGACGGATGACCATACCGACAATGTAATTGGAAAGGAGTTGTATTTCCCAGCAGACTGACAGAAGCAACCCCACGAGAAACCAGTTGATCCAGCACATACAACCCACCAGTCTCCTTCCCTTTACCAATAATCTCCTTCGTCAACAGATCCTGGAATAAACAATAACCAGGGAAAAACAACACACAACAATTTAGAGCTCGAGTGATCTGACTTATAGAGAGTAAATTGAAAGGGAACTTTGGAAGATACAAAACAGACGAAAGAGATAACCCCGGAGTAGCAGTTGCATTACCTTTACCCAAGACAGTGGTGGAAGAACCATCTGCTAGGGTAACTGTAGTACCACAATCAAAAGGAAAATATGTGGAAAAGAGACTCGGATTACCTGACATATGGTCACTAGCTCCTGAGTCAATGACCCATTTCCGAGATGAAGAAGAAGAAACACAGGCGACAGGATTACCTGTTTGGACGAACGTAGCCGAACGAGATGACACAGAATCATGATTAGTTGGAGGCTGCGAGGAAGGCACCTTCAGCTGGTTGAACAAAGCTAACTCTTCATCAGTCACCACTATTGTATGTCCTTCTGGTTTCATGACAGAATTAGCAAACCTTTGTGGTCGAACCAGTTTCGGACATTGATTGCGCAGGTGACCGGGGTCTCCACAAGCATAACAAAATGGTTTGGGACACTGATTACGCAAATGATTCGGGTCTCCACAATTATAACATACCCTCGGTCCTCCGCGTCCTCCACCACGTCCTCCTCGACCACGCCCCCGGAATCGACCACCTCGATTATCGCTGCCATTCCCTTGTGACAGCAGTGCTTTCTCCTCACCCATATTGTCCTGTGATAAGAAAACGTGTCTTTCTGACACTTCCCCACTACTAATGTTACCTGATGCATTCTGGACCCTCGCAAAGACTTGATCTAATGATTCCAACTCTTTGTCCCCCAACAATTGTGACTTCAGAACATCATATTCTGTACCTAACCCCGAGATCCAACTAAACACAAGTAGTTGGTCACGCTGTTTCTTCATTTCAGCCACGTCATTTGAGATGGGCATAGCAGCACACAAAGCATCACTTGCACTCTTGAACTCATAATAGTAATCTCTAATGTCTTGTCCCTTTCGTGAAGGACGATAGACATCTTGAGACAATTGATACAACCTCCTTAGGTTGTATGTCCCACTAAACCATTTATGTACTAAATCCCATAATTCTTTCACAGTTGTACAATGCTTCATTGACAAAATTATTTTCTTGTCAATACAGTTAATTATTCGAGAGAAAATAGCTTTATCATCACTCTTCCACTGACTAATAGTGTCAGTAGATCCCGTTGTTGGACATACTTCTGTCAAGTGTCCATCTTTTCCCATGCCACCCAGATTAACATTAACTAGAAATTCCCACTCACTAAAATTGGACCCATCAGGTGCAAGAACCACATCAATTAGTTTAGATGGGGTTGACACCACTGTTATGGTCCTCCCTTCAGCCAAACAAACACAAACAACCAAACAATTCCAACAGAAACTGAAGCCTCACGCCACCCCTACACCACTGCCAACATAACACCCCATAAACCGTACCTGGGTACAACAAGGTCACTGAGACGAGACTGGCGAGCCAAAGATCAGCCGGAGAAGACGCCGGAAAACACCTCACGCGCCGGCGCGTGGACTCCGGGGCGGCGGACAGCGGCGGCGCGTGGAGGCGCGTCGCAACTCCGATGACGACACAATTTCTCCGGTGAGGTCGCCCCGTAATTCCGATCAATGCCCAGTAGGTTACTCCCTCTCACCATGGCTCTGATACCATGTTGAAGTAGAAACCAGAACAGTAGGTAATGTACGTAGGAAACTGTATATTGCATCTTTCAAGTATTTACAAGCTACTATTTATACATAAGCAAGAGTAGGGAAATGGACTCTCAGCCACTCAATTCAAATTTGAATTGAGAAGCTGAGAGTGAATCACTCAACTAACATGGGCCATCTGTACAGACTTTGTTTTTGATATATACATGCAGTTTTGATTAAAAAAAAAAAAAAAAAAACTTCAAATATTTTTACTATGGAGATGCCTTAACCCTTACGATTATCTTACATAAGAATTATAATGAATTTCAGATTTTCTTTACTGCTGAAGAAAATGTCTTTGTAGCTTACCTAGAAATATTTTAGTCTTGACTTCAGATTCAGTGACATGCCTAGCTAGGAACTTTATAGTTTATCACCTTCGGTGTCATGACTGTTGACACTGAAATTGAATGTGTGCAGGTTCTGAACATGCATTTGTCGGATATTGAAGTTGTCTCGATCCTTCTATGACACCAAAGATGATGATCTGACTAAGGATATTGACTCGGGTTTAGTTTGCTCTATTATGTGTGGATTTGCATTGCTATGATGCAGCAGTGCTGTAACATATTTTTGACAAAGGAATCAAGATGTTCTACTTGGTAAGTTTGATCCTTATGTTATTTTGTTGATTTGATATCTCACCTAGGAGTGAAAACAATGTATCCTTTTGATAATCCATTTACTGAGCAGATGATTTTGAACTAGCTAAAACATTGAAGCCCAAATGACTTGGCTTCAACAGTATGTGTTAATTCAAATACTTGTATTTTGCTATTCATTTCTAATGTATGAATGGAAAAAAATGCCACCGGATTTCTTGTGCTTCATTCTTTTTGAGCTTAGAGCTATAGCTAAAACCTAAAATATGAATTTTGATCATAAACCATACTTGATGTCTGGAACACTGAGGAAAAGTAGGAAATATGAATGAAATGTATGAAACTTTGAAATACTTGCACAATAACTCTTCTTTAGGAAATGTATGAGCTTTGTTTGTTTGTTTGTTTGTTTTTTTTTTTGTTTTGTTTTTGTCCCCAAGTGATTGAAACTCCCAATTACTGGTGCCCTGAACTTTGGATACTCCTTGTGATTTCAAATCAGATATTTGGTGTTTTGGTAGCTTTTCAAATTAATCTATGCTAAGCCATAATGATTTGTGAAAGTGAAGAGTTGTATTTGGCTATTTCAGAAACAGATAGAGAATTTTGAAGAGTTTATGAATTGTTTGGGCTAGGCACAAATGTTTGAGGTTTTGCTACAGAATACAGCTTTGTGAATGAAAAGGTATTTTTCTTTTGATCCTTGTATTTTGAGGAACTAATAAATTGTTTAAACTCTTTGGATTTCATCTCTACAATTGCCACTTGCTAAGTGCTTAAATTTAGTTTAAATATTGGACGCTCTGTGCCTGCACTTCTTAAGATGTCATAGGGTAGGCATATGTATATTTGTGTGGTTTATATCTTTTAATCTTTCACAGCTAAATGCATGTGTACTTTTATATGCGACGTATGTGTGCTTGTACAGTGTATAGATTATTTGTGAAATTGATTGAATGTGTTCACTTATGCCTAGTAATTAATTGTCTTCCAAATTGAATTTAGAGATAATACCTGCAACAATCTACTCTCCATGTATACTTAATGCCAATCTGTTCAACAAGATGTGATGCATATGCTAGTTTCATTAAAACACATGCTTTAGCAAACCTGTAAAGATGCTACTTATTATAGTGTTGTGAGGCTATTTAGTAAGGTTAAGCTTATAATCTCAGAAAGTGTCTTTGTTGTGTTCCCTTTAAACTGAGGCTGATGATTTGCAGAAATTCAATGCATCATTGTGAATTCCTACTGCCTACTTTCTGTTAGTTGATGCTTAGTACTCCTATTAGACTTTGCTGGAAAAGCTAACTTACCACAGACTAAAGGAATGGGATAGGGATACTACTGTAACTTCAGTACTTGAGAAAGGAATTTTAGCTCTCTCAAGACTGGACTATAGTAGTCTTGTACTTGGTGATATCTGAATGAAATTGAACCAAAAAAGTATGCTAAATGATACAAAAGAGCATAATGCTGTAATGGGTTTTGCCTTAGGTAACAAATAATGTATGCAATGAAGTTTCAATGTGCAAAATATTAAAATCCAATTCATTGGTTGGTTGGTCACAAGAAAAGTGATAGTTTGATATTAACAAATAATATACTAGCGAAGTTTCAAGTGGGTAGTGTTGAAACATCATGGAGCAAAATTAGGAATGTTTCCATTAGTATAGTGTTTGAGATAGTGGAGTGATTTAAGGAGTATTATTAGGTAGTGAATCATTTACCTAATATATAATATTAGGGTAGTGGATCACTTAGGCATGATTTAGGGAGTCTTGTCTCTCCCTCTCTCCTATATAAATATGTATAAGTCTATGAAGAAGTAGGTACAGAAATATAAGAATTATAACCATTTCTCCATCCTTGGTTATTCATTTAGTTTCTTCCTAACTGGCGGGTGGTGTTATTCTCCACCCGCCAGACCTTGATTCTTCCAAATTCAACAGGTAGGACACAAGAAAGAACTTCATCCTTTGGTTGCTGACAAGTAAATCACTTAAATTTTAGGGAGTCTAAGCTCTTGGTAAGGATGATATACCAAGTGATATGGTTCAAAAGTTTCAAAATGATTGCCTCTCATTTTAAAGTTTCAAAAATAGTTATAATGCACGAGCCAAACAATGCTATTCCTTCAACACTAACTTTGTATTGATGGACATATCCTTTTATGGTATATGAGGTCCTTTTATGGTAAAGAAACTTGTCCACAACTTAGCATAGGAAAAAAAATAATTTGTGATATAGTTTAGTAAATAAATGAATTAAAGAATTTTAGAGTTTTATTCTTTTCTAGAGGAAATTTTATTTTGGAATACTTAGTAAAGATCTGGAATGCATATATATCTTCTATATATAGAAATCAATATAGGTATTAGAACCAGAAATGGTATAGTTTGGCAAGTATTTTTCCATTGTGAGTACTGAAGACAAAAGTACTTCAGTTCAAATGCTATTAGTTTACATGTTCCAGGATTATATAACAATGAATTAGTGATATAAATATTACAATCATTAATTGATCACTGAATGTATCTTGAGTAAACAAGAGTTTCCATTATTGTTTTTAATATCATGATTGATTTTTTTTAATTGAAAAAGATTAAGCATTTCTTCAAGAATGCTTTTTATGTTAACAACTAATCTTCTATTAAATCCGGTTCTGTCTAGGAAAACTTCCTTCCTTCTGCCCAATCAACAGTTGGAAGAAATACAAATGTATTATTGTCATAGGAAAAGATTTAAGTCGTTTAATGATGCCCTGTCATTATTAAATGTATAAAACAAATATTAACTTCAAATGTTTTTACTCAATAGTATGTGTTAATTCAAATACTTGCTTTTTGCTATCCATTTCTAATGTATGGATGGAAGAAAATGCCACCGGATTTAATAATAGGCTCCTTGTGCATCATTAATTTTGAGTTCAGAACAATAGCTAAAACTTAAAATATGAATTTTGGTCATAAGGCACACTTGAGGTCTGGAACATTGAGGAAAAGTAGGAAATATAAATGAAATGTGTGAAACTTTGAAATACTTGCACAGTAAGTCTATAGGAACCAGTATTTTTGTTGTTTTTGTACCCAAGTTATTGAAACTCCCAATTACATGGGCCCTGAACTTCGGATACTCGTTGTTTCAAATCAGATATTTGGTTTCATGGTAGCTTTTCAAATTAATCTATGCTATGCCATATAATTTGTGAAACTGAAGAGTTATTTGGCTATTTCAGAAACAGATAGAGAATTTTTAGGAATTTATGAATTGTTTGTGCTAGGGACAAATGCTTGAGGTTTTGCAACAGAATACAACTCTGTGAATGAAAAGGTATAGCAGTCTTGTAGTTGGTGATATCTGAATGAAATTGAACCGAAAAATATGGTAAGTGATATAGAAGAGCATAATTCTGTAATGGTTTTTTCCTTGTTGATTTATTATTGCCCTTACTGACTGGTACTAGCATTGCATATGTGATTTTTTTTTTTTTTTTTTTTTTTGAAAAAATGCATATGTGATATTAGTAGTATTAGATCTTGTCATCTTGAAATAGGTGCATCCGAATGTAATGAAACTTGTCAGCAACTTAGCATAGGAAAAAAAATTAATTATTTGTGATATAATTTAGTAAATAAATGAACTAAAGAATTTTAGAGTTTTTTATATGTTTCAGTACTTTGACTACGCGTCACAGGTCTGTGGTTAATTGGTTTACCTATGGTAGCTGACAATATTCTAAAATATGCTTAACTAAAGTAAAATAGGCAACTACTAATAAACTGGAAAATAAGATAACTAAGTATATTGGTAGCAGAATCTGTATTGTATCAGTTTTATTCTTTACTATAGGAAAATTTATTTAATTGTTCAGAACAATTTATTCTGGTACTTCTCAATTACTCCATTCTTGCGACAAAGGTAAATGGTCTGAATAATATTTTTTTTTCTTCTAGTAATTTGTAGCTAAAATTTCAAACTAGGGTGTCGTTATAATAATAATAATAATAATAATAATAATAATAATAATAATAATAATATATTTATTATTATTATTATTATTATTATTATTATTATTATTATTATTATTATTATTATTATTATTATATTTAAACCAAGTAGTGCATGTGATGAGCAAGTGGGTGTGCGTTGGCAGCATCATTATGCTTAATGAGTATTATTCTGTGTGAGTGGGTATCCATGTGAGTGTGTATTATTGCAAAACATAGGCATGTGCGTGGAGTGGACATTTGCTTTGTTTATTATCTTTACTTTACGAGTTTACGTACTATATATAATTCAGCATACTAATATAAATAAGAAGCATAAACAAATTCCTTGTTCAGACTTCTCTCCAATTCTATTCCTATTCATACTTCTCTCTTTCTTTCAATTAATATATATAGATATATTTTCTTAAATATGCCTAACATTTGGTATCAAAGCGAATCAACCCTAAAATATTTCCCATTGTGAGATATGACAACGAATTTCAATATTGTATGGGCGGGTCCCAAATTGGATGGCAAACTCGATTACAATTATTCGTAAATTGTGATGACCACACATTTGAAAGCTCAAAATCTTTGGAATCCAAGAGTTGTATCCAACAGTCCAAGGGCGGAATTCAAGAATTGTATCCAAGAGAAGAATCCAACAAGTTCCCTACAAAGTTCGAGTGTTTCCTTAGCCATCTCATTGCTTACTTTGCATACTTTCCTTATTTATTCCCGTAGCCATCTCATCGCTTACTTTGCATACTTTCCGAGGGAGGAATGAGGCTGACTTAGCTACTTAGCTATTTGAGGGGAATGCATACTTTCCGAAGGAGGAAAGAGGCTGACTTAGCTATTTGAGGGGAAAAATAGCTGAGGCCGCACGAGATGTCGTTAGGGGAAAACGAGTCTGTGACACAAGACACCCTTAAAACGACTGGCTCTAATCAAAGATGTGGAGGATCTAGTAGAGGTTGTGGAAGAGGAAGTGGAGGATCTAGAGGAACAGGACGTGGTAAGGACGAGGTAAATCCAACCAAGGATGAGACAGAGATAATACCAAACAAGGTAAATTTTCATTTCATTGCTACAATTGTGGCAAGGATAGACACAAAATTACAAATTACTGGTATAAATAAGGACAATCATGAAGAATCAAGCAAACGTTGCTAAAAAATCTGGTGAGAGTTCTATTGAACTTGAAACCTTATTTTTGGCCAATAACTCTCGCGTAGAATATGATATACAATGCATGGTATAGTTTGCCGTAATGTAATGTGTCTTCTCTGGAGTTCAATCATCCATTCACTGAAATTCAATGCATCCATGATAGAGCAAAATTAAAATTCAATCACTGATATATGTTGCCGTGAACATAATGAGAAAACCAATCTTCTCATTAGGTCTTATCAATCATAAATTGACTTCTCAATATTTTGTCTTCAGTATTATTAACTCTTAAACTATCACCATAATAATTGTTTGCAAAAATGCTTTATAAGATTCCTCTGCTTTCTTCTCTTCGATCTGCCTAGGCAAAACAATCTGTTTGTTAATCTTGAATCAATAATAAACTATCCAAATTAAACCAAATTGTTAGTCTGTTTTACTTCTATTTCTATACAAATATTAAGAGTATAATAATTATTTATATATTTGCTTAAATGAAAATGATTCAAAATTAAAGTAAATTAATAAGAGTGTTGTATATGTGTGGGCAAGTGCATATCAATTCATAAGAGTACTGTATATTTCTATGTATTGAAATAAAATACCTAGTAGTGGGTTGCAAGCAGTGATTATATATATGTCTTTGACTTTCGTAGCTAAACTAGATTGTTCCTTTAGTTGATTTTGGGACCTGAAATTAAACGTCACGTTAAAAGATTAACCACAATAAATCAGTGATTCTTATGTGCTTATAGTAATAATATAAATAAGTCTGAACAGCTAAATACAAAATAATTTCAACAAATGAAGAATCTTAGCATACTTGATTCCTATCATAAGAAGGTGGGCAAAATGTGTTCCATAAGCAAGAACGTAACACTTCTTGCAATCCAGTAGTTAGTAATATGATGGTTGCTAATTGTGATCAAGTGATCAACAATACATTTTGTGAGATGTAAGATTGATTTGATGGAATCATCAACTAGTTTCCGATTATCAAGGGGTGACACTATATTTAGACTTCGCTTTAGATGTGCCAATCCTTTCACGCTGGATTCTCCATCGATGATGGCCAAAGAAGCAAGCATCGTTGTAAGCTTGGCTTCCCATGAAAAGGACGATAGCGTGCTTAATATAGATTGTTGTTGAGTGTAGACCTTCGTTGCTCAAACATTTCAATACTATCTAAAAATGAAATTGATCAAAAGAAAGTGACAAAAAGAGATCATGTCAGCTTCATTTTACATAAACTTGTGAAGTAGAAACTAGAAAGTCTCCAACTAAATACTATGACTGAATTGTTGTTGGGCCAGTAAGGGCCAAATCCAGCACCATGTGACTAGAGGGATTGTTGGGCGAGGCTGGTAAAGGACCAAGTCCAGCACCCTAGCTCTCCAAAATGTGTCTGTTGAGAAAGACATGTCCTTTGTTAGACTCAATAGACACAAAGAATCAATATTGACTCTACTAAGACTCAATTTCATGACCTCCTATATAGAAGAATCACTACTAAATGTCACCTGCATATTGATAATTAGAATGTTCTAAAAACAAGATAGAAGAAAACACAAAAAGAGCAGGAACTAGCGTGTTCTATCTTTCCAGTCATTTTGTTTAACTAATAATACTTTTTATTTATTTATTTATTATTATTATTGGTTATACTTTGAGTAAATTTGAAGTATGAAGAAAAGGTATCCAATTACTTTAATTTTCGAATTATTTTGTTAAGTACTTGGTTTTGTTTCTTCTTTTACTTTTTCTTCATTGCACTGGATGCTGTAGACAATCTTATGATTCACTCCCCACAATGTTTGGTTTAACCAAATTAAAGAGTCTAAACTGAATCATGCATTGCACAAATTAATCATAAATCGTAGCTGTATGAGAATGTTACGGTTAATTACGGTTAAGATTTTTTATTTTGGTAAACCATGAAGCATTGCTTATTATCTGAACCGTTACTTTAAAAAAAAATACTAACAAGATAGGACTATGAGTTGACAGTCCACATGTGTATTTTAAAGATTCACTTCGTCTAGGTAAAACTAAGTACAAGTCATTTTTTTCTTTAATAAATTGCAATGCTTTAAATATTAAAACATAAATAGAAAAATTAAGATTTTTAAATATGAAATTTAATATGTTTATTTAATTTATATTTCAACCTTTTTGTTTCATGCGTATTTGAAAATGAATTGTATTGTATTATTTTTATTTTTTATATGATGAGGAAAACTTGTAGTCACTAACTAATTTTGTGTACTGAGTAAACACCAATCCTATTTAGTAGCTTGCAAATCATGCAAGAAATGGCAAGAATTGATTTTGTGGCCGTAAGGTACCAAAATCATACTCCAACCATTCCACCATATGGCAAAAACTTGTGTGGAACCGTCTCACCATGAGACAGGTCGGGTCGGGTCACGATGCAAATGTAACACTTATATGCACAAATGTCATACTTATATGCTCAAATGTAATACTAATCCGGACTAAATTTTTGTTACTTATTAGGGTAAATGTAATACTTTTAAGGGAAAATACAATACTTTTACATTTCGATTTAAAAGTATTACATTTTTCCTCAAAAGTATTATATTTGCCCTTATAAGTGAGAGTCACTTGTCAACATTACTTATTATAAAAAAATGTATTACTTTTTCTCTTATAAGTAACAAAAATTGTATTTTTGATTAGTGTTATATTTGACCATATAAGTATAAGATTTGCACATATAAGTATGACATTTGCATGGTGCTTTGACCCAACCCGACCTGTCTCACGAATAAGGATCCGTGAGACGGTCTCACACAAGTGTGACCCCCACCATATATGTCGTCCATTGGTATTATGCGTACTAATTGTATGAAACTATTTGGTTAAAATACAATACAATTACCACAAAACGGTAATTTTTACATTTTAAAAATTTCAGCAATTTGGTCCCTAGAAAGATTTAATTCACGAAATTTTAAATAATTCGAGGATCAAATTGGTTGAAACTTAAATTGATTCCCCCCACCCCCCACCCACACCCCCACACACACATAAAACTTCCGTTTGAAGCAAGGAAGCTATATATTCCTTCAATTCCTAATTAATATATTCAACTTCATACTTTATATAAAGGAGATGACTACAAAGCAGCAGGCAAATTAATATACAACTTTAGACATTCATGAAGCAAGGAATTTATTCCTATTCTTTACTCAATTTGATATGCTATATAAAGGAAATGGATTATAGGCATCCTCGTACTTGTACAATGTACAACATAAACACCCTTTCTGTCACAATTCACAAACTAGCAATGATGTTCTCAGAACTTCAGAGGCAGCTACCAACTATACACATTGATGAGAGTATTAACATGGAGAATGTGTGGGTGGGAGCACTCAGCCTTGATAGCAGAGATTTCAATGCCAATTTTATACATTGTATTGCAGATTATATTTTCGTCTTCAAAAAGGTTAGTTAACCTACTCATTATATATGTCTCTGGTCGGGGTGGGAAGGTATTATGTACGTGTATTTAATTAATTAGTATAGAATGCTAGGATCAAACGCTTACCACGCCAAAAGCTATAGCTAGTAGCGAAAACGTAACATAAAATGAAGCTGACATGATTTTTTTTGTCACTTTCTTTTGATCAATTTCATTTTTAGATAGTATTGAAATGTTTGAGCAACGAAGGTCTATACTCAACATCAATCTATCGATTAAGCACGCTTTCGTCCTTTTCATGGGAAGCCAAGCTTACAACGATGCTTGATTCTTTGGCCATCATCCATGGAGAATCCAGCGTGAAAGGATTGGCACATCTAAAGCGAAGTCTAAATATAGTGCCACCCTTTAATAATTGGAAACTAGTTGATGATTCCATCAAATCAATCTTACATCTCACCAAATGTATCACTGATCACAACTAGCAACCATCATATTACTAACTACTGGATTGCAAGAAGTGTTACGTTCTTGCTTATGGAACACATTTTGCCCGCCTTCTTATGATGGGAATCAAGTATGCTAAGATTCTTCATTTGTTGAAATTATTTTCTACTTAGCTGTTTAGACTTATTTATATTATTACTATAAGCACATAATAATCACTGATTTATTGTGGTTAATCTTTTAACGTTTAATTTCAGGTCCCAAAATCAGCTAAAGAAACAATCCAGTTTAGCTGCAAAAGTCAAAGACATATATATAATCACTGCTTGCAACCTACTACTAGGTATTTTATTTCAATACATAGAAATATACAATACTCTTATGAATTGTTATGCACGTACTTGCCATCACATATACAACACTCTTATTAATTTACTTTAATTTTGAATCATTTTCAATTAAGCAAATATATAAATAATTATTATACTCTTAATATTTGTATAGAAGTAAAACAGACTAACAATTTGGTTTAATTTGGATAGATTATTATTGATTCAAGATTAACAAACAGATTGTTTTGCCTATGCATGCAGATCGAAGAGAAGAGAGCAGAGGAATCTTATAAAGCATATTTGCACGTTTCAAACAATTATTCTGGTGAAAGTTTAAGAGTTAATAAT
Source organism: Ipomoea trifida (assembly GCA_003576665.1). Lineage (NCBI taxonomy): Eukaryota > Viridiplantae > Streptophyta > Magnoliopsida > Solanales > Convolvulaceae > Ipomoea > Ipomoea trifida. The sequence goes on along the minus strand of CP025647.1, from coordinate 9,949,399 downwards.
ATTGAAGACAAAATATTGAGAAGTCAATTTATGATTGATAAGAACTAATGAGAAGATTGGTTTTCTCATTATGTTCACGGCAACATATATGAGTGATTGAATTTTAATTTTTCTCTATCATGAATGCATTGAATTTCAGTGAATGGATGATTGAACTCCAGAGAAGACACCTTACATTACGACAAACTATACCATGCATTGTAGACCATGGTCAAAAAATAACCTTTAAATTTTGTATATGTAGTTAACACATTTTGTACTTGTAGTTGAAAGTTTTTGTACAGGTAGCTATCATATTATGTGTCAGCAATTATCAAGTACAGAATTTTTGTATCAGGGTTGCAATATGAACCCTAGTCCCTGGTATAACAATTGTTACATTACTTTAAAATTTCTGATGAATGACTCATATATGACCAAAAAATCATGGAAGTGTTGGAGAAAAACAAATTCTCTCATTATTTGCTAGATATTTAGTCCGAATGTTTTAAGGAGTTATTTGTAATTTACTCTTAGCTTGTAAATAATAATAATAATAATACGAGTATTCGTATGAAATAATAATAATAATAATAATAATAATAATAATTATTATTATTATTATTATTATTATTATTATTTTAATATTAATTATTTAGAGTAAAAGTTGTGTGCTATTAAAAATTAATTCTTGGCTATTAATATACCCATATGGGTAATTAAAACTAATTATTGTGCCATATAATATATAAAAATTTAAGTTTATTAATTAAAAATAAGTTAAGTTTGAGTAAGATATGTAAATATATAAATTAAATTTTTTCTACAAATCTCAAACACAATCTCCTTCGTCCATCTAAACTTTTTTTTTTTTTTAAATGGCGGCATTTATTTGAATAAGTACAAATTTGAATGAATAAATCATGTGTATTTATCCCAAAAAAAAAAAAAATGTATGTTTACGCTTCCTAATTTAAAAGCTATGGGTATACAACCTTCTTGAACTATTCATGTATATTTTGAGTAAAATGATAGATGTACATTATTTCTTCTCAAAAAGGTTGAATCTTTAACCCCACGCAAATTTTATTGTATATTATTTCTTCCCAAAAGGTGGAATCTCCAACCCCACGCAAATTTTATTGTGGACCGCAAATGCATGGTAGTCCATGTATCAAAACGATATCGTTTTGATTAATGAAAAGAAATGGCTAAAACGGCATCTGTTTCGTGCCGTTAACTCTGTGTGTATAATATATTCAGTTTCATTTCATATACACTGCAATTTTCTTTCAACACAACTACAGTTTCTTTTCGATATAACTACAGTTTCATTCAACATTGTACACACAAATATGTGAAACTGTTATTCAGTTTCCTTTCAACACAACTACAGTTTCTTTTATAATACACTGCGGTTTCCTTTCAACAAAACTACAGTATCATTTCGATATAACTACAGTTTCATTGGACAATATACACTCAAATATGTGAAACTGTTATTCAGTTTTATTTTATATACACTGCAGTTTCCTTTCAACACAACAACAGTTTCATTTTAATATAACTACAATTTCATTTGATAATATAAAAACAAATGTGAGGCAGTACTAGCCTAATAGTTAGAAGACATTTTATGGTATTAACTCTTATAAATATTTCACTACATTTTTATAAGTATAGATTTCATACATCTACTATTTTGCAATGAACGAATGATATTAATTTCTAAGTACACGCATTCACATATATATATATGTGGGCTTATTCAAATGAGAGAAAGCTTCACAAAGTTTGTAGAACCGAATTTTCTTGCTTCTTCTGGACATAGACCTAGAGTCTCCCTTCCCAGAATTATCCTTCACTAGCTTCCTTCCACAATCTTGACTCTCCTTAACATACAAAAATTGTCACCAATAGAGCCCTCCCTTGCATTCTGCCTACGCTGATTATGAGCGAGCAAGGTTGTAGAGGTCTCATTGAATTTAATCATGACTAGACCAATATTGGTTTTTCCTTCATCTCATTATGCTTTTGCCAGATTAGTTGGTTTTTCCTCCCATAATAATTAAAGGTTGATATGATTGACTTGATATGATTTCTAATCTGCTCCAATGAAATTAATCAAGTCCACAGTTTAGCTTGAATTAATCTCTAAGTATATCAGCTTTTCTCTGTAAATTTCTCGATTCCCTTGAGGAAGAATAATATAACCTTTATACAAATGACCTCCATAAATTACTCTATGGCTATAATTGTCTTAAACTATTCATTGAAGAATCTTCGAGGTGGTTCAGTCTTCAAGTCTGAGAAGTGAACTATTTCCTGCTTTTACATACTCTAGTCCAGGCTCTAACTACTTATACATAGACTAAACAAAATGGTAAACAACTGCTTTTGTTAGTGCTTTAAGTCTAAACCCCAAACTTGTAATTGCCTGAATTATTATGGCAAATTATTAGATAAGTTTTAGTTCATAGTTTGTCAGTGTTAAAAGTGAAAATCTAGTCAATCAGATTCTATTCCAAATCGTCCAGAATGTATCCGTTGGATTTCACCAACTTATCTACGCTGATCTGGCAAAGCAGTTACGAGTCAAGAGGTGACATTACAATAAAGTCCCTACGCTTTGGACGGCTCAAAGGGTATAACGGTAATCCAGTAGAAAACACTCCGATAACAGACTTAGATGGTGAAGCACTCACTCCCTATGTAAGAGATTTAAGGTTGTCCAAAGTACTAAAAGTCAAAGTAGCTGAGCTCAAGATAGTGAACCGTCTTATAAATCACCAGCTCGAAATTGCTCGCACTGAGCTAGTTGCTGTTCTATTACGCCTGCGGTTTGAAGTTTGCTTTGATGATTATTTAGCAAAAAAAGGGGAGTAGTATGGACTTAGGGAGTAACAATGAAATTTTAATTTTTTGCTAAGTTACTTGTTTACCGACCTTGCACTAAAATGTTTGTTTGTGCATAGTTTATGGTCTAATGGTCTGTATTTTCGTTTATCTTGGTACTAAGCTGTTAGTCCTTAGTATGCATATTTTTCATAATGAGTATGACAACGAATTTCAATATTGTATGGTCGGGTCTCAAAATGGATGGGAAACTCGATTACAATTATTGGAAAATTATGACCTTGGGGAAAACTCGATTACAATTATTTGTTGATCCTGGTCTAACAGCAGGAGCTGATGCAGCTGCTATACGGCGAGATCAATTGACCTTGGAACAAATTCACTAAGGTGTTCATTACTCCATTTTTGGGCTTCAAACAGCAAAGGAAGCTTTGGACATCTTAAAGGTGTCAAACAAAGGAGTCAATCGTGCACAAAAGTCTAAGTTGCAGTCGTTGAGAAGGTTATGATCGTTGTGAGATGATCTCTACAGAAACTGTAGATATGTATTTCTCTCGTCTTATTGATCTTGTGAATAAGATGAGGTTATATGGAGACACAATTGAAGATGGCGTAATGATTGAAAAAGTTTCTTCGAACTATGCCGATGAAGTACGACCATGAGGTGAGCTCAATAACAGAGTCACATGACACCAAACTCTTATCAATTGCAGAGCTAAAATATAGGATAGAAAGTCCCTTGCGACAGAGGTAAATAGTCTGAATAATTTTTTTTTTCTTCAAGAAATTTGTAGCTAAAATTGCAAACTAGGGTGCCGTTATAATAATATTTAAACCAAGTAGTGCATGTGATGAGCAAGTGGGTGTGTGTTTCGTTATGTGATGAGCAAGTGGGTGTGTGTTTTGTTATAATAATATTAAGGCTCGAACTCACTCCCATCATCGATGTGGGAGTGTAATCTAGACACCGGGTGCCACTAGACCACAAGGTCTTTGGCCTCAATTAACATATAGAGATATATTTTTCTTAAATATGCCTAACATTTGGTATCGAAGCGAATCAACCGTCAAACCCTGAAATATTTCCCATAGTGAGATATGGCAGCGAATTTCAATATTGTATGGGCGGGTCCCAAATTGGATGGCTAACTCGATTACAATTATTCGCAAATTATGATGACCACACATTTTTGAAACCTCAAAATCTTTGGAGCTTTGTTGATCCCGGTTTACCAGCAAGAGCTGATGCAGCTGTTATATAGCGAAATCAATTGGCCTTCATGAAACCTCAAACTGGATTACAATTATTCTAGTTCTGAAAACAATTCTCTCTTCCCACACACAGTATCTAAAAATCATATGTTTTCATCTGCAGACAAACTGTTACTGGCCAAAAATAAGGTTTCAAGTTCAATAGAACTCTCACCAGATTTTTCAGCAACGTTTGCTTGATTCTTCATGATTGTCCTTATTTATACCAGCAATCTGAGATTTTGTGTCTATACTTGCCACAATTGTAGCAATGAAATGAAAATTTACCTTGTTTGGTATTATCTCTGTCTCATCCTTGGTTGGAGTTACCTCAGCTCGTCCTTACCACGTCCTCTTCCTCTAGACCCTCTACTTCCTCTTCCACAACCTCTACTAGATCCTCCACCTCTTTGATTAGAGCCAGTCATTTTAAGGGTGACTTGTGTCACTTTTCCCCTAACAACGTCTCATGCGGCCTCAGTTATTTTCCCCTCAAATAGCTAAGTCAGCCTCGTTCCTCCCTCGAAAAGTATGCAAAGTAAGCGATGAGATGGCTACGGGAATAAATAAGGCAAGAAACTAAAGAAAACACTCGAACTTTGTAGGTAACTTGTATTATTTCTACAGTTGGATTCCACCCTTGAGTAGGTCCCAAATTGGATGGCAAACTCGATTACAATTATTCGCAAATTATGATGACCACACATTTGAAACCTCAAAATCTTTGGAGCTTTGTTGATCCCGGTTTACCAGCAAGAGCTGATACAGCTGTTATATAGCGAAATCAATTGGCCTTCATGAAACCTCAAACTCAATTACAATTATTCTAGTTCTGAAAACAATTCTCTCTTCCCACCCATAGTATCTAAAATCATGTTTTCATCTGCAGACAAATTGTTACTCGCCAAAAATATGGTTTCAAGTTCAATAGAACTCTCACCAGATTTTTCAGCAACGTTTGCTTGATTCTTCACGATTGTCCTTATTTATACCAGCAATCTGCAATTTTGTGTATATACTTGCCACAATTGTAGCAATGAAATGAAAATTTACCTTGTTTGGTATTATCTCCGTCTCATCCTTAGTTGGAGTTACCTCGTCCTTACCACGTCCTCTTCCTCTAGATCCTCTACTTCCTCTTCCACAACCTCTACTAGATCCACCACCTCTTTGATTAGAGCCAGTCGTTTTAAGGGTGACTTGTGTCACTTTTCCCCTAACAACGTCTCATGCGGCCTCAGTTATTTTTCCCCTCAAATAGCTAAGTTAGCCTCGTTCCTCCCTCGAAAAGTATGCAAAGTAAGCGATGAGATGGCTACGGGAATAAATAAGGCAAGAAACTAAGGGAAACACTCGAACTTTGTAGGGAACTTGTATTATTTCTACAGTTGGATTCTTCTCTTGGATACAACTCTCGGATTCCACCCTTGGGCAGGTCCCAAATTGGATGGCAAACTCGATTACAATTATTCGCAAATTATGATGACCACACATTTGAAACCTCAAAATCTTTGGAGCTTTGTTGATCCCGGTTTACTAGCAAGAGCTGATACAGCTGTTATATAGCGAAATCAATTGGCCTTCATGAAACCTCAAACTCAATTACAATTATTCTAGTTCTGAAACCCAATCATGTTTTCATCTGCAGACAAACTGTTACTCGCCAAAAATAAGGTTTCAAGTTCAATAGAACTCTCACCAGATTTTTCAGCAACGTTTGCTTGATTCTTCACGATTGTCCTTATTTATACTAGCAATCTGCAATTTTGTGTATATACTTGCCACAATTGTAGCAATGAAATGAAAATTTACCTTGTTTGGTATTATCTCTGTCTCATCCTTAGTTGGAGTTACCTCGTCCTTACCACGTCCTCTTCCTCTAGATCCTCTACTTCCTCTTCCACAACCTCTACTAGATCCACCACCTCTTTGATTAGAGCCAGTGGTTTTAATGGTGACTTGTGTCACTTTTCCCCTAATCATGTCTCATGCGGTCTCAGTTATTTTTCCCCTCAAATAGCTAAGTCAGCCCCGTTCCTCCCTCGAAAAGTATGCAAAGTAAGCGATGAGATGGCTACGGGAATAAATAAGGCAAGAAACTATATATAAACTATATCTATATATATTAATTGAGAGAAAGAGAGAATTATGTATAGGAATAGAATTGGAGAGAAGTCTGAACAAGGAATTTGTTTATGCTTCTTATTTATATTTATATGCTGAATTAATACACTCTTATATATAGTACGTAAAGGAAGATAATAAACAAAGCAAATGTCCACTCCACGCACATGCCTATGTTTTGCAATAATACACACTCACATGGATACACACTCACACAGAATAATACTCATTAAGCTTAATGATGCTGCCAACGCACACCCACTTGCTCATCACATGCACTACTTGGTTTAATAATAATAATAATAATAATAATAATAATAATAATAATAGTAATAATATCAATAATAACAATAATATAATAATAATAATAATAATAATAATAATAATAATAATAGTAATAATATCAATAATAATAATAATATAATAATAATAATAATAATATTATTATTATTATAATTATTATTATTATTATTATTATTATTATTATTATTATTATTATTATAACGGCACCCTAGTTTGAAATTTTAGCTACAAATTTCTAGAAGAAAAAAAAATATTATTCAGACCATTTACCTATGTCGCAAGAATGGAGTAATTGAGAAGTACCAGAATAAATTGTTCTGAACAATTAAATAAAATTTCCTATAGTAAAGAATAAAACTCTAAAATTCTTTAGTTCATTTATTTACTAAATTATATCACAAATTAATTTTTTTTTCCTATGCTAAGTTGCTGACAAGTTTCATTACATTCGGATGCACCTATTTCAAGATGACAAGATCTAATACTACTAATATCACAGATGCAATGCTAGTACCAGTCAGTAAGGGCAATAATAAATCAACAAGGAAAAAACCATTACACAATTATGCTCTTCTATATCACTTACCATATTTTTCGGTTCAATTTCATTCAGATATCACCAACTACAAGACAGCTATACCTTTTCATTCACAGAGTTGTATTCTGTTGCAAAACCTCAAGCATTTGTCCCTAGCACAAACAATTCATAAATTCCTCAAAATTCTCTATCTGTTTCTAAAATAGCCAAATAACTCTTTAGTTTCACAAATCATATGACTTAGCATAGATTAATTTGAAAAGCTACCATGAAACCAAATATCTGATTTTTGAAACAACAAGGAGTATCCGAAGTTCAGGGCCCATGTAATTGGGATTTCAATAACTTGGGTACAAAAACAACAGAAATACTGGTTCTTATAGAAGGCTTACTGTGCAAGTATTTCAAAGTTTCACACATTTCATTTATATTTCCTACTTTTCCTCAATGTTCCAGACCTCAAGTGTGCCTTATGACCAAATTTCATATTTAAAGTTTTAGCTATTGTTCTGAACTCAAAAACAATGATGCACAAGGAGCCTATAATTAAATTCGATGGCATTTTCTTCCATCCATACATTAGAAATGGATAGCAAAAAGCAAGTATTTGAATTAATACATACTATTGAGTAAAAACATTTGAAGTTAATATTTGTTTTATACATTTAATAATGACAGGGCATCATTAAAAGGCATAAACACTTTTCCTATGACAATAATTCCAACTGCTGATTGGGCAGAAGGAAGGAAGTTTTCCTAGACGGAACCGGATTTAATAGAAGATTAGTTGTTAACATAAAAAGCATTCTTGAAGAAATGCTTAACCTTTTTCAATTAAAAAAAAAAATCAAACATGATATTAAAAACAATAATGGGAACTCTTGTTTACTCAAGATACATTCAGTGATCAATTAATGATGGTAATATTTATATCACTAATTCATTGTTATATAATCTTGGAACATGTAAACTAAATGCATAGAGAAGTGTGCTGTGAGTGTGTGACTGCAAATTTTGGAGTACTTGAGTAGCATCTTTACAGGTTTGCTAAAGCATGTGTTTTAATGAAACTAACAATGCATCACAACTTATTGAATGGATTGGCATTAAGTATACATGGAGAGTAGATTTAATTTGCATCATAGATTGTTGCAGTCAGTGAAAGATTAACAGTATGATCTATAAATTCAATTTGGAAGACAATTAATTACCAGGCATAAGTGAACACATTCAATCAATTTCACAAATAATCGATACGTTGTACAAGCACTCATACGTTGCATATAAAAGTACACATGCATTTAGCTGTGAAAGATTGAAAGATATAAACCACACAAATATACATATGCCTACCCTATGACATCTGAAGAAGTGCAGGCACATAGCATCAAATAATAAAACTAAATCTAAGCACTTAGCAAGTTGCAATTGTAGAGATGAAATCCAAAGAGTTTAAACAATTTATTAGTTCCTCAAAATACAAGGATCAAAAGAAAAATACCTTTTCATTCACAAAGCTGTATTCTGTAGCAAAACCTCAAGCATTTGTCCCTAGCCCAACAATTCATAAACTCTTCAAAATTCTCTATCTGTTTCTGAAATAGCCAAATACAACTCTTCACTTTCACAAATCATTATGGCTTAGCATAGATTAACTTGAAAAGCTACCAAAACACCAAATATCTGATTTGAAATCACGAGTATCCAAAGTTCAGGGCACCAGTAATTGGGAGTTTCAATCACTTGGGGACAACAAAAAAAACAAACAAAAAAAAAAAAACAAACAAACAAACAAAAACAAAAATACTGATTCCTAAAGAAGAGTTACTGTGCAAGTATTTCAAAGTTTCATACATTTCATTCATATTTCCTACGTTTCCTGTGTTCCAGACATCAAGTATGGTTTATGACCAAAATTCATATTTTAGGTTTTAGCTATAGCTCTAAGCTCAAAAAGAATGAAGCACAAGGAATCCGGTGGCATTTTTTTCCGTTCATACATTAGAAATGAATAGCAAAATGCAAGTATTTGAATTAACACATACTGTTGTAGCCAAGTCATTTGGCTTCAATGTTTTAGCTAGTTCAAAATCATCTGCTCAGTAAATGGATTATCAAAAGGATACATTGTTTTCACTCCTAGGTGAGATATCAAATCAACAAAATAACATAAGTATCAAACTTACCAAGTACAACATCTTGATTCCTTTGTCAAAAATATGTTACAGCACTGCTGCATCATAGCAATGCAAATCCACACATAATAGAGCAAACTAAACCCGAGTCAATATCCTCAGTCAGATCATCATCTTTGGTGTCATAGAAGGATCGAGACAACTTCAATATCCGACAAATGCATGTTCAGAACCTGCACACATTCAATTTCAGTGTGAACAGTCATGACACTGAAGGTGATAAACTATAAAATTCCTAGCTAGGCATGTCACTGAATCTGAAGTCAAGACTAAAATATTTCTAGGTAAGCTACAAAGACATTTTCTTCAGCAGTAAAGAAAATCTGAAATTCATTATAATTCTTATGTAAGATAATCGTAAGGGTTAAGGCATCTCCATAGTAAAAATATTTGAAGTTTTTTTTTTTTTTTTTTTTTAAATCAAAACTGCATGTATATATCAAAAACAAAGTCTGTACAGATGGTCCAAAAGTGGCCAACCATTGCTGTCAAAGTACAAAGGAGTAAACTCTATCAATCAAAGTGCAATCCAGCAGCTGCAAAAGTGCCCTTGGTAATCCACCAACTTTCCAGTATATCACATTTTGCCCAGCACACTTATCAGCCAGAATACCAGCTACATTATTGACCCTTATACTGCACTTTTGCACCTTGCATACTAACTCCTGAGGCCAACTCCTTCCAGTACAGCCCTCTTCATCAGATTCCACAATTAATTGAGTCACTCCCAGCCTCCTACACCAATCCCAGCACCCCTGGAGCATAAGATTCACCAAATCATCCAGTGCCAAGCCCAACCCCAGAGATGCTCCATTTGAACAGACCCCAGCTACACAAAATAGCCCTTCCCCATCCCTCACGAAGAAGCTACAACTCTCCCTCTCAACTCCAACAGCATAGTTCACTTTCAACCAACCTCTTGGAGGCTTACACCAGCTTGACCTTACTGTCACTCTTTCACACCCAAACCCTTCTGCCTTTCTGAGCATAAACTTCCAATTTGGAGGGAAAGGCTCCCACTCAGGCCATTTTCTAATAATGCATTCAGATAAACCCTTGACAACCTTAAAAATGATCCGAGCCACAGAAACCCCCCCCCCCCCCCCCACTCCCATATCTGCTACTTGTATATTGTACCAGAGCTCCCAGATTACAAGCACGGGCAACCTTTCTTTGATAAACTTGATCAACCTATTGCACCTCCCTGACTCCCTCCCCCACCAGTCATAGCACACCTGCCTAATCCCATACATGTGTAGCCTCACTCCCAATGTTTGCCCAAAATATGTCCAGACCTCCCTTGCCACATCCCCAGTACAGAAAACATGTTGCAAAGTGCATTGTTTTGGATCATTGCAGCAAAAGCATCTAGACACCACATTGAACCCAAACCTACTCAGTACATCATCAGTTGGAACTTTATTTCTAAAGACCCTCCAGGCCATGAAGGACATTTTCCAAGGAATCCCCTGTAACCAACATTTTTTATACCACATCAGCCTGCTACTGCTTTGCCCTGTCACCTCTCCCCTTCTTCTGATCAATTTTTTTGCTTCAGCCAAACTGAACTCACCCCTTCCATCCCACCTGGCCTCATCCTCACACCCTTCTCTAAGACATATCCTAAGAAGTTAATATTTCTTTTATACATTTAATAATGGCAGTAATGCATCATTAACCAACATAAATCTTTTCCTACGACAATATATTTAATTTTGTATTTCCTCCAACTACTGATTGAGCAAAAAAAATGAAGTTTTCCTAGATGGAACTGGATTTAATAGAAGATTAATTGTTAACATAAAGCATTCTTGTAAATCATTAACCTTTTTCAAATAAAAAAAAAATAAACTTGATATCAAAAACAAAAATGGGAACTCTTGTTTACTCAAGACATTCAGTGATCAATTAATGATTGTAATATTTATATCACTGTATATAATCCTGGAAATACAGGGAAAAAAATACCTAGGTCTGTTTTGGGATTGTAAAAATGAACTAAAAGTGACAGAAAATTTTCAAGTTTCTTATACAAAAGAGATGAAAATTTAAAATTTTAAAGTCATATAAATCACAAAGAAGAAAAATTCACATTCAAGAATGCAAAAAGAAAACACATTAAATCCATTACCGAAAAATGAAGAGTTAGATTTCGAATTATCCGAAAATTTCTTCCTCATAGCTCTGACCACATATGATCTTGATAATCCTGAAAAAGAATACGGCTGTGTCTTCAGGCAATTTCTTCTCAAAATATCAGAAATGATCAACGCGAAGTGACTAGGACGACGAACAATTAGCCGTCACCAAATTCTTCAAGTAAGCCAAAACAATGGATTTCTGAGAAACTGGGCGTTTCAACTGCATAAATCTCTCGTTTTTGCAATAGAAAGTGCCTGAAAATTTTATAAGAAAGAAGGAAACATAATAATGATCGGAGAGGGGAAATTGATTGATCTTACCTTTAAAATGAACTAAAAGTGACAGCAAAATTTCCAAGTTTCTTATAGAAAAGAGATGAAGATTTAAAATTTTAAAGACATATAAATCACAAAGAAGAAAAATTTACATTCAAGAATGCGCCCAAAAAGAAAACACATTAAATCCATTACCGAAAAATGAAGAGTTAGATTTCTAATTATCCGAAAATTTCTTCCTCATAGCTCTGACCACATATGATCTTGATAATCCTGAAAAAGAATACGGCCGTGTCTTCAGGCAATTTCTTCTCAAAATCTCAGAAATGATCAATGCGAAGTGACTGGAACGACGAACGATAAGCGGGTACCACAATCTTCAGGTTAGCCAAAACAATGGTTTTCTGAGAAATTGGGCGTTTCAACCGCATAAATCTTTCGTTGTGTTTTATATAACAACTGAACAAATTAAATTAAAAAAGCAATTGATTGATCTTACCTTTAAAATGGTGTATTGGTCGCCAGACAGAGAGGAAGAGAGAGCAGAGAGAGAGAGACGGGGAGAGGTTGGTATTCAAATAATGGTATTTGCGTATTTGAATAATTGAATTGTTTGTTTTAAATACATTCTCAAAAAAGAGCCGTTAGTCTTAACTCTTACTGCTCTGATAATTTTAAAAGAAAAATTCAAATTTTAAAAATTAAATTTTTTTCCATGAATAAAAGTTAGAAAAATGTTTAGTAAACATCATATTATGAAAAAAAAAAAAAAAAAAAAAAAAAAAAAAAAAAAAAAAAAGGAAGTAACTGATGGTATATCAGTTTTAAAATGAAAACTGTAAAATTATGGTCAAGTCTATGATTGATGACTCCCTTTTTCATCTTTTGGATCCTTTTTATTTATTTCATACTAGGGTAGTTATGCGATGTGCAAAAATAAATTATATTATTATGAATTTAATAAAAAAAATTTAAAGAAATGAAAAGATGTTAAAATATATAATATAATATTACGAGTTTATTACCGAAATGGTCTCTCAACTATTGCGAAATTACGAATTTAGTCCTTGATAATTTTTCTTGCCTAATTAAGTACTTAAGACTTTGAAAATTTTAACCATTTTGGTCCTCGGTTTATTTTGGTGTTAAACAACCGTTAAATCGGGACCATATTGATAATTTTGTTATAGTCAAGGAACCATTTCGGTAATTAATTTTTAATTGAAATGGTCTCTTGACTATAATGAAATTTCCAATTTGGTCCCGATTTAACAGATATCAAACAGTAAAATAAACGGAGGACCAAAATGGTTAAATTTTTCAAAGTCTGAGAACTTAATTGGGCAAGAAAAAAAAAATTTATTACCAAAATGGTCCCTCGACTATTGTGAAATTACCAATTTGGTCCTCAACAATTTTTCATGACCAATTAAATCCCTCGACTTTGAAAATTTTAACCAATTTGGTCCTCCGTTTATTTTTCTGTTAAACATCTGTTAAATCGGGACCAAATTGATAATTTTGCTATAGTCAAGGGACTAAATTGGTAATTAATTTTTCACTGAAAGGAAAATTCTATAATATAATTTCCCTAATTGTAATTTATATTTCTAGATTTATAATTAAAATAATTATATTTAATAATTAATAGAATTAGTATTTTAATTTTGTATGATTGCCAAGCATTTTGTGCTCAAGTGGCATGTAGTGGCCACCCTCAAATGGGAGGTCATGAGTTCGAGTCTCAGGTACTACAATGTAATAGGGTCAGTTGTATTCAAAAAAAAAAAAAAACGGCTCTAACATTTATTTTGTGAATGTGAAGTGGCTCGTCAGGTATGGGGTGAGAGCGACGTCCTTCAAGGGAGATCCCTATCTGTTTTTATGGATTTCATCCTGTGCTTGGCAAGTATTGACCGTGCGATTCAGATGGCTGCTATCCTTTGGGTATGTGTTAAATAACAGTCCATTGGCTTGGTCCCCCTCCCCCCCACCCCCCCCTCCCCCATAGTTTTTTGAAGTGTAATATTGATGTAGCGGTCTTTGATGATGGTGCAGGTTATGGAGCGGTTATCCGAGATCATCAAGGCCTTTTCGTAGCTGCGAAGTGTGCTCGTTTTGGGTGTGATCGTGATCCTTTGTTGGCCGAAGCATTAGCTGTGAAAGAGGCATTGGCTTGGATTAAGGAACTTGGGCATTTTAATATTATTGTAGAATCAGACTCTTTAAACTTTTATCATGCTTTTACTTCCCGATGTTTAGACTAATTATCGTATGTCAGTCTAGTTGTTAAGCAATATCGTTTTATTGCTAGAGACATTGGGAACATTTCTATTCGCCATGTCAATAGGTCAGTGAATCACGTGGCTCATGTACTTGCATGGACAACTAGTTCTCTGTCCTTGGTTCGTGGGTTTCTTCCCCGCCCTCTTATATTGCTGATTTATTGAGTTATTAATGCAATTTGGTTTTCAAAAAAAAAAATATAGTGCATAAGTATATGTATCTATCTACTAAAATTTCTAAATATTTATTAGCATACACTTAATTAATTTTATAATTTCATTTCATTTATTATATTTCATATTTTATTAATAAAATTAGTATATGTATATTTTATCCTTCGCGCCCTTTTCTTTTAAAGTCATGAAACTCCATCCATCCACCCCCATGGAATCAAAAATATTTTAAATATAAGGTCTAAAAATCACTCGAAATTAAACTTATTGATAATTTTATAACGCTAATCTAAAAAAAAAATTGAAAAAATAAGTGTTAGTAAATAAGTTTTCTAAACAGAAAATAGAGAATGGAAAACAGAAAATGAATACTGAAAAATTAAAAAACAGAAACAAAAAACAGTTTTCTGTTAGTAAACAAGCCCTTAGTTTTCCCTCCCATGTATCCTACTACCTCACCTTGTTTCATTTTACCATCATGTTTAATCTTCAATGAGAATACATTATATTACTATCCTCATCATTTTATGTTAACAAGAAAGAAATAAAACAACTCACGCAAACATAGTTAATATTAATTTATTTTACGTTATTTTATTTTATTTTGATGCAATAACATGGGGACAAGTGATTCTTATATAAAATTTATTATATACACGTTATATGGAGTGGTACCTAGTGTTCCCTATTATATATATAGTACAAAAAAAAATTAAACAATTTGGAAACAAAAATAAAACATCAACTGGAATAGCTCAACATTTTAGAACTCCCCATTTCAAAATGAAGGCAAATGGTCCCCATTTCAGCAAACAATATCTCCAACTCCCTAGTACAAAACAACACTTGTAAGTTTTATAGGTATAAATAATAGTAAATTAACACTTTCTATTGCATATAATAACAAGGGATATAGTCTAATCCTAACACGCATTCTATATAAAAACAGTAAGAAAGCAACAAAGCAAACAAGTAACTTGATAGCAAATAAAAATAAAAATAAAAATAAAAATAAAAAAAGCAAACCATATCTTGGAGTGTGGATGAACTTCCAAAACGTCCGTACATGATGCATTCTTGTAGTTGCTTCCTAAGCTAAGGAACACATAGGCACAATTGCTTCTAGAAAGCTTTCAAATCAAGTTAGGGTTATGTTTCGTTCTTTATTTCTTACTAATTAAGGCATAAAATTGTTGTGTTAGCGCTATATGCTAGATTATTGCTAGGAATGGGTGATATTACCCTTGCTTTTAACACTTGTTTGGAAAAAAAAAAATTACTAATGGACTATCACTTTTGGTTAAGAATTAAAAGTCAAGATATACGTTTTAGTCGAATTGAATGTCCATGACTAAAATGAGTACTAGTCTAATATTAAAGAACTATATGTGATATTAACCCATTTAAAAATAGAAATAATTACAATTTTAGAATTATACCAAGTTATAAAATTACAAAATTATCATTTGAATTTAAAAAGGTTTATAAAATTCAATTAAAATAAAAAGAAAATAGAAATTTAAAATTATATTCGTACTGACTAAACATTGGATGAATTTCTAATTACTTTATACACCTAAGTCCTTGTTTTAAAGTACTCCGTAATTTATTGTAATAAAAAATAGAATATTCATTATATTAATATGAGTTAATTTCATTTTTTGTCATAGATTTATAGGTGGCAGTCCACTTTTAGTTTTTTTTTTTTTTTTTACCAAAACATCATCATTTGTCCCTAGTATTATTGGAATTGTGGCATAGCCATTTTTAGTCTTCCGTCAATAAAATCGTTGAAATATCGATAAATACAATGTTATTTTGATCTTTTTTATATCTTTTTTTTTTTTGAAAAATTTCATAATCGAAGACCGAAATGTCTTTATATTTAACGACATTTAAACTATTTTGTTGATAAAGAACCAGAAATGATCATAGCACAATAATACTAGGACCAAATGAAGATTTTCTGAATAAAAAAAAATGACTAAAAGTGGACTGTTGCCTGTAAATCTAAAATAAAATATGGAAGCATCTCATTTTTTTAATACTATTGAATATATTACAATGCAGTATCTGTTCATAACTACTTTAAGTATTAAAGCACAAAAAGTCAAATCACCTCAGTGGAGGAAAAGACTCACAACCTCCCATATGAGGGAGCAACTTGGTGCCACTGGCCCACAAGATCCTTGGCGGAATTAACTAATTTAATATCCTAGAATTGAAATAAGATTGATATTATTTTAAGATTATATTATTGGAGTAGTTGAATTCGAACAGTCCAACCTTTCCACTAATTAAAAATTGACTCATCGTCTTTGAAAATATCTTTAGAGAGAGATTTCAAATTTTATCCATATACATTTAGGTGGGATTTGTTTTGGGACTTTTATACCTTATTATGGGATTTAATACCTATTATTATGTTTGCCGTACTTTTTTTTTTAATATTACTATTTGATTCAAATTCGAGCAAATTTTACTTTTAGTCATCGACTATTGTGACATTGTCATATTTAGCCCTATTCTTTTAATTTTTTCATATTACATCCCTAATTTTGAGCAAATTTCACTTTTAGTCCTCGACTATTGTGACATTTTTCACATTTTGTTATATTATTTTAATTTTGCCACATTACATCCCTGACTTTGAGCAAATTCTATTTTTAGTCATCGACTATTGTGACATTGTCACATTTAGTCATATTCTTTTAATTAATTAATTTTGTGATAGTACATTCCCGACTTTCATTTGATTGCCACCATTAGTCTTCTGTTAAAAATTCTGTTAATTTATTGTTAAAATTGACAAATAATAAAAGAAAAAATCCGTACACATATCGTAACTCATATTTTGAACGCATCAGAATTGACAAATAACAAAGGAAAGAATTCTAACTTATTATTATGTTACTACAATCCATTCAATTCACAATTTAACAGAAATATACATAGAGTGACAACATTTGATCACTGTTGCAAAAATCCCCCGCCTAGGCGCTAGGCGCTCCTAGACCGAGGCGAATTACTCTCTAGGCGTCCGCCTAGCGTCTAACTCGGTCGACTGGGCCGAGTTCGTGGGCGACTCGACTGAATTTGGCGGAGTTAACTCGCCCAACTCGGCAGAGTTAATCGAGTTAACTCGAGTGAGTCGGCCTTGTTAATGTTTTTATTATATTTATATATATTTAATTTATTTATTTATATAAGTAAGAGAAGTAAGATATATATATATATATATATATATATGACATACACCCACACACATGCATTATTTTTTTGTTTGTATAGGTCGCCACCTAAGTACCGCCTCGGCGCCGCCTAAACCACTTAGGCGCTAGTCTACCGTCCGACTAGCGCCTAGCACCTACTGCAACCATGCATTTGATAGAAGAAAACCACAAAGCCATAAACTTCTCACCGCAAATTATCTGTCATCAGGTAAATGAGAGAGGAATATTCTTGATCGGGAATGTGCACCGAAAATATTAGCATAACAATACGTCAAGATTTCTTCCTTTGTTATTTGTCAATTCTAATATGTTCGAAATATGAGTTACGATATGTGTAAGGATATTTTCCTTTGTTATTTGTCAATTCTAACAATAAATTAATGAAATTTTTAACGAATGACTAATGATGGCAGTCAAATGAAAGTCTAGGATGTAATATGACAAAATTAAAAGAATATAACTAAATGTGACAATGTCACAATAGTCGATGACTAAAAGTGACATTTGCTCAAAGTGAGGATATAATATGGCAAAATTAAAAGAATAGGGCTATATATTTGCATGTGCGCACACATGTGTGTATTATTCATTTTTATATATTTATTTACTACCAAACAATAAGCCTCCTACTTTTTTTTTTTTGAAACACTCATGATTTTTACAAGATAGTACTTATTTTATACTTTCTCAATTTGTTTCGTCCCCGAGTTCGATCATGTGACCACTCATTTGAAATGGTAACATAGGTGTCATCACACTACATAGTAGTTGGCAAAAGACTCCTACTTAAATTCATTACCATTAGCAAGTATTTGATTTCAATTGCCATTTGAATTTCAATGTTTGAACCAAATGCACATGTAATTTCAACATTTCAATTAAGTAAATTTTATTTAGAGTTTTTTTTTTTTTTTTTTTGTGGTCCTAGGTTTATAGGTGACAATCCACTTTAAGCCCTTTTTTCATCTGAACATTCACTTTTGGTTCTAGTATTATTGTGGCATGATCATTTTTTTTTTATCCTTTATCAACAAAATAGTTGTAATATTGTTAAATACAAGGACAATTCGGTCTTCAATTCAATTATGAATTTTTTAAAAAAATAAATAAACATAAAAATTATAACGGTTCAATCTACTTTGTATAAAAAAAAATTGAAATGTCTTTGTATTTAACGAAATTTCAACGACTTTGTTGATGGAAGACTAAAAATGATCGTGCCACAATAATAATAATATTAGGACCAAATGAGGATGCTCTAATAAAAAATGACTAAAAGTGAATTGTCACCTATAAATCTATGACAAAAAATAGAATTAACTAATTTTATTTAAAATACTCTTTATGAATTAATTAAATTTAGTCAAAATATGATGTATGACATGCATCCCTTCCGGTTTAACCCATGAAAATCCTACAAAAATAAATAAATAAAGTAGCGTTTGGTTGGGGACTTATGTATCTTACTACTCCGTATTAAATTTCATATTCATTAATATTTGTTTGAAATTTTTTCCACTTTTGATTCCACGACTATTAGATCATTTTCACATTTGGTCCCATGACTTTTATTAAAACCTTGACACATTGTCCTCCAACCTAATTTATGCTTCCCTGTGACCAAATTTTTTAGTTGAAAAATATCATAGAAAATAACAAAATTGTCCTTCAAATAAGTTACTTGACTTTATGCATTCATGTTTAATAACATAAAGATACGAATTTGGTCACGGACTCACGGGTGATCGGAAATTAGGCTGGAAGACCGAATGTGACAAGATTTTAAAAGTCGTAGGACCAAATGTGACAATGTTTTAAAAGTTGTGAGAATAAATGTAAAAAAAATAATAATAATAATACTCAGACCAAATGTGAAAATGGTATAATAATCGTGGGAGCAAAAGTGAAAAAACGCTATTTATTTGTATAATTTTGTTAGCATAATATTGAATTCAAATCCTTAAATAATCCTAAAATAAAGAAAAAAAATAAAAAGACCTTCAATATAAAATTTTAATATAAATACACATATATGTATGCATATATTATATATACTTTTGTTTTTATTTATTTATTTTGATTCTAATATTTATTTACTACCAAATAGAATTCTTCTACTTAAATCTATTATATTTTTAGTATTTGATTCTAATTAGGATTCTGATTCCAATATTTGGTTCAACGAGAATTATCTGTAATCAACTCTGCTATTCTAAGATTGGGTTCAAACACATTGAATATCCTTGTAATATTGGGTGAAAATAGTGAAAAGGTTTTATCTGGATACCAAATTTGTCAATTTTAGTTGCTGGAGGATTCTTTAATTCAAATACGCCAACTAATGGCATCCGTGTACCATAAACTCATAAAGAAATAATTTTTCCTTTCATTGTCATTGTTTGAGTGATTAATGTAGACAAGAAACATTGCATTGATGCATTTCTTCACACTTACCAACTGTTTTTCTCTCCTATTTCTTGCTCTTGCCTTATTCTTGGTCTTCAATTACCCTTCAATTTCTTCTACTCCAAATATGGCTGCGGATTCCCCAAAATCCATTTTTGATTTCTCTGTTAAGGTATAAAGAATGGTTCTTGTTGTCTGATGTTTCTGCCCATTTGTTGTTGATTTCAGTGTTTTTCTGGGGTAGTTTTGCTTCTATTTGTCCTATGTGTGTTTTGTCTTGATGTGTTCTATGTTTTCTTGATTCTTTGTTTCTTCAAACTCCCATACTTGGGATAAGAATTGCCCTTAAAAACCTCTTGGTTGATTGATTGGAAATTTTCTGACTTTGATGACTTTCTACCCTGTGGATTATTGGGCTTTTGTCTTTGAGACCTTAAAATAGTTGAATTGTGATGGGTTTCTAAGTTTTCAATCTCTGAAGCTATTGAGGTTGGTTTGATGCACAATGTTCATTTTGCAGAATATGTAGGGCCCTAAAGGCTGCATCTTTTTTTTTTTTGGGGGTGACATCACACCCACCGCCACTACCCTAGGGTGTGTGCACTGGGTAAACCCCGCGCCTTGTGACCTAGCAAAAGACGGGATCAAACCAAAAAGGCTGGAATTCGAACTCGTGACCTTGTGGTTACAAGTTTGTATCTTTAGCCAACTTTGCTAGGGTTACCTGCGGCTGCATCTTATTTGTTGTTATGCTTGTACAGTTTATACTGTTTAGGAATATTTGTAATATGAGTCTGAACTATCCTATGCTCTCTGAAAGTCTTTTTCTTTTTTTCTACAAATTCTCATTTGATCAAGAAAAGAAACGGTTTTGTACTTTGATGTTTACTCATTGAACTGGTATTTTCAGGATATACGTGGAAACGATGTTCCTTTGAGCAATTATAGGGGGAAGGTAGTTCTGATAGTGAATGTTGCTTCAA
This sequence comes from Ipomoea trifida, assembly GCA_003576665.1. NCBI lineage: Eukaryota > Viridiplantae > Streptophyta > Magnoliopsida > Solanales > Convolvulaceae > Ipomoea > Ipomoea trifida. The sequence goes on along the minus strand of CP025647.1, from coordinate 9,928,655 downwards.
AATGGTAAACGAATTCACCTTTGTCTGTTTCCACGGCAATATCACTTCTGTGTTCAGTTCCTATCCTCGCAGAAATTTTGATTATTCAGTGTTTCTGAAATGAACTGCTTAGATTCTTCGTTACATATACTCGTGATTCATTGTTGATTCTTGACTACGGAATGTTAAAAGGAATCGATATTCTGATATGGCTTTTAGCAGTTTTGTGCATTAACCTCCCTCGTTTTTCTTTTTTTAACAGTGGTTTGACAAACTCAAACTACAAGGAGCTGAACATCTTATATGACAAGTACAAGGATCAAGGTTTTATATTGCCATTTTTCATCTGTTATTATCCATTTCAGTATCTGCAAATTTCTTGGTATTTTCCGTTGTTATGTGTTGTATAAACGAATCTTGATTTACCATTTCAGGGTTTGAAATTTTGGCGTTTCCTTGCAATCAATTTGCTTGGCAAGAACCTGGAACAAACGAGGAGATCCAGGAAACTGTTTGCACTCGGTTTAAAGCCGAATTCCCTATATTTGAAAAGGTAACTTTTTTCTCAGTGAAACATTAGCAGTTTATTGTATTTCTTTTTTCCTTTGTTCTGCTACCTTAAAAAATATGTTTCTTTAACTCTGTTACACAGTTCACAAAGATCTCTGCCATGTAATTGAATTATTCTTTGTATAAATTGCCCAAGAAACACTAGAAATAAAAACCAATCGCTCTGTGAAATGGATAAAAATGTTACAGAAAGAGAGAAGGGAGTTAAGCCTTGATGCATTATCTTGTCTCAGTTGATCTGTAATATTATTATAATAACAGATCCCGCTATCTTAATATTCCGTTTAGAGTGACTCTCCATTGATCCGTGAGACAGGTTGGGTCGATATAGAAATGTAATACTTACACAAGGATCCGTATAAGTATTACGTTTTCATTTTGACCCGACCTGTCTCAAGGATTCATGAGACAGTTTCACACAAGTTTTTGTCTTTGTCATTTCATTTATTCATTTGTTTTTAATGGTTTTATAGATTGATGTGAATGGGAAGAACATAGCACCACTTTACAAGTACTTGAAATCTGAAAAAGGAGGTGTCTTAGGGGATTCTATCAAGTGGAACTTTACCAAGTTCCTTGTGAACAGGGAAGGAAAGGTTGTGGAAAGATATGGTCCTTCGACATCCCCTCTTAAATTCGAGGTTGCTTTTGAACGCCATTTTCTCGTCTTAATTTCTTCCGTAATATGATTTTGTTGGGCATTCTTGAGTAGCTAGGAACGCGGTTTTTGCTGATTTTAAACAACCGAAGATTATTATAGGAACCCCGCGGTGTAACACTTTTTTAATGTTAAGAAGTTAATGGATGATAAAAGTAAATGAAACAAGGGAAGCAGATCAGACAACCTTTGATATTTCAGAACAGTATGCATTCTCTCAACTGAGATTGTTTTTACTTTCATTTTTTGCAGAAAGACATAGAGAATCTGTTGGGCTCCCCTGCAAGCACCCAGGTCATTTTTAGCTATCTTTCATTTCTTTTCTTAATTCAATAGAATGAATCTTAAAATTACTGTTAATATTATTGATGGATTGATGGAATTGGCTTAGAGTAAAAGGAATAGATTCGGTCCCTCCGACTTAATTTTCTGTCATTGGTGACCAAATTTCAAGCATCTTATCTTGAAGTGCAAAATTGTCATTTTTGGTCACCTTCCCGGAGAAGTTTAAGAAAAAAGGTAATGAGAAATGACAATTTTGCCCTTTAAGACAAGTCACTTGCTTAAAATTTGATCGTGACAAAAATTAGGTCGAATGGACCAAATATGATAAGGATTTAAATGTTATAAGGCCAAACATAGAAAAATTAAAAGACAGGAACCAAATGTGAAAATAGTCACATAGTTGTGGGATCAAAAGCGGAAAGAACTCTAGTTAAAGGCATCATTATTACTTTTCATAAGGAATGTATGAGGTTCTAGTCTTATCCCAATCATGATTGACATAATTGTTGAACAAATAGTCAGACACTATTAATAGGTCAGAGTTTATCCAAAGAATATATTTAAAAAAAAAAACAAAAAAAAAAAAAAAGAAAAACCAGATATTGTTGGCACCATACTTGACACAGTGCAATATCACACAATGTTTTTTTGCCCATAGAAAAACTACATATGGATATAGAGATATTTCAAATCCAATTCACTCTTCCAGAATGCAAAGCATAGGCATCTATAAGACATGTCAATTACAAAGTAATTACACAAATGATTCCACTAAATACTAGAAAGATGTGTACTAAGAGGACCAAAATGATTTTTCATATGATAACAGTCATTTGTTCGTGTTACATTGCAGGAAAATTGAAGCACCAAACATTTTAATGGAAGCACCAAGTTTCAGATCTTTGCAGTGTGTGGCATATTATAACATTTGTTGCTATAATGTGTGTGGCATATCATATCATTGGTTGCATTGTAATAGCGAGTGGCCTATCAGGGCACTGTTTATCTTCCAATCCTTTTCTGTTAGTATCTGGTTTTATTTTCTTTCTGAGCATGCTTGTCTGCCAGCCTTTCCTGCAAATAAGTGTCCAGATCCATGGAAATGAACACATCATTCAATATTTCATCCTATTTCTGAAATTTTATGGAATGTATATTAAGCAAAAGTTGTGTTTAATCATCATATTGTTCCAATGTGGCAAGAATGCACTCTTTCCCAAACTTAGGATTTTTAAGATTTGACACTAAAATCTTTTTTTTTTTTAGTGAAGAAGGAAACCTGTAGCCACTATCTAAGAATGTGCAATGAGTAAACCCCACCGTGTGGCCCTAGCCAGGAAAGGGCAAACAAAGGGTAACAAGAAGATAAACCAACTTAAGTTGCCCATAACTGACCCTGATTGGCTCAAACCACGAAGGCCAATAGGCCACTCTCGACTTGTAACTAGTAACCATGTGGTTACCAAGTCAACAGCCTAACCAACTTGGCCAGGGTTGCCCCTAAACACTAAAATCTCCTTGTTACAAGGTCAAGAGGCATCTGTATAAAGAAAATGCAGATTGAGTGATTGACCATGCATAGACAAATAAAATGAAATCTGATTTGGTAGAGAGCATCTTACCCATCAATCTTCCACTTCATGATGTCTCCATGGCAACAGCTTAGAGGTTTTCAGGGAACACTACTAGACTAGAAAACATTGAAATCTTAATCCTGGAAAGTCCTCCATTGGATGAACCAGAACACTTCAGAAATCCCGCTATTGAAATTCCAAATGATCTGGCGATTGATGTTGGCTTGTTGGTGGCAATAGCATGTAACTGATGGAAACCCCTTCCTAAGTTCAAACTTCCAGTCCAAAGAACTCCAAGTGAAATCTAATTCCCTTTGAGTCCAACAATAAACGGGAACTTTTTTTTTTTTAACGTTTCCCTGTTTAGTTCTCAAATTTCATGCACATCATCAACTGATTCCATATTAAAGATGCATAGGTAACATACGTAGACAGGAATTTCCAAACCGTAAGAACAATCTCTCACCAGAATAGATCACTTCATAAAGTAAACAGTTTACCTTTGAGACAGTCTAGGATACCATAAAAATATTCAAATATCTTGTTCAATATCTGCACCAGAAATAAATGAATGATCTGTAAAGAAAGGATTAGTTATTTCTGTAACACTTTGGGTTGCAGATTTCCGAACACCCTGAATAGGTTCCAGTGCACCAGTCTGCGACCATCCAGCTAAATGCCTCTATCATTTTATAAAATGGTATTAGCATAGAAAGTTTCTTATATAATAGACTAATAAGCATGCTTTTGTTTATATAAAACAGTAAAGCTGGAATGGACAATTAACTGACACATCGAGTATTAACCAATGGCACAACACATTCAAAATACCAAAATAAATCCTTCTTTCAATAGTAAGCAAAATAAGTAGTACGCATTATTCACTTCTCTGTTTTCTAAAATTCACCTAGTTCAACTATGTCCAAAACAAAGTATCTATCTAAATTCATAATTGTTAGAGTTGTCTGTTGAAACAAGGCAATGTAAGCATTTTAGTCCCAAATTGTGGTCAAAATAGTCGGCACACTTTTGATGAAAAGCAGTACACTACTAAATAGTCATGCTTACATTTATAACGAGCTTCTCTTTCAATGTCTTTCCTTTCACATTTGTTAATTCATCTCCATCCTCTCCAACAATTTACGAGCAATTGCCAACTTGCCAGATTTTTGAAAAGCAGACTCGAATGCATCCTTTACATATACTGGCAGATGAATTCCTTTTTCAATCATTGAATTAAGCTTTGTGTAGGCAGCTTCTAATTCTCCGTCTTTACAAAGCTTTTGCAGAATCTGCATCTCCATCCTTTCTTCCAACTTTTTAGATAAATCCACACGCTCGTTTTCTTTTAACAATTTATCCACTAGGCTATAAGTGTGAAAATGCGGGCATATACCCATTCTCAGCATTTCCATTAATAGACTGTAAGATGCTTCCCAATTCTGAGCTTCACCATAGCTATGTATAAGCATCGTATAGGTTATACTATCCGGAAGGCACCTATTCTTGTCCATAATTTTAAACACTCTTTCAGCATCACTTAATCTACCCAACTTGCATAGCATAGAAATTATAGAATTATAGACTTCTAGCTTTGGCTTCAAGCCACGAGAGAGCATCTTTCCAAACAATTGGCTAATTTCATCCACCAAACGGTGCTCACATAGACCCTTCACCACAATTGTGTAGCATCCTTCAAGACATCCCAATTTCCTTTCTTCAATAACCTTCAACATGTCGAGAGCTTCTTTCATTCTCCCATGTCGGCAAGCCTCCGATACAAGCTTATTAATCACAAATACACTTGGCAACACACCCAAATCATGAACACTCCAAAAAACTTTAATTGCAGGATCTATTGCGCCGTTATGTCTACACACATTAGGCACCAAAATAGTAACCGGTCTACGATTGTCCTTGACTTTAACTTTTTGAATAGCCCCCTCCTTGGAACTCAATGAACAAAACTCGCCAATAAGAGCGTTAACTGCTGTGCGAGTAGGAGCGAGCTGAGTTCGGCACATTTCATGAAAGAGTCCAAGGGCAGTCTCTAATTGGCCAAATTTACACAGACCAACAAGGACATTGCTATAGGAGTACATATCCGGAGACTCAATACTCCTAAAAATCATCATAGCAACATCCAAGAAACACCCAGAACTTTCTTTCTTGCATAGCACATATAAAATGTTATTGAACACAAGATTATCAGGTTTACAATTCAACTTAGATTCCATTTCCCTAAACAAACAAAGGGCTTCTTCCACCCTCCCCTGCCTCCCCAAAAACCTAATGCAAATCGAAACAGCCCTACTCGAAACCCGTCCATTATTTGAAGACAAAGATATCAAAAGACACTTCAAATCATCAAAAAGCTTCCTCCTGCCCAGAAAATCAGCCATGTAATCCACTACTTGATCATCAAACCCAAAACCCATTTGCATCCCAGCCCAAGAAAAGAATTCGAGTGTCTTAACCCTACCCAATTGCCTATAATTCATCAAAACTCGCAAAACCACATCAGAGTTAATCCTATGCTTAAAATCAGTCAAGAGCTCACCAATGCTGCACTTTTTTTCAGTGCTTGTGTTGGAAAGCAATAAACAGATCGAATTGGCATCAGAAGAGTCTGCTCTTACATCTGTTGGTGAAATAACCAAGGCGTTTGAGGGCGAGGGCACCAAGGCAGGCCCAGTAGCTTTGCGGATTAGGGTAGGGGTTTTGGACGAAAGAGGCTTAGAAGAAAAGGGAAGAGCGTAGAAGAAGAGTTTGAAGAGATTTGAGTGTCCATGTTTAGTCTTGGAGAGCATTCAACTGCAATGGTAGAGTGATTGTGTGAAAACCCACAAGCTCCTGGACTTTGATTTTTCAGTTCTGTGGTGTCGATGAGTTTGAAGTCTGAACTCTGAAGTTCGTCTTTACCGTTTCCTACGCGCATTATGGGGTGTTTGGTTTTTGAAAAAATTGGTTCTGAGGAAAACTTTTTTGAAAAAAAATGATGGAAATACGTCTTGAACTTTAAAAGTGAATTAGATTCATCAACATGTTATTTTGATAATTGAAATCCAAAATCAATCACTAAGTCCACTCTTTTGGTTTCTTAGGATGGGTTTGTTTGGATAAAGTAACATGGAATTCTTGTTAATTGGAGGTCGAAAATTTACGTGTGCATGTGGGACATGTGTTGTGTATAATTAGAGGTTTTAAAATTCGCGTGTGCATAATAAGCACGCATTGTGTGCATGTGCTATGTGTAATTAAAATTCGTGTATGCATATTAAGCATGTGTTGTATGCAACATAGAATATGCACACAACACATGGCCCATATGCACACGCGAATTCTGAACCACCAACTAATCTCATTAATAGATCTAATTTTTTAATGCACCATATTGATTCTCATGGACTCATGAGTAAGGTAGTCCTCATATGATCACTATATATATATATATATATATATATATATATATATATATATATATATATATATATATATATATATAAACAGGTCAATGCGAAACATTACTTAGGTAAAAAATAAGGTTTAATATCATTCGTTGATCAAATTCAAATTGATAGTTCAGAATAAAGATAATTAAAAAAAATACAGTGACATTATGGTAAATAACTCGAAGTAAGTTTAGATGGTCTTTATCTTCGAGTGCACATTTTTCTTTTTCGAGGGCATATTTTTCCTACTTCAAGTGCATTATTATGGGTAGTGTTTATTATGCCTTTTGTCTTCTTTGCAACAATGTATAACTAAATTTCTAATAAAATTTGTGTAATTTACAAACGATTTGAATGAATAATTGTTTGGATAACTTGCTTTTTTGGTACCATAATTGCTTCGATTTCGCATCTTTGTGCCTTCGGGTGAAAATGTTAACATTCGAGTGCATATTTTTATACTTTTAAGTGAACATTTTTGTGTCTTCAATAGGACCATGGTAGTGGTCGGACTCCATCAAGAAATACTTGCGATTTGCTCGACACCCAACGAGTAGTAGTCGGATTCAATTGAGAAATACTTGCAATTTACTCGATAGCATCCTTGGCGCACCTATACCCGACCATAACCATTCGAATTAGATTTTCGTGACTCGTCTCGATTAGCAAACAAAAAAAAACACACAAAAAATAAAAACAAAAGAAGGTAATTAGATAAATAAAAATAATAGAATATATATATATATATATATATATATATATATATATATATATATATAGTTGTCATGGCCAGTCCTCGGCGAGCGTCCAGCTGAGGCCCGTCCTCGACTGGTGCCCAGCCGAGACCAAGACTAGGAGTAAGGGGCAAGTGACGGGATTGGTGAGCTAGTGATGAGATAATTGGGCAAGGTACTGAATCCAACTCCGAACACTATCGGTCTAATCTAGAGGAGTCAAAGCAATTAACACAGTAAAATAGTAACAGTTAAGTAGAGAGCAGGTGCAACGGTTCACTTAAGGTAGAGCCCAACGCACTAATTAGAGCACAACCTCACCAAAGAACAGGAGTTATGGAGAAGAGCGCACAACAATTACTAAGGAATCACGACACTTATTGAGGAGAGTCATTGCACTTATTAGGAGGTTGTCGAGCCAATTATTGTAAGTTGTTAATCCGTTACCTTTGTATAGTATAAAAGCTGAGCACATGCAACAACAAGGGACACGCTCTGAATTTTTGCGCGAGCTATCAGCTATAGCAATACAATTCTTCTCTATTTACTCACACACAAACTACTTTTTAGATTTGTTCCGATAACTCAAAGATTTTCAAACCAACCCCATCCTCATCCTCATCCTCCCTAACTTCCCAATTCAAGTCTTTAAAAAAACTATTGTTATGAAACAAATCCAATTGATGAGCAGCAACAGAGATAAATTTCAGTTGCTGCAGGGCTGCTAGAAAGTCTCTGCACTCAACATCATATATCTACTTCTACACCTTATCCAAATCTTCATCTCCTTCAACACTTATCCATATTCACTCAACTATAAGCCAAAACTTGAAGTCACTTTAGCTATGAAGGTGAAGGTAGAGACAATTAATTAGATAAGCAAGCTCTATTTTCCCTTTGTCATTTTATCTATTTTCGCACTCTTCGCGAAGCTTCCCTTCCTCAACCGGCCTTACCTACCAGTGCAGAATAGTCACAATATTGTTGGGCTACACTCCAAAATGTCCATTTTATCTCTAGTTAATACCAGCTCAGGTTTTTCGAATATAGTGACACTGTCATATTTAGGGTGTGTTTGGTTCGCACATGGGAATCAAAATCGGTATGGATATCAAATACTTTAAGAGTAATGAGTTTTGGTGAAAGTATTTTACATATTTGGTAGTAGGGTGAAATGGGAATGATTGTTAATAGTTAGGAAATAAAGGATGAAGAGAAATGAAACCATTATTTAATAAGGGTATAGGGTTTTCAATTAATGGGATATTCCAAACCCATAGTAGTATTTTAAAAACCTGTCAACCAAACAGTGACTTTGATATTCATATATTATACTAAAACCTGTCAACCAAACACACCCTTAGTCCTAAACTTTCAATTGAATCACACATGGTCCGTCAACTTTCAAGTTACCACCTATAGTCCTTCAACTTTCAAATTTTTAACTAGCTCTGATCCTAATTTTATCCTTATCTAAACTAGGGAAGGACCAGAGCTGATTAAATTTGAAAGTTAAAAGATCATGAGAAAAATTAAAAGTTTAGGACTAAACAAGACAACGGCACTATACTCAAAGGACCCCAACTGGTATTAACTCATTTTATCCCTGTATAATTCTATCACAGAAAATTAAACATAGATATACTTTGACTACCAATCTTTGATCAAAATGTTTTACCAGTAACAGAAATCATCCATTGCAATCAGTTACTGATAAAGTGCATCCAGGGAAAGATGATAGGACAAGAACCTGCAGCAAATTGTTTTGCATGTGAGTTCTTGATCAATACCTGTGACTCTGCAGCACTGCAGAGACATAATTATCAAAATCTGAAATCTAAAGAAGCAACCCTTTTTGCAAAAACTGGGAAAATGAAAGGCTGCAAGGGGAGAGCAACTATACAAATTCATTCAACTTGTTAAAATGCAATTGTACAGCAAGAATACAGAGTGTTATTTCAAGATTTTTTTGGTAATGGCCTCTGCAGGGCATTATATATTGCAGTCTTATTGGTTATTTTCTTGGAATTGGATTGGGTATTTCCCTCCTCCTTTTCGCGTCTCTCTGTCTCTTCAATGGAAAACTTTAAACCACCCATGGATTACTCGGTATCCCTCTCCTGGAATGATGTTTCAGGAGCTTTCAGCTCCCGGGAGATGCAATCCTCTTCTTCTTGCCTCTTGGGGTCTCAGGCTGAGCACTAATGCTCGATGAAGGTCAATGGACCGAAATGAAGAGAGTGGCCTTCCCGATTCTCCTCGGTCTCTCCTCCTTCCTTTCTTATCAGATCGAATCCATTCGATCTCCCCTCTAATTGCATAATCTGACCGTGCAAGCAACTGCCTGCGCCCAGTATTTGAGACGAGCTTTGACATCTTCAGGATCATCACCTGGTGTGGTAGTAATACATAAATGATCAGAACAAGGATTCTCACATTTGCAGGTTCTCAGAAACAAAAACACAAGATAGATTTCTACCATCGGCTAATATTATCGACTAATTATACCCTCTAACCCAATCAGCTAACAGCTATCAGCCCATTTACCAAACAGGGCCAATATCAATGCTAAACCTCAATACTATGATAATCTTGAAGTATTTAACATCCAAACAAGATATCTATCATTAATTTTAATTGGCAAAAACAAGAAGCCAAAAACAGATCCCAAAGTAGTAACTTTGTGGCCAAATAGGGGATTTCAGGTATAGGGCAATCAAACAATTCAAGAAATCTTGAACCATTAACATAATTTTTTAGTATTTATAAGACAATCTATAAACCCCATTTTCTATATCAGGTTGTGGATTGTTCTAAACAGAGAAACAATAATTGGAAATTTGATTTTGTACCCAATCCAAGACCCCATGGCCTAGTTGAATGAAAACTTGAAACATTCAAGTCATAATTTAGGAATAACCCAGCATCTAGGACCCCAAATCACATCCAAAATTAAATTAAAGAAGTGAAATCTAAGAGAAAAATCAAATCTTTTTGATTAATAAAGCAGGGTTTGAGAAGAAACAATGAAATATGGCTTACCAGGACTAGAGATTTTCCAATTGGCAATAGGGTTAGAGGCAGAAGAGGTGGAGGCTGTGTCAGACATGGATTCAGGGGACTTCTGGTGGTCATCAAGGTACTTTTGGGTCATGGAATAGCAAAGCTCAAGGGCAGGCAAGGTGTTCCTGAGCTCAGGAATTTCCTCATAGTTAAAACCAAACCCCAGATCCAAGCACCCTTTAAGCTCCTCCAAATCATCATCAGTCAAGCTCTTTGTCCTCCCAAGCTCATCCTCATCTGATGTCTCCACATACCCTTCAAGAAACACCTGCTTCTTCTTCTTCTTCTTCGCCTTCATGGTCTCCCATGGATCCTCTCTGTCCTCATTCTTGAACCACCCAAACCCATTTCTATAACAAACCCCCTCTTCCTCTTCAAATTCATGGAAAAGGGTTCTTCCATGGCGTGGTGGTGGTGGAGATGGGGATCTTGATTCTGCATTATTGGAGATGCAGCTTTCCATATTTTTTTCTTTTCTTTTCTCTTCTTATTTCTCTCTCCTTTTAATCTTCCAAAAAGTGATCATTTGTGAGCGAAGACCCGGCTTATAAAGATGCCCCAAGACAATGGCCAGCTATGTATTAGGTGGATGCACATAGAGATAGAGCCACCATGATGATATGATAATAATGCATGCTATTTCTTAACATATACCCATCATCATCATCATCATCATCATTATGCCTTTGCCATTGTCATGTTTGCCAAGGACTATATATCTTATTATGCAACCCTAATTGTTTATAGGTAAAAGGATATAAAAATAAGAAGGAAATTATTAGATATCGCTACCTTGAGATCAATGATCAATAGCCATGTTAAGGAATATATTATATATGCATCTGTTATTGTTTGGGTAAATAGGAATGAAAACGAGAAGAAAAGAAGCAGAGTATTCCTAATACGGATAATCCATAACCTAGAAAATTTGCTACCTATACCTATAACTCGTAAGTGATTGTCATGTTAAGGAATGTGTGCAATTGTTATATACATTTTATTGTTTGGTAAAATGGGATGAAACTAAAAAGAAAAGCAACGGATTTTTCGTAAGACCAGTAATCAATAACCATGTTAAGGATTGTTATGCACCTCTTATTGTTTCATTAAGAGGAAATGAAGATGAGAAGAAAAGAAACCAATGGCCCCTAATTAAGACAAATAATTGATAGCCATAAATTATAAATAATTGTTACACATAATGCTCTTTTTCCTCCTAATTTTTTTTTTCATGATGAGATTTTCATTTATTAGGTGCCATTGAATTGGCTAAGACACCAACTAATAAATAAATTGAACTGTTTTCAAAACAAAATAAATAAATTAACTAACAATCACATGATAACACCTCAGGAGAAAATTTGTAAGAAAATTATCGGAGAGATCTGTAGTGTTGCTCTTTCTTATTAAATATGTATAAAAAGAAATGAAAATAAGAAGTTTAAGATTAATAATGAATATTAAAAATTATTAGATTGTAATTCTATATACAACACAATAACCCATCAATTAGTAGCCTACAATTATTATTTAATTGGTTAATAATTAAAAAAAAATAAAAATAAAATATAAAAACACTAATAACACCATACGTTGCATGTTGCTTGAAATTTACTCATCCAATAATATTTAGTTGTCTTGATATTCCTTTCTTGTAGTACATACAAATTTATCATGTCATGCTTGATTTAACTTTGTTTTAGTCAATATTGGGCTACAACCACTCTTTTCATGTTGAAACAATCGCCTTCACCAAATAGTTCCAACCAAATAACTATCATAAAAACAAAATTTAGAACTTTCTTCGTTAGTTTGAAGGATTATATTGATTTTATTGTTAATTTAAAAGTCTATGAATTGGATCGAATCATCTTTAGAAGACTTTGTAACTTTTTTCTTGTTATATATACATCCATTTATATAAACTAATAAGCAAGTTGGACTTTAATTTATTATATAATATATCTATTTTGCAATCAACCTAAAATATTGCCAAAATGGCAAAATCATCTTGTATAAAGCAATATACATAAATTTGTTTTACAAAAAAAGTCCCTAAGCTCAAACTTAACGGAAGAAACCCAAAATACCTTTTACTGATTAGACCCTTCTGGAGAATCACACTTGAAGTTTAAAACTTCAATTATCATATAATCTTATACTATTAATTAACTTAAATCCGGATTTTCAAAAAAAAAAAAAATCCGAAATATTGATTACACCCTTGTCGTTTACCATAACCTACAACATCCTTCTTCGCCAAATGGTTAGTGCTAGGTGTTAAAAAGAATAACATGTGTTTGGTAAATAGTTGTTAGCTAGTAGTTCTTATTGGGTGAGTGGATTTGACTAGTTGATAGTATTAGCTGATTGTTGAAAAGTATTTGGTAAATTAGTTATTTGCTAGTAGTTGATTACATGTAAAATGACTTTCTCAAAAAGATGATTAAAAAAAATGCTCTGAGCAGCTTTTTGAATTTTAGCATTTTCGAGCAATAAATTGTTACAAAAAGTTAATTAATCAAACACTCATTGAGTGTTTAACCAAGTCAAACAACTAATAGTGATCAAATAAGCCAAAACTGACTAATAAGCTAACTATGTTACCAAACCATGTCAATATAAAATGACATTTTAAGTAGCTATTTTGTGGTACAAATATATGTCGGGTCCACTTTTGATTCGAGCCAAGTCAAAGTGAATTCGAGTTGTCCTGAGTGAGACAAAAAATTAATATAATGTACGCTCAAAATGAATAATGAATGAATGAGAAATTCAGTTGACAAATGAAGGTGGAAAAGTTTGGAAGAAACCTAGCTTTGTTCCACATTGGAAAGGGAAGATGAGTTTACATTAGTATATATACAATACATTTTTAAAAATAATTTCAATTGTATTGCATAAATTCTTTCTCTTATGCGTAGGGGTGGTGCAAATCAGAATTTAAAATGAGCATAAAAATGTTTGACGTACTCTATGTGCATTAAAAAAAATAAAAATTAAGGCGCATGTAAATGATGCAATAAAAATAATATTTAATTCTGTATATTACCATAAGTATTATATACACGTTACCTTATACATTACACTAGGCAAAGCAATAAGGTATTTCATATCATAACGTAAAATACTCTGCATAACTTAGTGGGATAAATGTGAAATTCATGAGGAAGACAACAATTTTACTTTTGTGTTTATTATAAAATAATGTATAGTGAATTCAATGTACATATAACAATAGAGTTACCATTTAGATCAGATCACGTTTTTTAAATAAAAAAAAAATTAGTAACAAGTTTTATATTTTAGTCTCATTTTATATTTTATATATATAAGTGTACGTGAGGTTGGGTTAAATTTGTAGGTGTATGCTTGGTGGTAGGTTTTTGTTGTTGAATTTGATTGAAACAAAGACTACCTAAATACCTAATAATGTTTAGATTTGAACAATTTGTGAATAAAAGAGTTGTTATAAATGTGTATAATAGATATAATTTTTTTAATAGAGTAGGTTTCCAAAAGACATTTTAAGTAATTTAAAGACATATGGATTATCACTTACTAAAACTTCTACGTAGCGTTTCGTTGGAAGAAATTATAATTTCATTCCCACTCAATTCTCACATAATCACAAAGAGAAGTAAATTTCTTCATTTGATTGGAGAGAATTGTAATTCCGTTAAATTAAAATTTCCTCATTTTTTTTTTAATAGAATTAGAATCCATACCCGGTATTTCAATTCCATGGATTTTAGGAAGAAAAAAAAATAACAGACAAAATTACTCATTTTATTTTTTAACCTAAAATTGATGTTTGACTTATCTATTTTGATTATAGTGTCTTCTTCTACTCTTAACACAAAACTTTAATCGGCTGGCCAACATCAATTAAATATGTTTTCTCAAAACTTCCTTATCTATTTTATATCTTTCGTTATGCAATTATAAAGTTGATTTACAATGTGTTATTTTTAATTTTAAAAAGCAAAATATGAATTTTGTCATTCAGGATATATAATAATAAAACCATAAATAAATAAATAAATATTGCACTTTTCGTCCCTAAGTTATAAGGTAATTGTAGAATTTGCCCCTAATTGTTGATCGTTCTCACTTTTTGTCCCTAAACTATCATTGGTATTGCACTTTTCATTCTTTTATTAACTTTTTGTACTCACTTATCGTCCCTAAGCTATACTAACATTGCAAATTTCGTCCATAACTTTTTGTTAGTAAAGAGACGAAAATTGCAACGCCAGTGATAGCTTAGAGACAAAAGGTTCAAATTTCCCTAATAATAATAATTATAATAATAAGTATGGACGACATTTTAAACTTTATACTACTTATTTCTTTCAATTCTCATATATACCAAACATTTGAATTGAAATTCTCATTAATTCTATTTAAACCAAACACTTAAATTTAAATTACCACTTTGTTTCCACATTATTCATCTCCCATGAAATTGCAATTCTTTTCTTATATTTTTCCCTCCCTCCAACCAAACGTTTCGCTAAAGATTGTTTCACTTTACGAATGTTTGTAACAAACAGTTTTCAACATTATTTATAAAGGAAAACGTAATACTTTTGAATAAAAATGTAATACTTTACATTTGATTTAAAAGTATTACATTTTAAATCAAAAGTATTATACTTTCACTTATAAGTAACAAAACACTTCATTCTTGATTTGTATTACATTTTTCAATATAAGTATTATATTTACATATTGATCAGACTTGACTTTACAATGTTTCACATATAAAGATTTGTGAGATAGTCTCACACAAGTGCGATCTCAGATAAAAAAAAAAAAAGGTACATTACTAATCAATAATGTAGACTTTCATATTTTTTAAAAATTCTTTTTTCTAAAATTTGAAAACATGACAAGAATTTCGCCCAAAATAATACATTTATCATTTTCCATATTAATATTACTGCTAAGGTGGATGAAGAGTGGTGGAATGGTGGTCCATAGTGGAGAGGACAGCTGTAAGGAACGGATGACAGCGACGGAAATCGGAAGGGGACACGTGGTAAATGGATTACCAGGTTTTTGTTCCCTCCATCATTATTAGGTTTTGTTACGATGCAGCGGCGGTCTCTTGTAAGTTTCTGAGGGGCCACACAGAAGTGGGGCACACAGAAGTGGGGCCCTGCTTATATGTGCTGTGGGTCCCGCGCATGTTGATGCTGTTGCAGCCCTTTGTCTGTTTGTGTGTCATAGGGTGCACCCATCATCAATCACTTTGCCGCTACAACTATGTGATCTTTGGTTAGGAAAAGTAAGACATAAGATAATTTGGTGAAAAACACACTATATATTGTATACAAATATCATCTAATCATGACCTGCTATAATTAGGAACGACCTTAAAGGTGTCTCTTTTCATAAATATTTATTCATGACATTTCATAGTCTGACAAAAAATAAATTAAAAAAGAAATCATTTAATCATAAAATCTTACAAAATTTATCTCTAAGAGCATCTAGAGGATTTTGGCTCAATTTTTAAAAATTTTAGTTTACGTGGGGAAGAAATATAAGCGAGAAATAGAAACCTCCAATTACATATTACAATTTTTGTAAGAAAGATAGAAATAATACTCCGTAAAAAAAAAAGAATAAACACATATAAAAAATATGCGTGCTCAACTGGCGCGTGCATCTCACACTCTTGGTGGGTGCACTTAACTTTTTATGTTTTATTATTATTAATTTTTCAAACTTCCTCTTTCTTCCAACTTAGCATCAAATCTAACCAAAAAAAAAATGAAATCATTTGCTTTGTTCTACGTTCTATGTGATTTAACTCTGCAATGTGTAAATTAATATGGAGTATTAAAATATAAAACTTATATACTTAAAAGTTAAAAAGTAATTTAACCATTAATGACAACTATACTTTCGTCACTGAATTATAAAGAAATAACATAATCTGTCCTTCAATTATATTGTCTTAACTTTTTGTCCTTTAATTATATATGAAATGCTTTTTTGTCTTTAAATTTTGTTAAAAATTGATTAAAAAGTCACTTTGCAGATAATAAGAAACCAAAAAAAAAAAAAAATCTATTATGCACACAATTGGTGAAATGAAAAATGACAATGATATAATTGGAAGATGAAAAAATTATTTTCCTATAATTCAATGATGAAAAGTATCATTTTTTTTTTCATTTGTTAAATACAAAAAAGGCCAAGTATAAACTAATACAAATAAAATAAGGTTTACGGTAGATGTCGAGATTTAATACAAATACTCTTATTTTACTTCTTATTCCTAATTTTTTTTGATGTGATAATTGTAATTTGGGATGTGATGATTTGCTTTCTTCTTGTTCTTTTATTTTCCCCCATCTGTTTTCCTTTTGTGTTCTAAAATCACCTTTACCTATGATAATAAAAATTAAAGACAAATTTGTAGGTATTAATCAGCAACAATGAGTTTTTCAAATGCACTATCAATTATCCACGAATATAATGTCAAACGTTTTGAAATAAACAAATATAATTTTAAAAATGTCATCATATTTTTTTCTTATTTCTTATTCCGTAATTTCTTGATGTGATTATTAATAATTTGTCGCACGCGCACCTTAAGTGTCAATTTTTTTTTCGGTGAACCCCTTAAATGTCAAATTGATGAACCTTAAAGTGTCAAACTTATGTAAGTGTTGAATTGGCGAACCTTAAGTGTTGAATTGACGCACCTTAAGTGTGAAAAATTGCGCATATTAAGTGTTAAAATGGTGCACCCTAAATGCAAAATGTATGCACCTAATTAAGTATAGAATTGACGCACCTTAAGTGTTAAAATGACACACCTTTAGTGTTAAAATGACGCACCTTAAGTGTTAAAATGACACAACTTAAGTGTAGAATTGTCTTAAGTGTTAAAATGACGCAATTTAAGCTTTGAAAATATGCACCTTAAGCTTTAGAATTACGCCCCTTAAACTTTCAACAATAAACAAAATTATCATAATGCCACCATTTTTCTTTAATTTATCTTCGTTCTAGGTTGTTGATTTTGGCAATTAAGATCAATGGTTATGGTTAATCTCCATGTTCCACCTGGGAAAGCTTTTGTATATATATATATATATATATATATATATATATATATATATATATATATATTGCAATATTGGTGGCTTAACGGTTAAATTATTTATTTCTACTACACACAAATACATACGTTTCTTGGTGAAGAAAGAATACCCAAAAAAGTAGCCGTTGGTAGTAACACAACGGTAATAAATTGGCATCCAGTAATAAAGAAGCACCACGGGAGGAAAGACTCCTTATTTATGAAGTAGTGGGTACGTTGTAACTTGGTAGGTTAGCAAACACCAAAATCTTTTATTTGATATTCCGTAGTATATATGTTTCTTGTTTAACATGGTTGCTGGCAGTCCTGTATTCATTTTTAGGGTCCGTTTGGAAAGCAGAAAAATGACTTCTGGAAAATATTTTCTGGAAAATGAGTCATTTTCCAGAAAACAGTTTCATTTCCAGTGTTTGGATGTATTATGGAAAACTGTCTTTGTGTGTTTGGTTCATTTTCTGGAAAATGGATAGAATTGTATAATTAAACATTGTAATTGTTTTATTTAAAATATCAAAAATTATAATAGTTATTAAAATAATGGTATTTAATAAAAAATAGAATTTATAAAAAAATTAAAATTTAAAAAAAAAATTTAAAAAAATTAGAAAAAAATGTAGCAAAGGTTTTCGGCGGTTTCCCCACCTCCTTAGTCCATGGTCATGGGTGATATGGCTTGGTTTTGGTCAAAAACATGCGAAACAGCTATTCTGGCGATTCCGTAAAATGACTTACGAAAAAAAATTCCGTAAGTCATTTTCCAGAAAAATGAACTGATTTTCCTTAGTCAACGGAAAACATTTTCCGTTGACCACATTTTCCTGACATTGCCAAACACAGAAAACTCAGAAAACATTTATCCAGAAGTCATTTTACAGGTTACCAAACACACCCTTAACCTTTAATAAGGATTTCAAATACAACCATCAAAACGGGCTTTGCGTGGGGTAATAGCCTGCCTGAGGCAAATTATTTTGTGGACTCAGGTCCACCTTGCAAGGTAGACCCATACACAATTTATCTTTTAAAATTTTACAATTTGTATACTAGGAACATATAATATTAGAGCATCTTTAATAGTTAAGGGTTTTTTTTTTTTTTTTTTTTTGGTGATTTTTGAAGAGTTTTTTTTTTTTTTAAAATGTGATTAGGAAAGAGAACATGAGAGGAGAAATAGATTTAAAAAAAATAAAAAATAAAAAATTAAAAGAGAAAAACAAAACAAGTTGCAGCAAACTGACAAACAAACAAACAAATATATATATATATATATATATATATATATATATATATATATATATATATATATATATAAGAGGAAGAGATAAACGCGCCACCGGGCGCGTGCCCAACGCGCACAGCACAGAGCACAAATTGATATTGTTACAGTGTTTCAAAAACTTGTTTTTGCAGGTGAACTCAACCCTTTCTCTCTCCTTCCTCTCTTTCCTCCACATCATCTTTCACTATTTCAAAAACCCTCAAAAGACTTGTATTGTGGATGCTCTTTAACATATATGTAATTGATTACCTTGTTTTGTAAACACAAGTTTTTTCAAGTACTATTTCAAGTACTGCAATCAATTCTAATACTAAGAGTACACAATTTAATCTTTTTAAAATTTAGTACAGTTGTTATGTGTTTTGACTTAGAAACACAATTTACATTCTGCAAGTTCACAATTCCAATATTAAAAATACACAACGAACTCAATGCCGTTTAGGACTCACAATTTCAATTTTGATCGCATGCAAAAGAGTGGGCTTCAAAGGCCAGTCCTCCTTGGTTTGCGGGTTGGCTTGCCTTTATATATATATATATATATATTTGTTTAGGCAAAAACTTTTGTGAGACCGTCTCACCATGAGACAGGTCGGGTCGGGTCGGGTCGGGTCAAGATGCAAATGTAACGCTTATATGCACAAATGTTATACTTATATGCTCAAATGTAATACCAATCAGGAATAACATTTTGGTTACTTATTGGGGTAAATGTAATACTTTTAAGAATAACATTTTTGTTACTTATTGGGGTAAATGTAATACTTTTAAGGGAAAATACAATACTTTTACATTTCGATTTAAAAGTATTACATTTTTCCTCAAAAGTATTATATTTGCCCTTATAAGTAAGAAGCACTTGTCAACATTATTTATTATGAAAAATGTATTACTTTTTCTCTTATAAGTAACAAAATTGTATTTTTGATTAGTGTTATATTTGAGCATATAAGTATGAGATTTGCACATATAAGTATGACATTTGCATGGTGTTTTGACCCGACCCAACCCGTCTCACGAATAAGGATCCGTGAGACGGTCTCACACAAGTGTGACCCATTTGTTTAATGTTTATTTGATTTATTCTTTGGCCTTTAAAACTATCATTAAACTTTAAAAGTTTGGACTTTAGAACTATGGTTGAGTATTTCAAAATTTAAATTAGTAATATTTGTTTAAATATTGTTTATACATACTTCATTATTTTTATAGTGTTGTACTGTTGTATGTAGTGGTCCTAGTGGATATTAGACTAATAAGAGTCTTGAAGAAATTTAGAAAATAATTTGAATGATGGTAGCCATGAAATTAAAATATTATATGTTGGAATATTATATTACCATATTATAATATTAGTATATTACTATAAATTAGAGAATAATAGAGACATAGAGCGTATTAAGAAAGAAAATTGGGTAGGCTAGCCTACCCAACTTGCGGGCATTGAAGGTGGCAAGATCAATCATTATTGCGTGGACCGTGCACAACTATGTGGACCACGGTAAAAAAGACATAAAGTACATTATTTTAACTCATAAAATATATTATCTTACACAAGAAATTTCATCATTCTAACAAAAAATACATTATACATTATTCTAACTCATAACATATACTATTCTAACACATAAAGTACATTATTCTAACTTATAAAATACGTAATCTTACCTCATAAATGTCATTATTCTAACACACATAAAGTACATTATTCTAACATATAAAGTACATTGTTATAACACATAAATTACATTATTCTAACACATAAATTACATTATTCTTACACATTAAATACATTCTTACCCAGAAATGTTCGCTATTCTAACACACAGGCGGAGCAAGGAATTTTTTAACATCAAAATGACGTCATAAATTTCATTATTCTAATACATATAAAGGACATTATTCTAACACATAAAATACATTATTCTAACACATAAAATATATTATTCTAACACATAAAATACATTCCTATCCCAAAATGATTATTATTCTAACACGCACGTGCGGAGCAAGAATTTATTTTTTTTTTATCATCAAAACGATCTCGTTTTTACACAATAATTTATCGTAGCAAGGAAGGCTAGACTACTCTAGGCCCTCTAAGTAGCGAGTCTCAAAGGCTTGCCCCACTCCGGCTTAATTATTTTACCATGGACTAGGATCCACTTTGCATTGTGGACCCTAGTCTAAAACAACATTCATATTATATGTATGCAGTTAACATATTATGTGTCTTTAGTTCATACATTATGTATATACTACAATTAACGTATTATATATCTGCAGTTCACATATTATGTGTCTACATTTAATAAATTATGTACTTGTAATTAACATATTATATATGTGTCTACATTTAATAAATTATGTACTTCCAATTAACATATTATGTGTTTACAATTTATTTATAATTGCATAATCTGTTAACTGTATATACATAATATGTTAACTGTAGATACATAATATGAATATCATTTAGAACAATGGTCCACAATCATACAAGGTATTGATAACTCTACTTTCAATGTTCAAGACCTTGTGGTTAAATGATATTAATGTGACCGGATTTAAGATTTATAAGTGAAGTCAAATGATCCCCTCAAAGTTTGGTATTTATTATATATGTATATATTTTGTAAAAATTTTAAAATTCATACATTAATATTAAAATTTTTAAAATTAATATATAGATTAAAAAGTACAACTTTCTAAATAAAAAATTGTCTTAATTTGACAGGTAGAACATATTTGCAGTTTTTAATTAAAAAAGTTATTATTTATTTGATTCAACTCTATCTTTAATTTAACTTTTACTAGTGAATTGTTTGATACTTAATGTTGTTTTTTATGTTTGTTCTAATTTTACATTTTAAAATATCAAACATCTTTGTTCTCTTACCCCCCCCCCCCCCACACACACACACTATCTATTACTCTTAATAGGTTTTATGGAATCACGTCGCTCATAACTAATCAATGATATTTTGGAGATTTGAACCCTAGTCTAGTTGTTGACATACTAGGCATGATATCACGAGATTAGATGTCCTAATGATTTTAAAGGGAGCAAGGGGTTCTTTGCACTCCCGTACAATAAGTAATTGTCATACATTGATCAATCATGTCCACCCATAAAACAAGTAGTTGTCATGCTTCAATCACCGCCCACTTGTCGTGATCAAAAGTCCCCACGCCTCACCCTTCTCCTTAATTAACTAATGTTAACTGTTTCCACTATTAACTAGAGTATGGTATAGTAGTTATGAACTCGTAGGTCAGTTGCACTTCTTCATTTTCTACTCTCTTATATATATATATAAGTATATAACATGACTTATGATATAGGATGGAGGGGTATAAAAAATTGTATTATATTAAAATGCAAACCTATAAAAGCGTTAGTTAGTTATTTATTAATATACCTTTGTCACATTCTACAATTTATTTTATTTCATAAAAATATAATTAAACATAGATTTTTTTTTAAATTCCTTAATTTAATAGGTATATCATTCCATATTTTTGTATTAGCCATTGGGAGAATGAAGTAAACCCAACCACACTTTTATTTTATTTTATTTCTTGAGCTCTTAAAGTAAAATAATATATATATATAATACTTTACAACTTTAAAGTAAAAAGAAATATGTATCAGCCACATATACACTAAAAATAGGATGAAAAGTAACATCACATATAGATAAGTACGTGATGATAAAGTGGTCCCTAAAAGGGATAAGTTCTTTTGCAATTTGCACATTTATTTATATAAAAAGTGAAATAATTGGGTAAGGAAAGAGGAAACACTCATTTCACATAAAATTAGCAAAGAGAATCCTTTCATTCATATGAATCAAACAAATTTTGTCTTCCAAAACATGTGTGGGTATGTATATATACTCCCCACTTGTGTATGTGTGTCCAATTACATTGCATTTAACATACAGAAATGGCCCATAGGTTAGTTTAAATAGAAATAATGTAAATCATGATAACTCAACACAGAGGTTAAACCTTTGCGACCTTTGCTTCTTTCTTTCTAAACTTTACCCGTGTGACCAACTGAACTGTTCATGTGGACTAAAAAGAATACCCTTATCCTTGAGTGAGTATATGAGTTTAATTTTTATTTAATTTATTAAATGGACAAATTTTATTTGAATATTTGAAAGGTTGATAATGTTTTAACTGACAAAGGGAGTGTGCGTGGATGATGTTTTACATTATAGGCTGCAGTTAGACAGAAGTAGCTAGTGATGAAGCTCGCTGTATCTTTCAGTATATGAAACATATATGCATTATATTCATGGTTTGTCTTGAAATGTACACAATGTCCCACCTGTATTAGTGCCCTACACATATCATTCTGATCTAGTGCTTACTGGTGCACTATCATATGTTTTACATTGTAGCCTCTCTCTCTCTCTATATATACTCGAATGATAACATATTTTTAGGAGAAAATGAAAGAATCTAATAGATTTTATGTAATTTAAAGAAAAATGTAATAATATTTTAGTAATTTTGGTCAATTTTGAAAGTACAATTTTAAATATTGTAGCGTAATTATTAATACTTCGTAATAAAGTGTGCATTTATGGATAAACCCCAAATTAAAAAAAAAAAAAAAAAAACTAAATCCCAAAACGTAAACCGTGCATACTAAACCCTTAGTAGTAAAAATAGACTCATAAATCAAACTAAAAAGTAAAACACTAAACCAAACCCCAAAAAAAGTTCTAAAAGGTGAACCCTAATTGCAATGCATTTTTAAATTGGTCAAAATGCATAGTGGTGGTAGACTGGTAGATACAAATTTCTTAGTTAAAGGGACTTTTAACATAGCGTCAAAAAAGATAAATACATAATAAATAAATTTGATAGGTTAAAAAAAAAAAACACAAATGAATCACACCTCCCCTATATAGGACTTACATGTTTCCTTTGAAATTCCCGTTAAGGTCTACCAAACGCCCTCTTCTAACAATTTATCATATGAGAAAGTTATTACAATGGTTGGTGTAGGCTTGAAGTTGGAGAACTTTAGGTAAACTAAATATCAGATTATGTTTTTATAACATTGGTCTAGTGAATCGGATATAAAGTATCACTTAATGACTTACTTCTTGCAGTAGTATGGCTTCAGTCTTGCCACAAACAATGTACATTTTGATTTATAATTTTTTTTAAAAGAAAAAACACATGCTTAGAAAGCTCAGTCAGTCGGCCATAAACTGAGCGAAGATCGATGGCAACTATGGATGAGCAAGGATCCTCCAAATTAGCCTAAATCCAATATGTATTTAAGTAAAATGGATGATAATGGATCCACATAGTGAAAATCCGTCATTAATGGATTGAATAGGGATGTGCAGTGACTTCTAAAAAATCGGCTATATCCAATCCGCTTCGCTAATACATTACCAAAATGACGTAGTTATATATATATATATATATATATATATATATATATATATATATATATATATATATATATATATATATATAAAAGGATCCAATGAGAACAGTAACATATGAAAGAAATAAGAACCAATCTCAACTTTACATCTATAAAATTCGACGGATTTGATAAGATTTTAAAAAATGTGATAACATTGCACATTTTTGCAAGTACAATCTTTTAATACTAAATATGTAAAATGTTAATACTAAATGTGCAAACCTGAAAAAGTGTTAGAATTACAAAAGTTTGCATAGTAACGTTGATGATAATTACGAAAATGCCACCGCATTGTTTTTAAAACAATTTGATTTGATCTGTCCAATTTTTCCAGATGTAAGACTAAGGTGTTCTTATTTCTCTCCTAAGTATTTGCTCTCATTTGATATATATATATATAGTCATAATCAGGTGTGGCCGTGTCTTAACGTGCAATCAGTGCGGCCGCACCACTATGTATACAGATATACACCACTCAATGTTAGAAAATGCACCACACAAATATGCACTGTTAGGTATGCATCACAAAAAACACACCACTAGGTATGCAAATATACACCACACAGTGCTAGGAAATGCGCCATTAGGGGCAAGAGAGTTATGGTGAATTATTTTAGGTGTGCAGGTGTGTTTTTTTGGTGTTTTTGTGTATTTTTATTGTGATGTATTTTCTAACATTGAGTGTTGTACATTTGTATACATAGTGGTGTATTCTGCACGGGAAAGCGCGACCATTTTTGAATAGAAATATATATATATATATATATATATATATATATATATATATATATATATATATATATATATATATATATATATATATATATATATATATATATATATATATATATATATGAATTTGGAAGCCTTGGAACTTTTCTAATAAAGATTAATTAAGAAATATTTTTATTTTGTGTTGTAATAAGAAATTAAGGAATATTTTTATTTTGTGTTGTAATAAGAAATTGGTCCCTAATTTGGTTGGATGAACCAATTGAAAATTAGAAAAAAAATCAAAAGTCTTGAAGTTGAAGAAGGTTCAAAATAAAGAAGGGAAATCATAAAAAGGGGATGGGAAAACAAAACATGGAATTAGGAAAGTAGTCAAAACATACATTCATTCTCACAAGAATTGATGTGTGTAGTATTTTAGACATATTTTTATTTACAATGTTCCAATAGATAATTCAAGTTGCATTGAAAAGATAACTCATAAGGTTACAATTTTATAAAGATATAAAATCTTAAATTTGAGATTAAAAAGGTAAAAAGAAAATCATGATAATTGTTGAATCAGTGAATCTGTCCAAAAAATTAAGTTTAGCAACTTCAAAAAAATTGTGCTAACCTATTTCTTCCTAGCTCCTATATGTGTGTGTATATCATCTTCCAAGAGGGAGAAGAATATATAGAAAGCACAAAGATACAAACTTGAGACTACACAATGTAAGTTCCAAGTTTTAAGTTGTGTATTTCCCATCAAATTTTAGTTTTGACTGATATATTAACAGTTTTTTTAATATTGATTTTTTTAATTAGAACTTTTATCATCAAAAGTTGGAAATGCTTGTGTTGAAGATTAATGAAGAATGAAGATTTATAATTTATATTTGTTTAATTTGAATTTCAAATTAATTATTTGTATTTTATAAAAATTGAATTTTTGAATTTTTTTTCGAATGAAATGTTCGAAAATTAATTATTTTGATTGTTTAATGTTTGAATTCTTGTATTATAATTTTTTTTTTTAAACTTAAAACCTATCATCCAATCCGATAAATCTGCTATTAGTGGATCAGATCGGATCGGATCGGATTGGATTTGCACCTTTTTACGAATATATGAATGTAGGTAAAATTTTTAAATCTATTTTTAGCAGAATGGATACAAATTCACCTGAAATCCACTCCACGCTCACCTTTAGTAGCAACATTACGGAGTATGAGAGGTTGGAGGCTCGATCCTCAAATCCCTGAATTTGAGCCGGTCAGCTATGGGTAACCTAGGCTGGTTTACCTCCTTATGCTCCTTTGCCGGCTAGGGTCACAGGCGAGGAGAAAACCTTGTTAAAAGAACATTGCGGACTAGGAGAATTGAAGCATGATTGGTACATGCAATGGGTGATGGAGATGGATGAAATGTTGTGTTGAATTGGGTGAGAATTGAAGGCGACAATATAATGTCCATTCACCTCACCGGTCTTCTCTTGCATGCACTTACGACGCAACACCCGCGCACGCCACAACTAAACCTGTGTTATACAATCAATGAACCGATGCTGATTGGCCCAATAAGCTCCACCATCCACAATAAACCAACACTACAACCTTTGACTGTTTACCTACTTCGACTCCATCTTCCTTAGCACCGCGATTTCACACACGTCTACGTCTCATACAACTTCATTATATTATTATTGTTCCTCAAAATTTTATTTTATTTTTTTTGAAATCTAAATCTTCTAATTTGTTCATTCACAACTGAGGTAGTCTTTATTTTGATCTGTTTTTGCAATGCTCGCTTGATCTCCTTTAATCATTTCTTTTCCTTTTACAAATTCAAAAGAACCATTAGTTTTTTTTTTTTTTTTTTTTTTAAATTAATGATAAACTACAAGTTTCTACCACATAAATAACAAATTAGTGCTAGTTTATCCCTTACTTTCAAAAGAACCATTAGTTTTTTTTAAGTAATGAATAAACTACAAGTTTCTACCACATAAGTAACAAATTAATGCTAATTTATCCCTTACTTTCAAAAGAACCATTAGTTTTGTTTTTTTTTTTTTTCTTTAAATCAATGAATAAACTACAAGTTTCTACCACAAAAGTAACAAATTAATGCTAGTTTATCCCTTACTTTCAAAAGAATCATTAGTTTTTATTTTTTTTAATTAATGAATAAAATTACTAAGATAGTCAAATAAAGATTCGAACCAATGCCATGTGACTAGCTCTTATATCAAATTGCTAATAGTTGAATTAAACATTTATGTTTATGTATTATATGTTCAACACCCACCAAACTTAATTTTAACGGGATCATGCTTCCATTTATTAACTTCACCCATTATATTGATATTATAATTCTTATCACATTTTTCAAGAATTATATCACTAAATTTTACGCATGAAACTTTCAAAGATATATTTTAAAAACATAATTAGAGATATATTTTAATCAAATTGACAATAGTAGAAATAAAATATTTTAAGTGATTAAAAAATCAAAATATTACTCTCTATTTATTTAATCGTTATTCAGAAAATTTTGTTTAATTATAATAAATTAATTATGAATGTATTTGAGGATTACTGAAAGATTACATTGGTATAATTTTAAGGGGCAAATATAATCGATTTCCACTCAAAACCCATTTTTACTTTAACAATACTCCAGCCACAGACAATTTCTGTTGTGTAATCAAATTAGGTATCTTCTCTTAAAAGGTATATCATGTTCTTATTTTTTTTTTTTAATTTCCCATTTGCTATATTTTGATTAATGTTTCCAGCAGATACTTCCGATTGAAGTTTAAGGAAGTTCAGAAATCAGAATCTAATCTAAGTCAAGCATCAACTAGCCTGACTTTGGGGAATAGAAATTGGATAGCACCACTTCATTTTTTTAATTTTTGTATAATATTTATTTTAGATTTTATAATTTTATTTCTAATTTATAATGAATTAGCCAATTTAATAGTAGCCAATAACATTACCAAAAAAAAATAAAAAATCTTATGACCATATATATATATAGGGGAGGTCGGGAGATTTCGGGTGATAACACATCCTCTAAAAAGTGTAGATATTGAACACATTCAAACTCTCAATTTTGAAAAATCAAAGATATGATCTTACAATTACTAAACTTTTAAGTTAGGAATAATTATAAAATGGCATCGCTCTTAAAAGTTTTCAATAATTATAAAATTGACTTTGTATTCTTTTACTAAATTCCTCAACCTATGATGAATTGCGCCTCATGTGCGTAAGGCGCAATTCTCACGTCCAGGCAGGCGCGTATTTGTTTTTTTTTTTTTTTAATTTAATTTTTTTCTTATCTGTTTTTCTTCCATTTTCATTTTCTCTTTCCTAATCACACATGTAAAATCTCTTAAAAAGCCGGTCACTATTGAAGAAGGCCTTACACTCATATGTTAGACTATGTACGTACATGGAAAGTGAGGAAACACCTTTATTCTCTTGCAGTGTTTGTAGCTACATCAAACTAATAAGTTGATTTGTACTTTGTGGTCAAGCGACATAGCTGTAACTCTTTCAAATGGAAAGTCACAGCTGCTTCAATTGGTTTTTTTGTGTTTCAATAAGTTGAGAAAGTACGTATAGACAGATACTACATTGTAACTGAGTCAATAGTATATAATATCAATTGTCAGATTAAGCATTTACCACTATGTCGAAAATTTGTCTATTTTTGTTAATGAGGTTTAAGCGTTTACCACTTTGTCGAAAGTTTGTCTATTTCGGTTAACGAGACTTGACTGAAGTTGTTTTTAATTTAATTTTTTATAACACTATGTCAAAAGTTATCCCGCTATCCCATTTTTGTTTGTCTAGTTTGATTAACGAGGCTTGATTGAAGTTATTTTTAATTTAATTTTTCATAATAATAAGTTTAGTATTAGTATATAAAATTTATATATTTACAAACTACATTAAAAGTACCACTAAACACAAAAAAAAAAAATTAAAATTAATTAAAAATTACTAAAGAAAATAGGCAATGAAGAAAAAGTTGGTTTGACTAATGAATAATAATCAGAACATGCAAAATTGGACAGAAGGAGTATCTAGTAACGAAGGCGCAACTTTATTTTATTATACTTGTGTAGTGGTCATTGCTATATTTTGACGATAAACTTGGCTCTCCGAGCCGCCGGACTTGAACTATTACATATGTTCGAGTTGACCTATTGAACCTTTGGGCGTTTTACTCCTTAATAAGTTAGGACTAAACTACGTAATTTTAAATATTATAGTTTCAACGTGTGAAATAACATTGTCTTTAATATTATTAAATACTCGACTTTTGGTAAAAATTTAAATTTTAAATTATATTTGAAACAAATTTCAGTTTACTATTTCTTTACATCATGCCAAATTTGACGATTTTTTCCATATAATGTTCATCACCTAAACCTATCTCCATCATATATATATATATAGAATGCAATGTTCTTTCTATTCATCTCCCTTGGCGTAAAAGACACCATGAATATAAAATTACATCATCACATATATAAAGAATACAACATAGTTGATATTCTTGGTCGTTGCATATCTAGATTAACCACTTGAAGTAATTTTATTTTATTTGATTTTTGCGTTTGATTAATAATTTGAAGATCCGGAATCCCGGGGAATAATGCCAGGAGCTATATCATATCATATTATCATATTCAATTCACATCAATCACACAAATCAACTTGTCAGATTTCTTGATGGGTAAGACAAATCAGATCGCGATTAATACACTATCTTTTTTATTAATTTAATCTAATAATGTACATATATACCTCCGGATTTTCTGTTATTTTTTAATTTGATTCAATCCACCCAGCCTTCCATATGCACCATAATATATTTGTACGCATTTTTTTAAAAAAATATTTTCGTTTGTTTGTTTGCTGTAATAAGATCGTATTTAATAGTATTTCTTTTGGGCGGCAATTATAGACCAGTGATAAGAAGGTTAATTATAAAAAACATGTTTTATTGTTTTATTGGGATTGAATCCACTAAAAATTGGGTATTAAAGTATAGAATGGAATAGGAAAGTACTAGTATTATTGCTAGGGGCGTTAGATTTAAAAGAGTACAAGATATTGGTCGAAAATGACAATCCAAACAATAGATAAATAATAAATATTATAGCCCTAGACCATAGAAGCTTTAGTGAACCTAGAGAGATGATTTAAGGGAGACAAAGCATCCTATTTATATTGTTGAAGACTTCAATTCACGAAAGCTTGACAAGTGTACGCCACTAGCTTGCCTTATTTTTTGCCATACATGTGTCCCCACTATTTGGATGCTAGTAATCTTCACATGATGACTAAGTAGAACGTCCTGCCCTTTGGTACACAAGAGATAGTGTGACTTGGTGAGTTGGTACTTGTGCAAGTTTGATCTCCATTAGCAACACCCTTTTATCTTATTTTGCTCTATGTTTTCTTCTTTCTCTAAGCGATTTCCAGTATTCTTACTGGGCCAACACCCATTAGTAAAGATAGACACCGCGCTTACACCACGACCTTTCCCATTAAAATGGGCTTCCTAGAGTCCCATGAACTCATCAACTTCCAACCAAAGATTAATCTTTAAATGATTGTGGTTTCTCAAAATTTTCTTTTAACTAAAATTAATGGCATTTACTCTCTGGCATGATATATTATCTATAAAGCTTAAAAAGAAAAACTCTTTATTTTGGACAAATATACCATACCGTTATAACTTCCATTATCTTTTTCACTACTAATGTTACCATGCACATGCATCCACCATATATTTTCTTATTTTTTTCAATAATAATAATAATAATTTATACACATTATATAGTAGAGTTATATGTTAATTATTTTCTAAAATATAAATATCAAATTTATTAAAAGGTTTTACATTATTATTATTATTATTATTTACAATAATTTAAATATCTAAAATCTAAATAAATCTAAAATTTTAATATAAAATACTGATATTGGGCACCTATTTTTTGCCCATCGCGCATAGAAAATACTAGTATTATCTATAAAGCTTAAAAAGAAAAACTCTTTATTTTCATTACTTAATATAAAATGGGAGTAATACTTTTTTGGTAACTACAATGTAACATAGCTATAGTAACTATTTTACATAATATGTAGACCTAATTGGGATAAGACTCAAATCTATACTGTTTTGTTTGAAATGATATCAGTGATACTATCAAATCACATGATACTTGGTTGTAAGGAAGTAATATTAAAGAGTGTTTTATACGAGGAATATATTACTATTTATAGTAAATTTTATAATAAATTTACTATTATAGTAAATTTTATAAGTTGTATGACTATTTCAATATGTATGGCTTTTATTTTAAGAGTACAATATTTTTTATACATATTATTGTAATTTTTCCAACTCACTCATAATTGTGTTTTTCATTTTCCAGTTCGTCCTTTGTAAGATTGTCTCGTGTAATGTGTATGGTAATATTTTGAAATAAAAAAATAATATTTTTTATAATCATTAAACATATTAAATTCTTACTAAATAAAAGTATTATGTGTGTGTGTATATATATATAGAGAGAGTCTTTAAAAAATATATATATAGAGAAAGAGAGAAAGCTAAGTTCTAGTGCGACCAGATCTTAACGTGCGGTCAGGGCGACCTTACCATTAGGTATACAAAATGCACAAATTGTATTAAAAACGCACAACAATAAAATGCACCAACGCACCACACACCCAAAAAATGCACCATACTTCAATTCACTACACCTAATGGTGCGTTTCTGAGCACTATGTGGTGCGTTTATGCGTACCTAATAGTGCATTTTGTGGTGATGCGTACCTAGTGATGCGTTTTGTGGTGCATTGATGCATTTCTTTGTTGTGCGGTCCCTAATACTATTGGTGCATTTTTGCATACCTAATGTTGCGGCTGCACATTAAGGCCTGATTGTATTTGAGCTGATCTGACATATATATATATATATATATATATATATATATATATATATATATATATATATATATATATGAAATTTTCAATAATTTCAGTATTTTCCCGAGGAATATTCTAGCTAGAGTAAGAAGTTAACTACTTCAATTCCAATAATAATTTTTCTAAAAAAAAAAAGAAAGAAAAAACAAAAAACAAAATGGGTTGGCCAACGCTTATTTATTTATCCAACTATTTTTTTTAATATTTAAGTAATTTTATATTTGACGGATTAATCCTAAGTCTATAAACCTCGCCTATAAAGTCATTATAAAGGTAAATCGCGAATCACGCAATCAATTCACACATCTAAGTTTAATCTTCATTTACCCACAAGGATTCAATCCACCCATTCCATCACCATAAACCTTTTATTTATCTATTTTTATTCAGTTATATATACACATCACATCCACGTTTTGAGATAAAGTTATGTGGCATCTGCATGAGGATGGGGATTGGGGCATGATGCCATGATATGATGTTCATTATTCATACATCTCACCATCATCATCAATCATCATCATGCATGTTTGCTCTAAAGTGTACCTACCTGGAGCATACATACCCACATAGGCATCTACACGCCAGCGAAGCAACTATTTGTTTCGATGTGTGATTTTTTTTTTTGTTTCAAAAAAAAAATTAATGAAAATGATCACCAAACTCATAATCCATCCATGCTCACTAAATAAACTTATACAATCAAACATTTTACAATAACACTGTAATTAGATATGGAATTTATAATATAAAAATATAACAAAATATCTACAAGTTTAGTAACATATTAAATAACTATGGTTTAAATACTTACTCCGCGGGAATTTTAGTATTTTGGCTATGAAAATCCGTTGATAAATTAAATATCCATTGTTTTTAATAATTAGTAACGGATTTTTAAGTTTGATTTTTCTTGTGATTCTTATATTTAAAATTATTATCTAAAACCAATAATGCTAAAATTGATTATATAAGAGAAATGTGTGGGTGTGTGTAAACGTTTTATGGAGTTTCGAATTAAATTTTTTTATCATTTAATTATACTCGTGGTACAATTAAGTTTCTAAGTTACATGCGTGATCATCTTTAATCCTTAAATTATGTGTACAGTGCGTGATTTTAGTTTCTAAAGGACCAAATTAGACACTTTAATTTATTATGTTACATATTGATGGTAGAAATAGTTATCAAGAAACTAAAATTGTCACTTTGCACTAACTTAAGGCTTATAGATGATTACACATATAAGTCATGAAATAAGTTTGCACCATGAATATATATAGCCAATGCTGAAAAAATTCCTAATCACCCCACGGGAGCCCGGAGGCGCCTAACGCCTAGGCGTCCGATTTTTATTTATTTATTATTATTATTATTTTTTTAAATTTTTTTAAGAGTTGATAATTATTTAGTTGTTAATACAATAATACATTAATACTTAATACTAAAGTATTAAATATTATCCTAATTACTTAAAGAGCATCTATAAAACTTAAACCTATAAATGATTAATTGTAAATTGTATACAAACGAAGACGTTGGATTATTGGATGACGAGTGAAATTAGTTTGGCGGAGGAAAAATGACCTAGGAATTAGACAGTTAGTAAGACGATTTTTTTAGGGTTATTCACTCAAAACGATGTCGTTTGAGCGAATAACCCTTAAAAAAATGACGCACAATGTATATTTCCCTGGCTAGGCGGCCTAGGTGCCCGGCCACATAGAAGGTCAATTCCGGCATTGTTCGAGGTGGGTGGGCGGGTGCTTGCATCTAGACTCGATTTTTGTAACATTGTATATAACTGAATGGACAAAAATATAATTTTAGCTAATAATAAGAAATGTACTGAAAATGTTAGAACAAGTTTGGGATGGGCGTGATTAACATAAACAAAACATTATTTGTACTTTTAAAAGTATATATAAATCCACATTGTGATCTTTATTAATTAGATACACGGTTAAAAGACACATGTCATTAGAATTAAAAGTCAATAAGTAGTTACGTACTTAATTAAAAAGTTAAAATGATATTATACTCAATAGGTCGTAGAAAATTTGAACCCAAATAATTAAAGAGAAAAATGATGCAGTGGGCCAAAGAGGGAGTGCCACGAGGGCACCAATAATTAGCGCGAGCTCACAAAAAGACAGCCAATACCCATCAACCCACGTGGCCAGCTTTGATTGCTGAATGGAAACACGTGCCGAGTCAGCAGTGGGGCCCAGGATGGTGTCTGGTCGACTGGTCCTACTGGGGAATAGCCTATAGCCAATAGTAGTAACGTGTGAATGTGAAGACTTTTGTCCACACTCGCAACATAAACAGCATCTAGGCCACCTTTGTCTTTGTGAACACAATGAATCGAATTTTCGAGCGAATTTCTCTTGTGATGTTTTCAGATTTGGTCCACTCAACTCAATAATACTACCATTTTATGATCGTGTGTGGAATAAGGGGATATTCGAATTTTGTTTTCGATATTTACAAATTTTGAGTAATTTTTTTTAGTCAATATTTGAATAGAATCATAATTTAGATATACTTAACCTAGTCGGGGTGTTGTTGAGTAGAAAGTGACTCATCCATCCTTAACCAAAGGTTAAGAGTTCGATCCATGTGCCTATAAAATCCAAACGGTGGAAACCTTGAACTACACAAAAAAAAAAATAGATATACCGAATGTGGATGAAATTTAAGAGTTCGATCCATGTGCCTATAATCCAGACGGTGGAAACCCTGAACTACACAAAAACAAAAAAAAAATAGATATACCGAATCTGGATTAAATCATTTCAGATGAGTTTAAGCATACCACAAGAATGCTATTTTTTTCATTACTTTTTTATTTTTAAGTTGATTTTAAGTTTTTTTTTTTCCATTATATTCGGGATTAATATATGCATTTTGTATTTGCATAATACGAAATTTTTAAGTTGATCGAATCAATCATATTTTCAGAAAAACAAAATAAGGTGGCCAATATGGCCTTGCTCCATGGGAGAGGAGACAAGTTGATTGCTAACCCTCTGATTGACATTCATGTGTTTCTATTGAAGGACAAAGCATGGATGTTTTCATCTAGGAGAGTGCAAGTCACAAGTGTATGTGTTTAAATTAGTTTGTTTAATGAAATTTTTGACTGAAGTTATTTATCTTTTAATTTTTTATTTTGTTAAATTTAAGTATTAGTATATAAAATTTATATATATATATTTTAAAATTTCATTTTTGTTAAATTTAATTATTAGTATAAAAATTTATATATTTTAAAATTATATTAAAAGTAATATTAGATGTAAAATATAAAATTTTAAAACCATAAGAAAATATTGAAGAAAATAAGCATAGAAAAAAGTGTTTATTTTAACTAATAAATAGTAAGCAAGACAATTAAAATGAGACAGCTAATATATATAACTTATTGCCATAATGAATAATATTGGTTTCATGCCCAGGCCAATAACTAATTTGGATCGCCATAAATTTAAAACTTGGTTCAAATTTCAAATTTTAATTTTGGCAATCTGATTATGTGGACCTATAATAACACTAAAGACTACTTTTATTTTTACAATTAAATGTGATAAATTTGTGACTTCAAACCCAAAATAAATAAATAAAAAAAAAATAAATAAATAAAGAAAAAAGATTCAATACAATCTTCCATTCTTTCGAACATTTTAAAAGGATAAAAAGAAACATAGAATTGCCTTTGTAGTTGTGAACATAATAAGTCTAAGTTTTGAAGGAATTCTCTTGTGGTGTTTTGAGATTTGGTCCACACTATATGTTCCAGCACACATTAATATTAATAGCATCAAATAATGTTCCATGTTGTTGGCATGTTTATTATTGCTTTAATTTTCCAGCAACCCGGCCTACATCATAGAAAAAGATGTGACCATCAATGAACTACTGGTGCAAGATACAAGAAATGAATTGAATATATTATTGGTACTTAGATTGACCGATGATATTCTGAAAATGTGGCACAATATATATACACAGAAAATATAGAGAATGATGTGTCGATCAACCATTCAGAAATAGAAGTTCATAGAAGTGGTACAAAGTAATAAATGAATTATTAATATCTAAATAGACTATTCAGAAATATCTAAATAGACTTAAGTGATGTTACCTCTGTAGCTAATTAAATGTACACATATATTTAGAAAAATGATGTCCACCCATATAATTACTATTATTACATTAATTGCCCGCATGGGTCATAGGGATGAAGTTTATGAATAATGACTTGGGATCGAGTCTTATCAGCGGCATTGTAGGAGCAATCTCTCAAAGTGAGGGCCGGGGGTTCCTTGTGCGCATTAAACAAATGTCTAGCCTTTGTGTTCAGCTGAGTTACCATGATCTTAGGCTTGAGGACACTTGTTCAGTAAGCATGTAATTATTATTATTACATTAATAGCCCACATGGACAACTCAATTGGTCATAGGGGTAAAGTTTAGTAACAATGACCCGATATCGAGTCTCACCAGTGGCAGTGCGACAGTGTGGGAGCAACCTCTCAAATTATTATTACATTAATTGCCCGCATGTGCAACTCAGTTCATCATAAGGGTGAAGTAGACTTCTTGTGCGGCCAAATTTTTTTTTTTTTGAGTACTACTGACTCTATTAAAATGTAGTATCTGTTCATAACTACTTTCTCAACCTACTGAAGCACAAAGAAGGGACACGGGTGCCACTAGACCACAAGGTTTTTGGCTTGTGCGGCCAACTTAGTTGTGCTTATACTACATTTTCACAACTATATGATGTAGAAGTTTTTGCATGACTATTTTTTTTTTATACTCAATATGAAATGAAATTGTCATCACATCAAGTATGTAGTTATTAATAGAAAGTAACTTCCTAATGAGTTTATGTCATTGTTCATATATTTAATGTGTTAAATATATGCAGAATTAATTCATTTTATCTTAAATTTTCTTCCCGGCCACTTCATATATAACGTGGTGGGTTAGAGAAGGTTTTATGCATGGTTTTAATTTGTATATAAAACTCATTCTACCTAGCTTCAACCTAAAATAATAATATAATGTATTTAGTTTTCAAAACCTACACATCCATGGTTGAGTTCTGGTGAATACACATATATGGACTAAATTAGTTAGGATTGTCACTCCATATTTAGTATGAACAAGTGTGATATTATATTATAACTTTTTTTTTTTTTTTTTTTCTTGTGAGGATCTATTCATGCATGACCGTTTAGTGTGGGGGTTCACCTTACTTTCAATATTGCCCATGATTTTACAAGCTGTCATTTTAACATGTTGTGCACAAAATGGGGAAAAGGTAAAAGGTATTTTAGCAGTGTTCAAAGGATCAAAGACATTCTTGGATTATATGTATAAGTTCCAAAAAGGTATTATTATTGTTATAGTTGGGGGAATGAGTTGGCTTTACAGAAAGTGGTTAGACCTATTTGTTGTGAAGTGAGTTCCAAAACCATATTCTTTAAAACCACACTTTTCAGCCTTAGCTTGTATTACTACTTCATACTATACGTGTATGCATTTTAAAGGAGAATAATTTCCTCTTGGAAAACTGCTACTATTTGCCTGGCTATTTTAGTTCTTGCAACATGGCCTTGCTATATATAATCCATAAAAAGTAATTCCGACATCTCACTACGAAATTCACCAACAATTGCTATGTACACATCATACAAGCACTATATTTAAAGACTTTTAACAATTTACGAACATTTTTTTTTTATTTTTGCTGCAAAATAGCATCGCATTCATAACGTATATATTCAAATATTCGGCAAATTAGTGTCATGTAAGTATACATGCATCAAAACATATTTTATATTAAGAGCACTTTATATTATGCTTTACCATTAGCATCATCTTTTAAGTTCTATATTATATTGATTGTTGGTTTTATGACTTTTGGGTAGTCAAAGGCAGACCAACACTATCTGTTAGAATAGCGAGAATATAGGAAATATGTAGGAAAAATATATGGAGAGAATATAGGTATTGTATTGCTCATAATTGCTTCCCCCTTTCTCCGTGTGTGGAGGGTCTATTTATACATATTTTGGGCCTAGAGCCCTACAAGGAATAAGAATCCTGGACCGTCCCATATTGGGAGTCCCTGTTACATTATAACTAATAAGCCCTAATCTTGTTAATATTACAAGTGCTAATTCTAATCCTTATCGAACTCTTCTGTAGCTTTGTGTTGAGGGTCCTTCTTGGGCTTTCTTGATCCAATTGCTTTCTTGGGCCGGCCCATGTAGTCCAAGCCTAGTGTATTATCCATCATTGATGTTTATCTTAATGACTAGTATTTTGTACGCGCGATGCGCGAAAACTAATGCCCAATATTAAAACATTAATAAATACAAATAATTAAAATTTATAATTTGAATTATATATATACACAAATAATATATGTATTTTATACACACATATATGATTTACTATTAATAGAATTTTAATTATAATATAATCAACCATTAAATAAATTATATAATGATTTTAATAAAATGATAATTAAAGAATAGGAAAAATATATGATAGATATAGGTGTATGGTAATAATGATGGAGTTAAAATTAACGGTGTTATAACGGTGTAAGGGTAGTTTTGTATAACAAGAATGTAGTAGGGACATTTTTGTCTAATAACATTGAAGTGTACAACATTTAAAGCAAAATGTATACATTTATTAGCATACAAAAAGAAGGACATAAATCAAGGATATAACCTTGATTGAGACTTATTATGTTTTTAGAAAATTTTAACAAGATACCTTAACACTAGATGCCCTACCTCTAGATTATATAATGTATTTTTTGGAGTTCTAAGAAATAATAATTGTATCCAATATAGCACAAATTAAAAGTAGAAAATAAGGTTGCAATAAAAAGTTAGAGCTATAAGCTAGCGCTTAGGTATAGTATTTACTTTAATTTTTAGAATTACATATTGCTATATAGGATGCATCTGTTCTCATTAACCATATAGGTTTACATGAGAATCACCTTTATTTTACGTAAATTCATATATAATTTAATTTTTCATTTTGTTAAATTTAAGTATTAGTATATAAAATTTATATATTTAAAAATTATATTAAAAATAATATTAGATGAAAAAATTAGATTTTAAAATCATAAGAAAATATTTAAGAAAATAAGCACGAAAGAAAGTTCTTAGTTTAACCAATAAATAGTAAACATTACAATTAAAATGAGACAAATAGAGTATTATTACTACAGAATATATTTAATATATAACTTATTGCCATAATCAATAATATTGGTTTCATGCCGAAAAACTAATTTGGATCACTATAAATTAAAACTTGGTTCAAATATCGAATTTTAATTTTGACAATCTGATTATATTGACCTATAATAACACTAAAGACTACCTTTATTTTTACAGTTAAATGCAATAAATTTGTGACTTCAATTCAAACCAAAAAAAAAAAATATATTCGATCTTCCATTATTCTTTCGAACATTTTAAAAGGATAAAAAGAAACATAGAACTTGTTAATTAACTGAATAAATCTAAATTTTGAAGGAATTCTCTTGTGCTGTTTTGATATTTGGTCCATTCTGTGTTCCAGCACACAATAATAATAATAGCATAAAATAATGTTCCATGTTGTTGGCATGGATATATTATTGCTTCAATTTTCCAGCAACCCGGCCTACATCAAAGAAAAAGATGCATGTGACCATCAATTAAACTACAGGTGCAAATTTATACAAGAAATGAATATATTATTGGTATTTAGATTGACAGATGATATTCTGCAAATGTGGCAAAATATATATATACACAGAAAATATAGAGAATGATGTGTCGATCAACCATTCAGGAATAGAAGTTCATAGAAGTACACAGTAATAAATGAATTATTAATATCTAAATAGACTTAAGTGATGTTACCTATGTAGTAGCTAATTAAATGTACACATACATTTAGAAAAATGATGTCACATTAATCGCCTGCATGAGTCACAGGGGTGAAGTTTTAGAAAAATAACTCGGATCGAGTCTCATTCACGGCATTGTAGAAGCAGTCTCTCAAAGTGAGGGGACTCCTTGTGGGCAGTAAACAAATGTCTAGCCTTTGTATTCAGCTGAGTTACCATGATCTTGGGGGCCTTTGTTCAATAAGCATATAATTATTAATTATTATTACATTAATTGCCCATATGGACATCTCAGTTGGTTATAGGGCTGAAGTTTGGAAACAATGACTCGAGATCGAGTCTCACCAACAGCAATGTGAAGCAACCTCTCAAATTATTATTACATTAATTGGCCACATAGGCAACTCCCTTGGTATAAGGGTAAAGTAGTGTGACGTACCAACTTAATTGTGGTTACCCCAATTATTACTAGACATTTTCACAACTATATGGTGTAGCAGTTTTTGTGTGACTATTTTATTTTTAAAACTCAATATGAAATGAAATTGTCACATCAAGTATATATGTAGTTATTAATAGAAAGTAACTTCCTAATGAGTTTATATCATTGTTCATATATAAATATATGCAGAATTAATGCATTGTATCTTAAAATTCGTCCCACTTCATATATAACGTGGTGGGTTTGAAAAGGTTTTATGCATGGTTTTAATTTGTATATAAAACTCGTTCTACCTAGCTTCAAACCTAAAATAATAATGTATTTAGTTTTCAAAACTTACACATCCATGGTTGAGTTCAGGTGAATAAACATATATGGACCGAATTCGTTAGGATTGACATTCCATATTTAGTATGGACAAGTATGATATTATATTATAACCTTTTTTTTTTTTTTTTTTTAATCTGTGAGGATCTATTCATGACCGTTTAGTGTGGACTGTGGAGGTTCACAAGTGTGTTCCACCTTACTTTCAATGTTGCCCATGACAGGGCCGGATTTTAGGGCGTGCAAAATGTGCGACTGCACAGGTCCCTAAAATTTTGGGGGCCCCTAGTCCCGCCCTGGCCTAATAGGTAGTATATGTATTTGTGATTATATTGGCCCAAAATTAAGTTTTTTGCATTTTTTTCTTTGCAATTTTTCTTCAATTCGCAGTTTATTTATACTTTGATAGAGTCTCACTTAGTTATAGCACAGGGCCCCGCAAATCAAAAAACCGGCCATGGCCCATGATTTTACAAGCTGTCATTTTAACATGTTGTGCACAAAATAGGTAAAAGGTAAAAGGTATTTTTGCAGT
Organism: Ipomoea trifida; assembly: GCA_003576665.1. Lineage (NCBI taxonomy): Eukaryota > Viridiplantae > Streptophyta > Magnoliopsida > Solanales > Convolvulaceae > Ipomoea > Ipomoea trifida. The sequence continues at coordinate 9,887,497 of CP025647.1, read as the reverse complement.
GTTCAAAGGATCAAAGGCATTCTTGGATTATATGTATAAGTTCCAAAAAGGTATTATTATTGTTATAGTTGGGGGAATGAGTTGGGTGTACACAAAGTGGTTAGACCTATTTGTTGTCAAGTGAGTTCCAAAACCATATTCTTTGGAACCATACTTTTCAGCCTTAGCTTGTGTTACTACTTCATACTATTATACGTGTATGCCTTTTCCATTTCGAATTGAAGGAGAATAATTTCCTTTAAGAAAACTCCTAGTATTTGCCTGGCTATTTTAATTCTTGCAACATGGCCTAGCTATATATAATCTATAAAAAGTAATCCGACATCTCACTACGAAATTCACTAACAATTGCTATGTACATCGTTCAAGCACTATATTTAAAGACTTTTAACAATTTAGGAACATTTTTTTTTTTGTAAGTATACATCACATCTCTCATCTTATATTGATGAAACATATTTTATATTATCTTAAGAGCACTTTATAATATGGTTTACCATTGACATCATCTTTTAAGTTCTATATTATATATGTTGATGTTTATCTTAATGAAAATTTTAACAAGATATCTTAACACTAGATGCCCTACCTCTAGACTATATAATAATGTATTTTTTGGAGTTCTAAGAAATAATAATTGTATCTAATATAGCACAAATTAAAAGTAGAAAATAAGGTCGCAATGAAAGTTTGAGCTAAAATCACATAGATATTAGCATCGTTCTTTATTTTTGACAATTACATCTACTATACTAATAAGAGCCAAAGAGAGTTAGACCTAAAATGGGTAGAAAAAAATGGCGGTCAAATTATTTAATCAAATGGATGGTTCAGATTAATTATTTAATCAAATAGATGGTTAAGATAATTCAGATTAATTTTATTAATAGAGATTACCTAATTTAACCTTACTTTTATGATTATCCGTTAAGTTTTCCGTTAAATATTCTCTTTTCCGTTAATATTCCGTTAACTTTTAACTTACCCATTAATT
>CP025647.1:9837494-9885604 GCA_003576665.1 Ipomoea trifida | reverse complement strand
TAATGGTTGAATCAAATGAACCCCAAGCAGAACACCTAAAGGAAACTACATAGCTCCTATATCATAATCTCATTGCATGATGTTGTCATCTATGCTACCAACAATATGTGAATTGCAAATAACACACTACCAACAAAAATGAAGAGAACAAATAGTAAAGATGAAGACAATGGCAATGTTACTCAAAAGAGAATTAAGAACCACTTAGAAAAATTCAAATTAAAAGTAGTATTTATTTAGACTATCATTTTTAGACCAAATATTTAGACTATCGATTTTACAAGGTTGCAAACATTTATTTTAGTAATAATTATAATGAATTTTCTATATTATCTTGGATTCATATACTTTGAGTTAGATATTTAAATAAAAAAATTCGACATTCAATTACTCAGGTATAAACTTCTCCTATATAATCTTGCATTGATATACTTTCAAATATTTATTTAAATATAAACATTGGGCATCAACCCATTTGCGCAATGCGCGTATAAAACTAGTATTTCTATATAAGATGCACTGTTCTTATATTTTGACAATATCATCAGTGTTTACGCATGTCACAATCCAATATGCATATATACACACAAATAAGAAACACTTTAATTTGACTATTGTTTTATTAGCTAGTGAACAAGTAGCATAATGAGGAATTCATATGCATTATTTCCATTTCATCTAAAGGCATGCATATATACATCGGTTTAACTTGCAACTTTAATTTTATCCTCATTAATCAACCAAATATATATACAATTGAACATAAAGTCATCAAAGAGAGAGGGATTTACATGAGAATCACCATTTACTTAAAAATTAGGGACAAATCGTAGTCATTGAAAATAACAAATCAACGGCTACGATTTAACATAAAGTCATCAAAGAAATCTACCTAGTTAGCATATCAAATTTCTCAAAATCATGTTTAAAAGGCAAATCACTCCGGCAAAACTCACTACTTTCCTGTCTAAATAGGGGTAGAGTCCAAATTTTCCTCACATTCTATGCCTACCCATTCTAATTCACACCAGTAACCCAGAATGCACAACGATTGTACAAATGTGCACATTAATGCAAGAGTTTGTGTTATAAATATTGCAAACTTAAAAGTTTGCAATAATTATAAATTTGATCTTATATATATATATATATATATATATATATATATATATATATATATATATATATATATATATATATATTTACTAATACCTGCAACTACTATTGATGAACCCTGATGGGTGGCTATGATAAGTTTTGACTTCTAACTTGTTACAAGAAGACCTTGTTCCTCCTCTAAATCACCCAACATGCACATTACGGAGCGTACAAATGCACAGATATGGAGACCATAATGCACACAATATTGCAAAAATATGAAAATCTTACATTAAATGTGACAAAAATAATACTGAACTTGTAAAAAATAATACTCAACCAAATATAATAAAAGTGACATAATTAATTATTGTGGGACCAAAAGTTAGAAATAATTCATTTATTATAAGTAGTTGCAACAATAAGTGGTCCTCAACAAGGCTTTTCAGTGATAAAATAAACTGCTTCTGATGGATACCATACAGTGACAGGAAATTTGAAGCAAGAAAGAAATATTTAGCAATTAATTATGGACTACGACAATATATATATATATATATATATATATATATATATATATATGGATGGCAAAGGAAATTCTCTTCACTATTAGAGATGATGCCCTACAAACACTCATATATACTACTGAAGCACAAAGAGTCAATGCGTTTGCTTTGACTCGATCTGTTATATTTCTAAACCTATTGAAGTATAAATAGTCAATGTCTCCACTGAAATTCGAATCTGTGATATCTCAGATGAGACAGCTACAATTATTTCGCTCGACCACAAAAATAGATCGTAACGAAAATATTATTGTGATTATTATTATGATGAAAATAGTTGATAATTTTGTTTGTGGAAACAGTTATTTCAGTCGAAAATAAATATAATGGTTAGACATTGTCGTGGTACGGAGTATAATTTAGTGCACTAGATAATGATGTAGAAGGTGCGACGTGTTAAAATTGTTGAACATATGAAAAGGTCAATGCTAATAATTTCGACTCATTAAATGAAATCTGTGAGGTGTTACTGTGTTAGGGCGTATCATTCATGTCAAACTGATGATTGATCACAATTATTTACTGTTGACTGCTATATATTGGAATTCTAGATAGCTCTTTAGCAATAATAATCTCTTCTAATAATATTGTTTTTTGAAAAAAATATATATTAAATAAGTGCTTAAAATAATCATTATTGCAAACCATGGTCCAAAAATATATAAAGTACATTATTCTAACACATAAAATACATCATTCTAACTCAAAAAATACATTATCTTACCTGAATGTTCATTATTCTAACATGTACGCGGAAAAAAAATAATATTTTTTTTAACATCAAAATGATGTCGTTTTAGACTATGATCCAAACAACTATGTGGACCAGTGGACCACAGTCTACACAATAGTTTGGCCATAAAAATTACAATAGTGTAAGTTAATGGATTAAAACAATGACGTCGGGTAACCAACTTAGTTGGCGCGAGTGCATTGTTTCTTAAAAGTGCCTCTTACAGAGTTACAGTTAGAATATACTCGAGATACCTCATGACTTGACAAAAAAAGAATAATAATAATGGCGTGGGGGTGTCGTTAACCACAAACAGTATATGTGGGTGGAAGGCCCAATTCTTGGCAATGTTTTCCCCAAATTGACTATATCATTAATGTGAACTAAAAACCAGAATATGGAGTGACCAGAAACCTCAATCACAACCAACCAACTCCATAGGCCACAACTATTATCAAAATTCCACATAAAAAAGATGCATATATCCTTCACATAAAATAAGATGAAAGTTGTATTTTGAATGCTTCAAGATTTTCTTGTGCAAGGCAACAAAACAAATTATACTATGGACCATGGTCTACCTTGCAATGTGGATCGCATATAAATATTCATTTTTAACATACTGAATATTCATTTTTAAGTAGTATGTCAAATAAATTTAGACCTTTTATACACAAAAAAGTCAACTTTCATAAAATGAACATTTAATATATTAAAAATGAATCTTATTTCAATGGTTCCAATTGTATAACAGTAGTTATGCCGTGGACCCAAGTCCACCTTGCAAGGTGGACCTGGGTCCAATAAGACGTCGTTTCACAATTTTTATTAAAAAAAAAAATATTAACGGCGGCTACTCATCGCAACAAAACACAAACTCTACATTCACAGACTCTATACTCCACATTCACAATTTGAAAACTCCACATTCACACATTACAGGACTATATGTTTAGTAACTATATTACCAGTATTATGCATTCACACATTCAAAACTCTATATTCACAGGTCCTATACTCCACATTCACACATTGCAGGGCTACAAGTTGCTAGAACTCTGTTAACTTTACTATAGATTCACACATTCATAACTCTACATTCACAAATTCTATACTTCACATTCACAATTTGAAATCTCCACATTCACACATTTCAGGGCAGCTAGAACCCTGTTAACTCTACTACAGATTCACACATTCATAACTCTACATTCACAAATTCTATACTCCATAATCACAATTTGAAACCTCCACATTCACACATTTCATTGCTATATGTTTAGTAATTTAAAAAAAAATTATAGTGAAACGGTGTCGTATTGGACCCTGGTCCACCTTGCAAGGTGGATATGGGTCCATGGCATAATTTGCGATGCCATTGTATAATGATTGGGCTGCAAGTGGGTTGATTATATTGAGTTTTTTAAACTAGTGGGCACAAAAAATGTCAATCATATTACAATAAGTACGTGTGGGACGAAGTGAAATTATTTTGCTAGCTTGTACTGGCCCATTTAATATAGCCCAACGTTAAGTCTCTGTCGTCCTCTATTGATCCAAATCAACCGGCCTACAAAACTAGCCCGGTTAATATTCTTTGGAAAAAAAATTTGTGGACCATGAATACAAAATATATTTTTAATATATTAAAAGTAAATTATTTGTATAATGAACGGACATTATTTAATAATATATAAAATAATATACTTTCAGCATTCAAATAATGTGTTTGGTTGACGGGACGGGTTTTGGTATAAGGTATGAGTATGAAAGTGATTGTTATTGTTTGGAGTCAACAGATGCCTACTGAGGCTCGAAACCACTCCCTGTACACCGGGTGCCGCTTGATCACAAGGTCTTTAGCACTTATCTTTTGTTATTTGTACACTTAACAAGAATCCATCGCTAAAATTCCAATGTTTAACGCGAATAATATATATTGGATTTGGAATTGAATTTTTCCATGAACATTTCTCCCCCGAGCTCTGCCGCTCACCAAAGCCCCATTGACCTGGGCCCCCCGCTCCGTCATTCGTCGGCCTCGGTGTTACATGCTTTGCCACTCGACGTAGCCGGCCATGGCAACCCCGGGCACCTATGCCAAACTGAGGCGGGTTGCCAGCCCTAGACCCCATGCTTTGCCACTCTCCGCCACCCAATGGGTCGCAATGGTACTCAACGAATTGTGAACGAGAATCCAAAGTTGGTGTTGCCTAATCAAGTCCGGCGTGTCATGGTGCACGGAACAAGTTTGCCCATCCTCAGCCCAAGGTAACCTTGCTTCCTCTGGGGTCGAGTGTGGTGCCCACGAATCAAGCCCAACGAGTAGGAGATACTTGGGCTAAGGTTAAACTCCATTTGCCTTGGGGCTCGGGTCGTAAGACGAGGTTATCAAGGGCACAAAACCGATCATCCGGCCCAAGCCAAGTCCACCTCGAATAGCTTGGACACCTAAGAACCTATCCAAGATCACTTATGACTATGGCCGGTGAAGAACATGTTGTGCTAATGGAAGTCCAACGAGTGAAGGACTATGTGTTTGAGAGCCTTGAACCAATATTATTACTCCAACAAAACTGTACCTACCGGCCCGACCCAGAAGCCTCGAAGCAATTTTATTTTTTTTGAGGGGAGGTGGGCCAGGGCTTGACCCCAAGTGATGACTCTTATTTTACATTATATTTTAACTCAATCTTAACCCCTTTTTATTCTCATTTCAAGGTGAGTCATGAGTTTGAATTTTTGTCAACATATAAACAATATTTTAAAACTCCCCCCCCCCCCTCCCCCCTTCTTGGGCCAACCTTTGAACTAGTGCCTCCCCAAGTAATGCATATATGAAGTTTAATTATAAATTTATTCAATGTTTTCCATATCTATGTATTAATTGAATTATTATTTCAAAGGTAGGTTTCTGATGGTTAAGTGGAAATAATATTAAATAATTAAAAAAAATGTTTAAATCTTTGTTTATTAAAAAAATTAACTTTATTATAAAAATAAACAATAAAACCAGGGGCGACCATTCCAGAGCTTGGGCAGTGGTATGCTTGCTCTTGGCTGAGCTTGGTCTCTTCCAACTTGCTAGATTAGACTCCTCCTAATTGACTGATTGAGATTTAAGAGATAGAAGAATGAGGTTTATAACCCTAAGAGTTTATAAGAGAGAAAAATGTGTATAAGAAAAACATTTAATAAAAATGGCCATTTCACATCAGGATGAAAATAATGAAGGAAAAAAAAAGGGGGCAAGTGTTAAGCCAACTAATTACGAGTTAGTTGAATGTTGATGCTGACAATTAATAAAGAAGAAGCTATAATGGGGTTTGGCAGGTGTGCTCAGGGATGAAGATGCCAGTTTTATTGTGGAGTCTCTCTCGATATTAAAAACCTTTTGAATGGTTACGGTGTGTTTTTATCCTTTGCTAAATGATCAGCGAACCAAGCAGCCCATGAATTAGTTAGGCTGTTCGTTTTTATGTCTGGTTGTTTAAAATGGTTCTATAATCCTTCTCCTATTATTTGTAATGTGTTGCATCTGGACTTATGTTAATGAAATGTTTGTCTTTTAAAAAAATAATAATTTATGTGCAGTCTTTTTTTTTTTTTCCTTCTTTTTCATTTGAAATGATTTTATTATTAACTCAAAAAGCATGTTAATTAAGGACCTTGTGATCCAGTGACACTAAATTGCTCCGATCCCTTATATGGGAGTATGCGAGTTTGTGGGTTCGAGCCTCATAGAGTCAGTACTCAATAGCATTAAAAAAAAAAAAACTATAAAACCCTCAAACCTGCTATTTCCACCCTCCATAAGCTTTCAAGAATAATATATGCTTTGAACTCAATTTTTTTTTATTAAATATTATTGATCATTTTGCTAAATCACTAATTAAATGTAAATAGAAAACTATGCTTAAAAATTGGGGATATTTTAAAGAATTTACTGTTTTTACAACTCATTTTATTTATAAAATTAGATAAACTTAAATAAAAAAAGATATTAATTCCTAACTATACCTTACAATAATGTTGGTTTGCTTTTTTTTTTTTTTTTTTTTTTTTTAGGGGGGGTATTTGAAGCAGCAAAAGCAAAAGCAAAAGCATAAAGATATAAATTGGTATTAAACAAGTATAGTGAGATATGAAAAAAGGTTTTCAGAAGTTGAGGGGGCAATGAAGCATTAGATGGTGGCATTCTCATGGCAGTGTTCGTTCCTTTCATAATATTATTGTTACCAACAACGAGCCCAGCCGGCCCTACAACATGTTTCAATTCGCATACAAATATCTCATCACCACACATCCATTTTTTATTTTTTTTTTATTTTTTTTTACAAGTAAAACTCATCACCGCCGTTACTTGAAAAGAGTACTGTACACTAAAAGCTCTAATACTTGTAAGCATATTCTCCATTAAGAGCTCTAATACTTATAAAAACATATTTAACTAATGATTCTCTTCATCTTGTGGTTTAGTGGTATCCGGTTGCACCCCACATAGGAAGAGTGGTTTGAGCCTCAGTGGAGGCGATATTGGCTCGTAGTTATTAACAGATTAAAAAAACCTAGTGATTTTAAGACCTTCGAAATTACTCTACATTTTCATTGCACAATTATATTCGAAAGAACTTATAATTATATTATGCTGTAGTTTCATTTTTAAATTTTAAATTGCAATATCTATCCCTATTTAAATTTTAAGAATTGATTTTGTGTGAAACCTTTTCACATGAGACTATATTATATGAAGCGTATGATTTGTTTTTTAATTAAAGTGTAATAATTTTTTATGAAAACATATAAAGTATTTTATTTTACTTAAAGGTGTTACATAGTGTAAAAAGGTGTTACCAACTGGGCGCGCAAAAATGTTTTTTTTTTTTCTTGTCTTTTTCTCTCTCCTCTTTCGCTTGGTATGACAAAACCCTCCCATAAAATTATGTCTATTGAGGTTGCTCTTATAACAATAATCAGTTAATTACTTAATAGCTTTCAACTTTAATTTCAACTAATATTTAGTTTTTAGTTAACTTTATAACTACATGCACTTGCCAAATAGAGTCATAGTCTTATATTTTAAGTATAATAATATTTAATTTGTCCGAACAAATTTTTTTTTTTATTAGTAATGATACTTTTCTATTACAAGAGAAAAAAGTTTTATGCCCCCTAAGGTTTTGGTCTAGTGGGAGAAAAGTCTCAATTAAGACTCGTTTCCTGCTTGAAAGTTTATTAATTATCATATGAAACAAAAAGAAAAAGAAAAAGAAAACCTGATCTGTTGGCGTTAAGTAGTAATCAGAAGTTGAAGGGGGGCAACAGAGCGTCCTCAACTGCATGTATGTAGGTCTGATGATGGCAGTGGATCTGTGACAACATTCTAATATACCAAACAACTGCCCTTTCGTAGCCTTTAATGTTTATAGACATGTTCTGGCATAGCCTTAGCATGGTTCAACATTTGATCACAACGTGAGATATGAGGATGATGCATATGGGGTAACACAACACCCTACATACGTGTATATATCACGTTCATATTATTTCACTAATTAATCATCATCCTCTTAATTAGCCTATTCACTAAGAGTAAGACATTTGAATTGAAGTTAGGTCTAATTACTCCTATGCATTTGCCTTGCCCTTTCCCAAAACACTTTTCTTTAATTTGTACTGGGTACGATGTTACAATCAATCAAACTTGTGAGTGCATCAGCAAATAATTAATAGTACGTGTACTCAAGATCTGTAAAAGTACATATTGAGAGCACTATTGGTTATAAGCAGATGTCCTTTCAAATTTTTATTAGTGCAGAGATGAAGTTTGTAATAATTATAAAACACGATCACATTTTTTCTCATTTCTCCTTATTTTTTAGACATTAAATATTTTAAGATAGACGGATGTGATTTATGCTCACTTCTCACCTAGGACAATGTTCTCATTTGATCATATATATATATATATATATATATATATATATATATATATATATAGTGGGTAAAATAAGATCGGCGCTTATATTATTACCAGAATCAGTGTTTTAGGCAGCTGACCGCCTAATCGATTGATTAGCCATTTTTCAACCTAATACGACTGATTTTACTTAGGGATAGATTTCTTAACATATGTTGGTTACTCCATTGATAGAATTTAAGCCTAAAACATTATTTAGGGTGTGTTTGGAAAGAAGGAAAATGATTTCTGAAAAATATTATTTTCTGAAAAATGAGTCATTTTTCAGAAAACAGTTTCATTTTCTGTGTTTAGTTCATCCTGCAAAACTGTCTTTGGTGTATTTGGTTCATTTTCCGAAAAATGAGTGGAAAATGTAGGCAGAAACCAGAGTTCCGGCGGACTGATTTCCGGCAGAAACCACTCTGCCGGAACGGAGAATTGGCCGTCCTTCGCATGGGAGTGATTTTCCATTTCTGATTTTTCGTTGACCACATTTTCTGGAGGTTGTCAAACACCAAAAGCCCAGAAAATCCGAGTTACCAAACACACCCTTAATGCAAAGCAAATTCCAAAGACAGATATTGTTGGGTGTACTGACATTTTGTGGATATCAATGATAGAGATTCAAAGGTTGAGGGAGCAAGAGAGCATCCTCAACTGCAGTTATGTAGCCCCTTTTGTGGCAGTGGACCTCTTACAACGTAACATTCTTAAATACCAACAACTGCCATGCCCTAGTCTTTAATGTCTCTACACATGCATGTTAACGTTAACAAATATATCATACACAATTATATTGTGGTACACAACAATTCAACCTCCATCTAACCCCAAAATTACTTTACAACTTTTTTTTATTTTACTTTGCACATAACAGAATAGAAGATATGATCGAGTTAAGCCAAAGTAATCTCGGTCAAAATTGACAACTATAGAAAATCATATTTAAAACGGTTAGAATTAGTAATGATAACATTTTATTTTCTATTCACGAGTAGTATGTGGCCACGAGTTTCTCTTATAAAAATTTTTTGTTCTTTAATTTTATCAGACAAGATGTTAATTAATTATTACTCACCCTAATATTTGATATATATATATATATATATATATATATATATATATATATATATATATATATATATATATATATATGGTCAAGTTTCCGTGGAGTCGTGCGGTAACTCACCTTTAGATATGCATAAATGCACCACAAAGTTTTTGGAAATGCAACATTAGGTGTGGTGCATTTAAGAAATGTCAAATTATAATCATTTTCTTGGCTTAATGTTTTTCCATTGTTTAAATTTTTTTGGGTGTATCTAATATAATGGAGACAAGTTATTGAATTTAAATTCAAATCCAAGTTTACTTTTTGAAAGAGGTTTATTTTTATCGTACAAATATAACTAATTTTGACTTATTTGACCACTAATAGCTATTTGATTTGGTTAAACGTTCAATATAAGTGTTTGATTAATTAGCTTTTTTTTTAACAGCTTATTGCTCCAAAATGTTAAAATTCAAAAAGCTAGTCAAAGTAGCTTTTTCGATAAACTTTTTGAGAAAATCATTCTGCATGTAATCCACTATCAGCTAACAACTAATTTACCAAACATCTTTATACAATTAGCTAATACTATCAATTAGTCAAACCGCTAACCCAATAAGCTAACAAGCTAACAACTATTTACAAACACCCCCAAAGTATACTTATGAGCCTAACTTTTGGAATTTTTTTTGGATGGTCAAATTATAATATAAGACCTAAAGCCCAAATGCTCACTACATTTTTACGTTGTATACATTAAAAAAATCATAATATAATATTAACATAGTATTTATGCATTGGGTAAATTCTCACATTGTGGGCTTAACCAGTAAAGGACCATAAGGAGGTAATTTTTAAGAATTTTTAAAATTACTGTTGGAAATCCTCACAAAATAAATTTCGTTATCAAATGAGTTTTAAATAAAAATTTTAAAAGTTTTTATTTTTATCTACTAAAATCATTACATATAATGCTATGTAACATTTTCCTTAGAATTATTATTATTAGGATTATTATTATAAATAATAATATTAAGTATTTTATGTGGTGCAAACTATTTAGGCTAACTAAGTATTAGTCTTTAGTCAACATTAGGTAATTGGTTACCTATATGAGATGTAGGTCTATAGATAGACTCCAAGTCCTCTCACTGCTCAGTTCACGTTCACAGCATCTAGAGTACTGAGAGAAGTGAGAGAAACATCTTTGGTTTATTGTGATTCCGCGTGTCAGGCACAGGCAATCCAGGTTTAAAGCTATGGCGGGAGGTTAGTGGGTCTTTCATTGATTGCCACATATTAACTGTTTAATGTAGATTATATGCTTACAGCTTATTTACTGATGCAGTAATTTTTTTTTAAAAAAACCTTTATTTTTATTGGTTACATATGAATTATTTAGTCTTAGCACGATTTAATAAAAGAATTTTCATAATAATTAAATTTAAAAAAATTGCATCATGTAGTTGATATTAGAATAATATCTGTAGGGGATGTAACATTTTTCATATCATTTCTCTGAGTTGAAGTAAAATCAAAGTGATGATTTGACATGAATATTCAGGATTTAATAAATATTCAATTAAAATGTGATTAACAAACCTAGTATATATAGCTGTATAGGCCCTTGAAATAAATTTAGAGAAATTAGTTCCATGGTTAATATATATGAAGAAGTTTAGAGGCGAATCCATGATTTTTTCTAAGCATGGCGAAGTTCAGATGAATTCAAAAATGATCTCTAACATATGATATTAATTAAATTTTAAGAAACCACCTATATGTATATATATATATACATACTATTAGGATCAAACGTCTACCACTACATCAAAAGTTATAGTTAGCTAGTACTGAAGACGTGACCTAGCATTGATATCACTTGTTACAATGAAACACTTATTATGTTAAAAACTACTCCCTCCGTCCCATTTTATGTGTCTGGTTCGGTTAACGAGACTTGACTGAAGTTATTTTTAATATAATTTTTCATAATATTAGGTTTAATATTAATTAATATACAAATTTATATATTTAGAAACTACACTAAAAGTACTATTAAACACAAAAAAAAAAATATTAAAGAAAATAAACAAAGAAAAAAGAGTTGGTTTGACGAATGAATAGTAATTAAGTAAGACACATAAAATGAGACAGAGAAGTAATAACTAGTAGCAAAAGCACAACTTTATTTTCTTGCCATACATTTTCGAAAATTAAGGTGCTCAACTTAACCTTGTCTAACAATGTTCTAGTCACATGGTGCTGCGGTGCTAAACTTGATCCTTACTGGCCTCGGCCAACACATAACTATATATAGGGGTGGAGAGGGGTGGGGGCTGTCCCCGTTGCCTCCTTCTGGATCCGTCGTTGAAGAAGTTAGTTGGATGTGATTGAAGTGGAAACATATATAATGCATGCATATATAATTGCATAAACCTAGTCATACCAAAGACTATTTAAGCAAGTCCTCCGCTTCTTAATCCTCACCTCCTTCAATTTCTCCCAACAAATCTCTCCCTGTTGATCCACATTCCACAATCACCAAATTATGGCCGGCAATTCTCAACAACACCACATTGTCATGCTGCCCTTCATGGCTCAGGGCCACATGATACCCTTTTTGGCTTTAGCCAAGAAAATCCATGAAACAACTTCTTTCACAATCACCATAGCCACCACTCCTCTCAATGCTCAGTATCTCAGAGCCACCATCTCTGCAGGGGGCTCGAAAAGCCCCTCGAGCCCGGGAATTCGGGTAGCAGCCCTCTCTTTCAACCCTGCAGACCATGGGTTGGAATCCAAAGCAGAGAACACTGAGGCCTTGGCTTTTGATGACATGTTGAAGCTGTTCAGGGCCTCGGTTTCGCTCGAGTCGCCTTTACATGATCTCATCTCTGAGATGATGAAACAGGAAAATAATGGGAAGCCCCCACTGTGCATCATCTCTGATTCTTTCATGGGGTGGGCTAATAGAGTTGCAAAGTCTTTTGGGACTGTTAATGTCAGTTTCAACACTGGGGGCTGTTATGGCTTTGCTGCTTATTTCTCTTGTTGGCTCAATCTCCCCCATCTTTCAGCTAAAGATGATGAGTTTAGCCTGCCTGGTTTCCCGGGTTCGACCCGGTTTCATACTTCTCAGCTTCATCCCCTTCTCAGAGCTGCAAATGCCACTGATCCATGGACAGTGTTCTACAGGTCTGTTATGTCTCTCTCCTTTGACTCATTTGGATGGCTGTGTAATACAGTCAAAGAGATTGAGCCTGCTGGCACTGATATACTTAAGAGTATCATAAAACTCCCTGTTTGGTGCATTGGCCCACTTCTTCCACAAGAAATGCTTGATAAAACTAGGGAATTGGAATTGGAATCGTCTCAAATGTGTGGAACCCTAGGGAGAAATCCTGGAATTTCAGCTAAGGAATGTATAGGGTGGTTGGATATGCATCGAGACGGGTCGGTTCTATACGTTTCGTTTGGATCCCAGAACAGCATAAGTGCTTCTCAGATGATGGCATTAGCCTTGGGATTGGAAGATAGCCAAAAGCCATTCCTTTGGGTGATTAGGCCTCCCATTGGCTTTGACAGGAAAGGCGAGTTTAGGCCCGAATGGTTGCCCGAAGGGTACGAAGAGAGAATGGCAAAGAACAAGAAGGGACTTTTGGTCCATTCCTGGGCACCTCAGCTGGAGATTTTGTGCCACAGATCAGTCGGGGCATTCTTGAGTCACTGCGGGTGGAACTCTTTGCTGGAGAGCTTGAGCCAGGGCATCCCGATCATCGGGTGGCCTTTGTCGGGGGATCAGGGGTTCAATTCGAAGATGTTAATGGAGGAAATGGGAGTGTGTATTGAGGTGTGTAGGGGGACTCAGAGTAGTGTCAGCAGAGAAGATGTGAAGAGGGTGGTGGACATAGTTTTGGAGAAGGGAGGGGAGGGAGAGGAGATGAAGAAAAAGGCAATTGGAATTGGGGAGATGATTAGAGGAGCTGTGAGAGAAGATGGAAGCACTAAAGGAAAAGGAAGTTCCCTTGTAGCAATGGATGATTTTGTGTCTGCCCTTCTAGCTAGAACAACTGTTTCATCACCATGATTTCTTATCACACAATGGATGCAATACCCTGAATGATTCCATAAACCAGGCACAACAAATTTGTTTTCATTGAAACAATCTATTATATGCTTTCTCAATCTTTTTCGCCTAAAAAATCAATTCCCCCGCTACCAACTAAAGTTCAATTCTGTGATCACCTATTTAAAATGGTAACCAGACACTACAACAACAAGTGATTTTACAGCTTCCCATTGAATTTTTGTATGAAATTGGCAACAATCGGGACCTAAAGTAGATCATATTCAGTTAAGTCTTAATTTTTTTAAACATTCATGACTCTTACAAGATAATATATGTTCTATATTTTCTCAATCTTTTTCAGTCTAAAAAATCAATAAAATCAATACCCCACAACCAGTTTGGTTGGCTAAGTGCCCGTGTACTCATGTCCCTTAAGAGAGGTCGGAAAAACTAATCTGGTCAATACTTTGCCCTTTAATTGAGTCAGCCCGGTGACCACCAAGATTCAATCCTGTGACCACTTATTTAGAGTTACGGAGTATAATCAGACAACACAATAGCAACTTCCCATTGAAATTTTGTGTGAAATTGGCAACAATCAAGACCTTAAATAGATCATATTTACTTCCACAACTTAGTGGGATCAATCCATCATTTTGCAAATACACATACAATAGAAAGGGCTCAACAAATACAAGCCCCAGTGCAACAACTGCACTCTCAACCGAGCACTTAATCCTACGTATATCTACAAACAGATCTCAATCAAGAAGAGACTCAAGATTGGTTTTCACCTTCCAGAAGAGCTTCTCTGCCAGAGCCAGAGCCATTGCCCCGAGCCCTCGCCTTCCAGATCCTCTCGACTTCCTCAAACGTCAGCCCCTTTGTCTCGGGTACAAAAGCCACCACGAATCCAAATGCGGCAATGGCTATAACTGCAAGTATCAAGAATGTTGCGCCGGTGCCCACAGCCTCGGCTAACGAGAGGAAACTCTGTGCTACTATGAGATTGGATATCCAGTTAACGGTGGCTGACATTCCACCACACATTCCCCGGTATGCTTCGGGGTATATTTCTGAGTTCACGGTCCATGGAACGGGGCCCATACCGGGTGCAAAGAAGGCAATGTAAAGAGCCAAACCTAGAACTGCAATCCATCCATAGACCCCAGTAGTACCCATGGTAGAAGAAGGCTGTAAGATGAAGGCTACAGCAAGAAGAACGAGGGAAACAATCACGCCAGATAGACTTGTGAGGGCCAACTTTCTACGACCAACATGGTCAATGAGGTAGATTCCCAGAATTGTACCCATGGCATTCATCAGCGCAACAATAAGAGAGAGTAGTAACGCTAACTGGTTTGAGCTGAACCCAGCCATTTGCACGATTGTTGGACTATAGTACATCACGGTATTGATACCAGTGAACTGTTGAAATGCCTGCAAAACCATATTGACTACTTTACTGGCCTCTTAAATTACAGAATATGCAAGTATAAATAAGAGGAACCTCAAATCGTCAATGTACAAATACAAATGTTTCGCCCGCATAGACAGTTCAACTGGTCGCAGTAGTGAAATTTGTCATAAGAGACCAATGATTGAGTCCCACAAGTGACAGCGTGGGAGCAACCTCTCAAAATGAGGGGGGCTCCTTGTGCGCAGTGAGCAAAAGCCTAACTGTTGTTGGTCAGTTGAGTTACCATGATTTATCCCTCCACAAACTGTGGGGCCGCCTAGGGTGAGCAATTCTACCTTTTGTCACAAGAAATACAAATGTTTCATATTTTTCTCTCTAGAGTCGAATAAATACCTGTAGTCCAGCCCCAGCAAAAAATGCAAGTCTAAGCTCTTTTGATCTGAAAACATCCGAGTATCTGACAGCTTGCTTTCTGAATCTTTCTTCCTCCAATGCAGTTGCTAACTGATCAAGCTCCTCTTCTAACCGATAAGGATCATAGATTTTAGAAAGCACAACAACAGCTTCTGATTTATCCTTCTGCATAGGGTTTGATTTGTAAGTATATCTAGAAAATCGGTCAACAACACCAATTCACATTAATCGGGTATTTGTACCTTCATGTAGAGCCACCGTGGAGATTCTGGCAAGAATAGCATAAGACAGAACTGAACGATAGCTGGCACTCCAGACACTCCAAGCATCCATCTCCAAGTCCCTGGGACCTGCTCGGGCATTCAAATGGCAGAAGTTCAACCACCGTACTAAAATCTTTAAAATGACAATTGTTTAAAAACAACAGTATATAGGTATGTAGATTTGCTAACACAGTGATGAAATTACTCAGAAATTAGAAGAAAATTAAAATTACAATTACAAATCAAACAGTTACGGTCTAAAACATTGAGATATAAAACTACGAACAACCACAATAAGCAATTATTAATAAACATCAAAACACAAAAAATCATAATCTCATTATCAAATCATAATCTAAAAGTAATTGATTCACCATTGACAGGGTGAATAATAAGGGGCAACAGACACATCTAACTCAATAAAATCAAGTTCATGAATCTCAATAGGGAAAGCTTGTTCTAAATGTCTAAATGCATCAAATAAAGGATGCAAGTATTTATTGGAAATCGGAAAGTAGGAGGAAGTCTCATCAATTTAATAGCCAGCAAAGGAGATGTCACTTAAAAGCTATAGCACAATAGAAATCTGAACTAACATAGGCAAGAAAGAAAAGAGCAATTTCCTTCAGTAATGTTACTCATTGTGAAAACTATAATGCAATCCCCATATTCTATCTTGACGCTGCTTCTTCAAAGCTGCACAATGGAAAAACCCTCATGCCAAGAAAGCAATGTAATAAAGATCTAAATACAACGTAGTCCAATACTGAGTAGCAGCAGAAAGACGCAGCAAGATTCAACAATCAGTTTGTGTTAACTCATGCAGATAAATTCTTATTTCACCATAATGTCAAATACGAGAAAGAAAATGACTACTGTGCCCAGATATCTTGTTGTCTAATCCAATCTGGCAATGTCTGTCAATCTCTCATCATACTGGTTATCAGAAACTTGTTTGCAGCAGTATATTCCAATTTCCTAGTTTGTCTATTTCTATCAGACTAATCAACGAAAAGCAATTTAGAAATGACTAAATTTAAGATCTCCTAAACGCTAATTTTTATGCTAATGCAAGGAGATTGAAAACTCATCTTTATTAGATTCCAGATGGCATCACCAAAAATAGTAAAATAGTTTAAATATGTATCAAAGTTTCACTATTCAAGCCCACAATTTCTTTTAGAAATCCCAAATTTGCTCAGAGCACAAAAAATTTAGAAGATAAAAGTTTAATGGACAACAAGGCACGAATATCTGACCTCTGTGAAAGCAAGATTGACAAGATAGGAAAGAAACTGTCCACCAGTAATCATTAGCACATTGGTGCTCACAAGGCCTCCCCTAATTTCAGATGGTGATGCTTCAGCAATGTATACAGGAGCAGTGACAGATGCCACACCAACCCCCAAACCAACCAGAAGTCTTCCAAGTATAAGTACATATGGATCTGGAGCAGCAGCCATAACAATGGCTCCCAGCGTGAAAACAACATCTGCTGAAAGAGTAGCTTTTTTCCGCCCATAAGCATCATTAATCCAACCTCCTGCTGCAGCTCCAATTATAGCTCCAACCAGAGCCATGCTGACAATAGTTTCCTGCCAAACAATCATCCAAAACATCAACAAATGAAACATATCTGCTAAAAGTGAACCTACTTCACAAGTATTAATGCTATTCAGAGAAGAGCTTCCATGGTTGTGTAACAATTTTTGGTAGAACAAAATTTGAGGCTCAAGTCCATAGTGTCCAAATAGGATCATCATTAAAGAGCTTCCCATGATTAGACAAATTACACCTGTATGCACCTTTTCTATAGCAGCAAGTATCATTTACAGAATGAAAACAAAGTAAATGGGAATAGGATTCTTAATGGAAAGGAAAAAAGAGAAAAGAAAAGAAAAGGAATGCAATTCCATTGTTCAATTCGTTAAAAAGGATACATGTGGAATAAAATTTGGTAGTTTGATTGGGTTAAGCAATGGAAAAAGAATGAATAGGATTACGGTCAATAATGACTAGATATCACCATCATTCTCTGACCAAAACAATGGCCAGCCATTGTTCCAGACCAAAGAACGTTGGCAGCCATTGATATCTTATTACTCTGTATTATTTTTATAAATCCTCCATGGCAATATTTGGCCATTGTTGATTTGTTGGCCAAGGATGATGACAGGCAGGTCAGCCTGCCATTGCCCTCATCCACGATTAGCCATTGTTCTAGTCCAGAGAACGATGGTCATGGCCAGCTACCATTCTCTGGCCAGTGGCAGTGAGATGGATGTGCAGAAATGAGACAGCAATGAGTTTGGCCAAAAAAAGCAGGTCAAAGGCTGTTATTGAGGACATTTTTGTCAATAAAGTGGGTTGATTCCTAATCAGCCAGGAATTGCAATCACTATGGCCTATGGGGAATTCAGATTCCATGCAATCCAAATCTTAGATTGCTTGCATAAACCAAACAAAGGAATTCATAATTACAATTCAGTTCGTTATGTATTCCACAATCCAAACATGCTGTAAGTAGCCATGACTAATATCTAAGTAAACTTTCTAAATAAAAATCTCTGCTCAACACAAGGGAAGTGTCACCACGATTGATTTATAAAAAAATATATATAAAAAATAAGCACCTATCTTGAGATCAATCAGTTACAACAAAAGTAAACCCTTACTTGAGCGGATGAGCCTTACAGCACAAGTTCAGTACTAGTACAATGCACAGTACTAACAAATATGCATATCATGTCAAAAAGCTAACAAATTAAACTCAAATACCTTATACCTGTAGGAAGCTGCTTTGATTCACCTCCACAAAGTCATCTTTGATGTACAAAAGTGCACCGGAAATTACACCTGCAACCAATTCAGTGCATGAGAAGCAAAACACTGAAACCTACCATTGAACAATAGCGCTCCAAAATTCCGAATTTTCAATATGTTATGCATACATGGGCTGTTTGGTAGTGCTTAATTGCATGATTGAGATCATAAGATTAAATGATACAATATTTAGGCCTCTGATGAAGATAAAAATTGTGCCAAATAAATCAATATTCCATAATTAAGTTGAACCCAAGTAGGTAAGAGATTATTCACAATCCATACTCACAAACCACACTATCACAATATTTGCCCAGAGGCACACAACAATGTTATCCATTAGGGTTCAAGCAACCAAATCTTTTATTCAAACTTTTTAAAAAGAATTTACCAAACCTTTTAATAGAACTTTTAAAAAGAATTTTGGTTCATGAGACATTATCAAATACATTTTTTTGTTACTGAGACAAGCATTATTGAGACATGCTTGAAAGGATAATGGATATAGGTCAAAGAGTAATGAATTAGTTATGCCTAGATACCATGTTAGCCTGTGTCTCAACCAATAATAAATTATCAAATCACTATTTCAATGAATAAAGAGGGAAATGCATTTTTAGTCCCTCAATTGTTCCTTGCTAGCCGTTTTAGTCCTTTTAACTTTTTACCGTTACAATAACACCCCTAACTATTCAAAAAAAGTTACAGTTTTAACTCCTGGACAACAAAACTATTAGACTCTATTAAAGTTTACTTAGTACATGAGTATTTTAAAATTTTATTATCTTTATTAACTTTTTCAATTTTGACATTTAATTTGCAAAATAGAGAATTAACAACATTCTTTTCTAAATTTTTCATCTTCAATTGTAATACGCTGTCCCTAATTTTCCTAGACAAACATGTTAAAAGGCACTAAAATATCCATGACCTAAGTAAAATTTTTATCGAATTTAATAATTTTTGTTGCTTAAGGGATTAAATCTGCAACTTTTTAAAAGAATTAGGGTGTGCATTGCATAAGTAAAAAGTTAGAGACTAAAATAACAAAGAACAATTGAAGGAGTAAAAATGCATTTTTTCCATGAATAAATATAAAGAAATATTAATTTGGAGAGAGAAAATATAATATTATCACTTTCCATTTACTTATTAAAATGACAATTTATAAATTTATTATTGATTGAGACTTACTGAACCACTAAGGCTCGAACTCACTCCCATTATTCATGTGGGAGTATAAACCAGGACACCGGAGTATAAACCAGGACACCGGTGCCTCAGGACCACAAGGTCTTTAACATATCGCAAATGATTTGATTTATAAAGAATGTAACAATTACTTTATACTTTTACGATACCGGTTCACCACGAGTTAATTATTGTATAAAAAAAAAATTGAACAGAAGTAATATTATCCATTAGTAAAACACGTTTGTTAAAACAAATAAACCACAACCAAAGAGGGGCCCACCATCGAACACCGAGAGATAAGGAAAGGCAATATAAGAATTGATCTCTTTGTGGACTAGAGTGGACTATGGAAAGCTAAGAAATACTCCGTAACTTATTAGTATCTCCAATTTTAGTTTATTTAATTTAATCAGATAAAAACATATGAAAAAGTATAATATAATAAATAAAGTGATAATGACCAATTTAGTCCTTCACTATAGCAAAATTATCGATTTAATTTTTCACTATAGCAAAATTATTGATTTGGTCCTCCTATATCCTTACCAAATTAAGTATTAAATTTGAAAATTTTACTCAATTTCATAGTCCATTATCATTATACAGCTCAAATTGACTATCATTTCATCGTCTTACGGCTCAAATTGACGAAAAGATAAAATTGTGTAAGATTTTTAAAATTAAGGACTTAATTTGATAATGATGATAGTAGAATACCAAATTGGTAACTATAGTGAAAGACCCAAATCGGTCATTAACTCATAAATACTCCGTAAATATCAATACATCAAAATCAAAACAGAAAAAGAATAGTAAATTTTAATGCAAATGGTTATTCATTTCCCTTTCCAATTTAAGCAAATACCTGTATCGTAGCCAAAAAGGAGACCCCCAATACCGGCAATGATGGTCAAACCCAGAACATAAGGATTGCTAAAATATGTAACTTTCCGATCGCCGGCGTCTAAGTACCCTGAACTGCCAGGCATGGATTCGATCGTCATTTTCCTTCAATTTCTCTACTACTAAACCCTTACGCTCGCAATCGCCTATATTAACTCAGCACAAAATACGGGAATCGAAATTAGGGATGAAATCCCAACGGATAAGGAAACTGAGGCTTTAATAAATGGGAATTCCTCGATTTCCGGACTTATGTCTGAGAAAATAGAGAATAATATTCTGAGAAAATATTGCTGTATTTCTCTCCGGGGAAGGTAGATGCGTGGCACGGCTCCGGCACCGGCGCCGCCGGGGGATTGTTGAGAATTGCCTTGAGAACGGAGAGAGAAGAAAACCGGTAAAAAAAATATGTGGTGACTACTCAACGCAAATGGAGGGTGTTTTATACTGTGTGATATGACTCGGCGAGTTAGGATTTTGCATATACCCGCGGGTGAGTCACAGCCAACACATCTTTTTTGTTTTCCTTTTTTGCTTTCAAATTTCAATGAGAGTAAATGAAACGAAATGGGCAAGCACCTTGTGCTCAAATGGCATGTAGTGGCCTCCCTCAAATGAAATGTCATGAGTTCGAGTCTCAGTGGAGGTCTTTGTGCTTCAATAGGTTGAGAAAAGTATAGATGAACAGATACTACAATGTAATAGGGTCAGTTGTATTCAAAAAAAAAAAATGGAACGAAATGATTTGTTTTTTGTTTTTTTTTTAAGAATAGATAACTAGAGGAAATGAAAGTTTACTTCCACAATTTTTGAAAAATGAAAAGCATTTTTTTGCCTCTTTTTTTTTTTTTTCTTTCAAAATACATATAATCTTATCTATAATCATAATTTTTTTTTTTTACTTAACGTTCATCTATTTATCAACTTCTATCATCCGCCTACTCAATGTTATTACTATCTACATAAATATCTATCTGCATGTATCATCACCTACCTACCATATTCACGTCCTTATCTAATCACGTATATATTATGATTATATTCATTACTATCTTCTCTTACTTTATTGTCTATCATATGTTTTCTCTATTCTATATTTAACATACCTACTTAACCAACTTACTAAAACATTGTACATATTATCTTAATTGAAACTCAATATCTAAATCAGTTTTTAGATTTTGGGTGCACCCAACAGGCCGGCCAACAACTAGGCTATGCGTTATGATATTTTAAGCATATATATATATATATATATATATATATATATATATATATATATATATATATATATATATATATATATATATATATGAGCAAAAACTTGTGTGAGACCGTCTCACAGATTTATCCGTGAAGCGGGTCGTGTCAATATGAAATATAATATATATATAAATATTTTAAATATTTAATTTAAAAATTCACTCAAAATTTAGATTTTGTGATTAATTGTAACTTTAAAATAATTCAAATTAAATAGTTTTAGTTTTTTTTATTAGTACTATTGTAACTTTTTTTCAGTCAAAATAATATTTTAGAGAATCATTTTCATATAAAATTGTAACAATATTGAATACTACAAATAATAAAAGATAAAGCATATATTGTAATTTGTGAAAAAAAAAAAACGTATCCATTCAAGTTTGTCAATTTACAAAATATATAAAATTTCTTACTATTTGTAATAGGTGATATTGTTATGATCCGCTTTGTAAAACGAGACACAATAGCAAATTAGCAATGGTAAAAGTGTAAACAATTAAAAAATGTAAACTCTTTTTTATGTGTTAGAAGTTAAGGATTTGTTTGGAAATTTGGAAAATATGTTTTGAAAAATATTTTAATTTTTTGGTGTTTAGTTGAATGTCAAAAAGTTATCTTCTTTTTGTTTGATTAAAAATTAAGAAATTGCATTTTTTCTGTTTGGTTCATTTTCCTGAACAATATAACAATATATCATTATAACAGTATTTATTGTAATCATATATTTTGAATTATTTATCATCATCATCATCTATTAACAGCAATTGTAGCAATTGTCATTGACAAACTCACAAAACAAATTGTCTCAACAACGAATGGAAATAAAAAAAAGCAATGACTTCATTGTTGTTGATGAAAACTAAGTACTCCATTTTATTACTCTTATTAAATTTAATAAATGAATAGCTAGAACAAAAAATAATACATATGCACGCATTTTTTAATTTTAGAATTAGATGTCTACAATGCCTTTATTAAAAAAATTTATTCATTATCAGAAAATTTAAAAAAGAGATATAATTTCATTAATTATATTGTCTTTATTTTCTACCATGCAAAGATTTCTTACCTTCAAATTAAATATCATAGTTATAATACAAAATAATGTTATATATGTTTATTTTTCAAGTATTTTATTAATACCATAGGAAAAAATAAAAAAATAGTTTGTAAATATATAAATTTTGTATACTAATACTAAACTTAATATTATAAAAAATTGGATTAAAAATAACTTCAGTCAAGTCTCGTTACCTGAACCAAACTCATAAAATGGGACAAAGGGAATATGCGTAAAAAAAATAAAAATATATATATATATATGACTATATGAGTGTTTGTGAAAGTTTTGAAATTTGAACTACTTTTATTTGAAGTTTTGAACAAAAAAATCAAATTTAAAAATAAGTAAAAAATACAGTATTAAAGAAAATAAACAAAGAAGAAAGAGTTAATTTGATCAATGAATAATAAGTAGAATAGATAAAATGAGAAAGAGGGAGTATCTTCAAATATTTTATTATTGTTGCAAACCAGTAACCACAACTATGTTTTGTTACTGTTTCTTCTTGTAGGCACATTTTTGGTATTATACTAGTTGATCGATTTGCCATACTTAGTAGACTCATCTAATTTTTATTGAGTTCATATTTTTAGTTAGAATAAGTATACGTGCTAGTTTGATCACTTGCACTAACCTAACAATTTGAATTTAGAGATAATCAAGATCAAATTTTCTTGTCAAGGACCTTGTAGTCTAGTGACATTAAACCCTTCTCTTTATATGGGAGGTGGTGAGTTTGAGCCTCAGTGGATTCACTATTGAATCTTGTGCTTCAATAGGTTTAGTAGTATAAAAAAAGATCAAATTTAAGGGGTGGATAAATATTTTTTTTGACTGAAAAAAGTTGGGGTCAACTCAAAATCTAATTTCATGCTATTAATGAAAGTAAATATAGTTTAAGGGATAAGATTATTTTTTAGGAGTGATTGTGGATGTATAAAATTTATATTGTTACTAAAGATTTTTCTTATATTTGCTACATACATGTTTCACCGTGTGTATGTATATATAGTTGTTAAAAATTCTAAGAGTTATACATGCATAGCAGTATCTGTTCATAACTACTTTCTCAACATATTGAAGCCCACCACCTCCCGTATAAAGGGAAGGGTTTGATGCCACTGGACTACAAGGTCCTTGGCACATGCATACATACATAAATATATATATATATATATATATATATATATATATATATATTATATTATAAAAGTTTTTATAGCTTATTATAAATAATGTATTAATAGAAGTTATGAAATGTTTGTAAGAGTGCATTCAATTTAGAGTTTTAACGACTTTTGTATACTTTTTAATATGAAAAAGTTTTTTAAAAGTTTATAAAAGTTTATAAATGTTTGTTCTATAAAATTTTATAGACTGGTACAAAGTTGATGAAAGTCTAAATGATTTTAAGAACTTATAGAAAAATTATATGAAAATTATTTAAAAATCATTACTTTAAAACTCTTTGAAAATCTATACAAGTCTTGATTGAATACACATAACTAAGAACCAATCTCAGCTTTACATTTAAAAATATCGAATGGATCATATCAAATTTTTTTTTTTAAATATGGACACATTTTTGTAATTGACGGTAATAATGTTACCGGAGTATATTTGATAAACGAGTATAATAGTTGAGTGCCAATGTAAGTGAGTACATAGTGTTGTGTGTTAGAAACAGAGTGTCCCCCTTTCCTCCTACAACATGGTTCTTTTTATAAAAGTGTTCTGAGCTTGTAACGGCTGATTAATATCTATACTAAGTGCAGGTAATGACTCCAAGGAGCCGTTGGAGTAACTCCTCTTCAATGTGTCCTTCTTGTGTAACGGATGACTGTTACTGAGCCTGTCTGTCTTCTTGTGGTTTGGGTCGGGTACTGCAAGCCCAATTATCCTGTCATCAGCCCCCCGTCATTGGTGCTTTCATTGAGAGCCGAGATTAGATCTCAGGCTAAAATCACAAAATCAAAAAACCACTCAGTTCATCTCATCACTATCAATGGTATCTGGATCCAGCAGCTCGCACACACCTAGTCAGGTGAACAAGGGTCACCCCTTGGGTGATCTTCGTGAGCAGCTCAAAAGTAACCATGGAGGTGACCTTCGCAGCCAACTCAACAACAACAACCGCAGAGAAGGTGACCTCCGTACCCAACTCAACGACAACCATGGTGGTGGCCGTACTCCCCTCCCAGCAACTGCTGCTCCCGCCCAAGTGGTAGACCTTCAGGCAGCAGCGCAGGTCATCCAACAGGCGGCGGCGACGATGGCCCAACTAGTCGCAGAAATGCAAGGCCAGATCTTACCGCCACCACCCCCTCTGGAGGAAGAAGTGCAATCTCCGAGGCAAAACAGAACTCAGGGGGTGCAAGGATCCTCCAATAGAGGTCCCCGTGCCCAAGCAGGAAAGACAGTAACCAAACGACCATCCAGAGAAAGGATGGGCGAATCTGGTGGATTGGCTCCGCGTCACTCCACTAGACACAAAACACCACAGGAAGGCCTGGTGGAAAGACTCCAAAGGCAGATAGATGATTTGGAAAAGAAAGTAGAAGCAAGAGAACACTCACCAGAATCGGAGGTAAGAATGGCCGCTCCATTCTCTGCTGACATAATGGAAGTTCCTCTTCCAAAAGACTTTCAACTACCCACCATCAAGGCCTACACTGACACTTCAGATCCGCGTACCCATATGACAAGATACAAGGCAGCCATGGTCATGATTGGGGCAAGCGATGCCATAATGTGCAGAGCGTTCTTGTCCACTTTGGACGGGACTGCTCAAGATTGGTTTAACACAATCCCAGACGGATCAGTTCAGACTTTTGCAGAGATATCCAAAAGTTTCTTGTCTTATTTCTCAGGGAGTATACAACATAAGAAACCATTCTCACATCTCGGGGGGGGTAAAGCAGGATAAGGGAGAAAGCCTGCGAGACTTCTTAAGCAAATGGAAAAAAGAAGTCAACAACGTATATGACTTCGATTCGAAGGCAGCAATTCTCAACTTCATCCAAGCACTGAGGTCAGGCGATTTTCACAAGCAACTGAACACCCACCACCCACGCTCTTATGAAGAACTCATGAGAATGGCCAACCGGTACGCAGACGCAGAAGAGGCTGACAGGAGAAAGAAGGATGAGGAGGAAGGACGAAAGAGTGAGCGACCTGATAAAGCAGGTCTGCCCAGCCAGACACCACGACCAAACCAACCACCCTCAACGAAGGGAAGAGATGAGCATTCTCGTCTCGCCCCACCGCGGCACTTAACACCGCTTACTCATCCGGTTAGCGTGATTCTAAGTCACGCTGAGGAAATGGGAATGGTGCATTTTCCCTCAGCACCAGCATTTGTTGAGTGTCCGGGACAGTACCAGCATCAACAAAGCCTACCCGACAATGTGTGGCGAAAGAAAGAAGATCCTGAGCCTTCAGCTTCCAACACCAAGAAAAGGAGGTGCGACCTGGTGTGGTCATTGCCAGCGATTCACCCCAAATTTAGTAACAGTGTATAATGAACTCCTTCCCAAAGGCAACTTTGAAGTTGTATTTGTGTCTGCTGATGAGGATGAGGAATCTTTTAAGGAATACTTTGGTAAAATGCCTTGGACTGCAGTCCCATTCTCTGATACCGCCACTCGTAAGAAGCTGGATGACTTATTCAATGTTAGGGGAATACCCCACCTTGTGATCCTTGATGAAAGTGGAAAAGTAACAACTGAAGATGGCGTTGATATTGTTCTTGAACATGGGGTGGAAGCTTACCCTTTTACTCTAGAGAGGGTCAAAGAAATCAAAGATGCAGAAGATGCAGCTAAGAGGGAACAATCTTTGAAAACTGTCCTAGTTTCGACATCACGTGACTATGTGATTGCAGCTGATGGGAAGAAGGTACCTGTTGATGCTCTTGAAGGCAAGACTGTGGGCCAATATTTCTCAGTGGCTACGTACGGTGGATGCTCTGATTTTACTCCAAAGCTGCGTGAAGTTTATCAGGAATTAAAAGAAAAGAATGCAAACTTTGAGATTGTGATGATACCCCTTGATGATGATGAGGAATCTTTCAAGGAAGCTTTTGAAAGCTTGCCTTGGTTTTCTGTTCCTTTGGGAGACAGAAGCTGTGAGAAGCTAGTGCGGTACTTTGAGCTCTCCTCACTGCCTACCCTAGTCATCATTGGGCCAGATGGGAAGACTCTTCAGTCTAATGTTGCTGAAGCCGTAGAAGAGCATGGCGCCCTGGTCTATCCTTTTACTCCTGAGAAGTTTGCTGAGGTTGAAGAGATAGAGAAGGCTAAGAAAGAAAAACAGACACTAGAGTCAATTTTGGTTAAAGGAGAAGCTGATTTTGTCATTGGTAAAGATGGAGTGAAGATCCCAGTATCAGATCTTGTTGGGAAAAATATACTCCTATACTTCTCTGCTCATTGGTGTCCTCCTTGCCGTGCTTTTCTACCAAAACTCGTAGAGGCATACCACAAGATCAAAGCAAAGGATGATGCATTTGAAGTGATTTTCATCTCCAGTGACAGAGATCAGTCCTCCTTTGACGAATTCTTTTCTAAGATGCCATGGCTGGCTATTCCTTTTGGCGATGATAGGAAGGGATCTTTGAGTCGCCTATTCAAAGTTCGTGGAATCCCAATGTTAGTTGCCATTGAAAGAACAGGCCGAACTCTCACCACTGAAGCCAGAAATTTGGTGATGAGTCATGGTGCTGATGCTTATCCCTTCACGGAAAGCGTTTGAAGGAGCTTGAAGCAGAATATGAAGAGATGACAAAGGGGTGGCCTGAGAAAGTGAATCATCCCCTTCATGAAGAACATGAGCTTTTGCTTACAAGACGCCAGCATTATAATTGTGATGGATGCAATGATGGGGGACAAGGTTGGTCATTCTATTGTGATGATTGTGACAAAAAAAGGAAGAGCCCACAGAAGAGGAGATGCCATCCTACACTATTATTACTCCCTAGTTGATTCAGATACACTCACGAACTGGGGAGTAAGGGGGGCTGATGACAGGATAATTGGGCATGCAGTACCCGACCCAAACCACAAGAAGACAGACAGGCTCAGTAACAGTCATCCGTTACACAAGAAGGACACATTGAAGAGGAGTTACTCCAACGGCTCCTTGGAGTCATTACCTGCACTTAGTATAGATATTAATCAGCCGTTACAAGCTCAGAACACTTTTATAAAAAGAACCATGTTGTAGGAGAAAAGGGGGACACTCTGTTTCTAACACACAACACTATGTACTCACTTACAATGGCACTCAACTATTATACTCGTTTATCAAATATACTCCGGTAACATTATTACCGTCAGATCGTGGTGTGGTCCTTGCCAGCGATTCACCCCAAATTCAGTAACAGTGTATAATGAACTCCTTCCCAAAGGCAACTTTTAAGTTGTATTTGTGTCTGCTGATGAGGATGAGGAATCTTTTAAGGAATACTTTGGTAAAATGCCTTGGACTGCAGTCCCATTCTCTGATACCGCCACTCGTAAGAGGCTGGATGACTTATTCAATGTTAGGGGAATACCCCACCTTGTGATCCTTGATGAAAGTGGAAAAGTAACAACTGAAGATGGCGTTGATATTGTTCTTGAACATGGGGTGGAAGCTTACCCTTTTACTCTAGAGAGGGTCAAAGAAATCAAAGATGTAGAAGATGCAGCTAAGAGGGAACAATCTTTGAAAACTGTCATAGTTTCGACATCACGTGACTATATGTGATTGCAGCTGATGGGAAGAAGGTACCTGTTGATGCTCTTGAAGGCAAGACTGTGGGCCTATATTTCTCAGTGGCTACGTACGGTTGATGCTCTGATTTTACTCCAAAGCTGCGTGAAGTTTATCAGGAATTAAAAGAAAAGAATGCAAACTTTGAGATTGTGATGATACCCCTTGATGATGATGAGGAATCTTTCAAGGAAGCTTTTGAAAGCTTGCCTTGGTTTTCTGTTCCTTTGGGAGACAGAAGCTGTGAGAAGCTAGTGCGGTACTTTGAGCTCTCCTCACTGCCTACCCTAGTCATCATTGGGCCAGATGGGAAGACTCTTCAGTCTAATGTTGCTGAAGCCGTAGAAGAGCATGGCGCCCTGGTCTATCTTTTTACTCCTGAGAAGTTTGCTGAGGTTGAAGCGATAGAGAAGGCTAAGAAAGAAAAACAGACGCTAGAGTCAATTTTGGTTAAAGGAGAAGCTGATTTTGTCATTGGTAAAGATGGAGTGAAGATCCCAATATCAGATCTTGTTGGGAAAAATATACTCCTATATTTCTCTGCTCATTGGTGTCCTCCTTGCCGTGCTTTTCTACCAAAACTCGTAGAGGCATACCACAAGATCAAAGCAAAGGATGATGCATTTGAAGTGATTTTCATCTCCAGTGACAGAGATCAGTCCTCTTTTGATGAATTCTTTTCTAAGATGCCATGGCTGGCTATTCCTTTTGGCGATGATAGGAAGGGATCTTTGAGTCGCCTATTCAAAGTTCGTGGAATCCCAATGTTAGTTGCCATTGAAAGAACATGCCGAACTCTCACCACTGAAGCCAGAAATTTGGTGATGAGTCATGGTGCTGATGCTTATCCCTTAACGGAAACCGTTTGAAGGAGCTTGAAGCAGAATATGAAGAGATGGCAAAGGGGTGGCCTAAGAAAGTGAATCATCCCCTTCATGAAGAACATGAGCTTTTGCTTACAAGACGCCAGCATTATAATTGTGATGGATGCAATGATGGGGGACAAGGTTGGTCATTCTATTGTGATGATTGTGACAAAAAAAAGGAAGAGCCCACAGAAGAGGAGATGCCATCCTACACTATTATTACTCCCTAGTTGATTCAGATACACTCACGAACTGGGGAGTAAGGGGGGCTGATGACAGGATAATTGGGCATGCAGTACCCGACCCAAACCACAAGAAGACAGACAAGCTCAGTAACAGTCATCCGTTACACAAGAAGGACACATTGAAGAGGAGTTACTCCAACGGCTCCTTGGAGTCATTACCTGCACTTAGTATAGATATTAATCAGCCGTTACAAGCTCAGAACACTTTTATAAAAAGAACCATGTTGTAGGAGAAAAGGGGGACACTCTGTTTCTAACACACAACACTATGTACTCACTTACAATGGCACTCAACTATTATACTCGTTTATCAAATATACTCCGGTAACATTATTACCGTCAGATCGTGGTGTGGTCCTTGCCAGCGATTCACCCCAAATTTAGTAACAGTGTATAATGAACTCCTTCCCAAAGGCAACTTTGAAGTTGTATTTGTGTCTGCTGATGAGGATGAAGAATCTTTTAAGGAATACTTTGGTAAAATGCCTTGGACTGCAGTCCCATTCTCTGATACCGCCACTCGTAAGAAGCTGGATGACTTATTCAATGTTAGGGGAATACCCCACCTTGTGATCCTTAATGAAAATGGAAAAGTAACAAATGAAGATGGCGTTGATATTGTTCTTGAACATGGGGTGGAAGCTTACCCTTTTACTCTAGAGAGGGTCAAAGAAATCAAAGATGCAGAAGATGCAGCTAAGAGGGAACAATCTTTGAAAATTGTCCTAGTTTCGACATCACGTGACTATGTGATTGCAGCTGATGGGAAGAAGGTACCTGTTGATGCTCTTGAAGGCAAGACTGTGGGCCTATATTTCTCAGTGGCTACGTACGGTGGATGCTCTGATTTTACTGCAAAGCTGCGTGAAGTTTATCAGGAATTAAAAGAAAAGAATGCAAACTTTGAGATTGTGATGATACCCCTTGATGATGATGAGGAATCTTTCAAGGAAGCTTTTGAAAGCTTGCCTTGGTTTTCTGTTCCTTTGGGAGACAGAAGCTGTGAGAAGCTAGTGCGGTACTTTGAGCTCTCCTCACTGCCTACCCTAGTCATCATTGGGCCAGATGGGAAGACTCTTCAGTCTAATGTTGCTGAAGCCGTAGAAGAGCATGGCGCCCTGGTCTATCCTTTTACTCCTGAGAAGTTTGCTGAGGTTGAAGCGATAGAGAAGGCTAAGAAAGAAAAACAGACGCTAGAGTCAATTTTGGTTAAAGGAGAAGCTGATTTTGTCATTGGTAAAGATGGAGTGAAGATCCCAGTATCAGATCTTGTTGGGAAAAATATACTCCTATACTTCTCTGCTCATTGGTGTCCTCCTTGCCGTGCTTTTCTACCAAAACTCGTAGAGGCATACCACAAGATCAAAGCAAAGGATGATGCATTTGAAGTGATTTTCATCTCCAGTGACAGAGATCAGTCCTCTTTTGATGAATTCTTTTCTAAGATGCCATGGCTGGCTATTCCTTTTGGCGATGATAGGAAGGGATCTTTGAGTCGCCTATTCAAAGTTCGTGGAATCCCAATGTTAGTTGCCATTGGAAGAACAGGCCGAACTCTCAACTTCAAAGTTGCCTTTGGGAAGGAGTTCATTATACACTGTTACTAAATTTGGGGTGAATCGCTGGCAAGGACCACACCACGATGTTGAGAAGTATATCCCAATCTTCTTCCCATTCAAATCATCAACTTTAACCTGATCACCGGTGTTCCGAATCAAAAAATCTCTGTCTGAAGAGCAGAGGATCGATCGGAGGTCGTGTGCATCGCCGTTCTGCTCCGCCATTGAAGATGCTTTTCTGTCTTCTCCTTTTCGCTTATTGAACTGGAAGTTTGATTATCGGAGTAAGAATGTTTGAGAGAAACTGACTTCGGCGCTGGCCGAAGTCACGCCACGGCCCAGCGCCGAGGTCATGCGACCTCGGCACCGTGCCGAGGTCACGTGGATTGTGACTTCGGCACGGGGCCGAGGTCGCATGATGCGGTGTGACTTCGGCCAACGCCGAAGTCACGCGATACCGTGACTTTGGCGCTGGCTGAGGTCACAGTTTTTTTTTTTTTTTTTTTGTCTCTCTGTGTGTGAGTTCACTTCGATCAGCCGTAGGCTCGGTCAAAGGTCAGCTCTCCCGTCAGGTAGCTAGCGAGATCGGATCTCGTGCCAGCCCTAAGGGATTAGAGTGTGGTATTTTTTGAAATCAAGCATCTGGCTTGACCTAGGAAAACACTCTCACGTCAGGTAGCTAGCGAGATCGGATCTCGTGCCGGCCCTAAGGGAATAGAGTTTTTTATTTGATGAGGAGCAGCGCCACTTGATGAGGTGACACCACTTGAGGAGCCACTTGATGAGGTGGTCGACTTCAAACCAAGTGTCGGCCGAGGTCAGGCCTCGACCAAGTGTTGGCCGAGGACTGACCTCGACCAATTATATTATTATTATTGTTTTTTTTGTTTTTAAATTTTGGACGAGGACTGACCTCGGCCAAACTTGGCCGAGGACTGACTTCGGCCAAATTGGAGAGTTTTTGACCTACCATCAGCGAATTACATGTTTTTTGCGTTGCACGGACTTTTCCTCTAGCTCACTGTTTCTTGCTTTCTCGCCCAGGTCGCACCTCCTGTTCTTGGTGTTGGAAGCTGAAGGCTCAGGATCTTCTTTCTTTCGCCACACATTGTCGGGTAGGCTTTGTTGATGCTGGTACTGTCCCGGACACTCAACAAATGCTGGTGCTGAGGGAAAATGCACCATTCCCATTTCCTCAGCGTGACTTAGAATCACGCTAACCGGGTGAGTAAGCGGTGTTAAGTGCCGCGGTGGGGCGAGACGAGAATGCTCATCTCTTCCCTTCGTTGAGGGTGGTTGGTTTGGTCGTGGTGTCTGGCTGGGCGGACCTGCTTTATCAGGTCGCTCACTCTTTCGTCCTTCCTCCTCATCCTTCTTTCTCCTGTCAGCCTCTTCTGCGTTTGCGTACCGGTTGGCCATTCTCATGAGTTCTTCATAAGAGCGTGGGTGGTGGGTGTTCAGTTGCTTGTGAAAATCGCCTGACCTCAGTGCTTGGATGAAGTTGAGAATTGCTGCCTTCGAATCGAAGTCATATACGTTGTTGACTTCTTTTTTCCATTTGCTTAAGAAGTCTCGCAGGCTTTCTCCCTTATCCTGCTTTACCCCCCCGAGATGTGAGAATGGTTTCTTATGTTGTATACTCCCTGAGAAATAAGACAAGAAACTTTTGGATATCTCTGCAAAAGTCTGAACTGATCCGTCTGGGATTGTGTTAAACCAATCTTGAGCAGTCCCGTCCAAAGTGGACAAGAACGCTCTGCACATTATGGCATCGCTTGCCCCAATCATGACCATGGCTGTCTTGTATCTTGTCATATGGGTACGCGGATCTGAAGTGTCAGTGTAGGCCTTGATGGTGGGTAGTTGAAAGTCTTTTGGAAGAGGAACTTCCATTATGTCAGTAGAGAATGGAGCGGCCATTCTTACCTCCGGTTCTGGTGAGTGTTCTCTTGCTTCTACTTTCTTTTCCAAATCATCTATCTGCCTTTGGAGTCTTTCCACCAGGCCTTCCTGTGGTGTTTTGTGTCTAGTGGAGTGACGCGGAGCCAATCCACCAGATTCGCCCATCCTTTCTCCGGATGGTCGTTTGGTTACTGTCTTTCCTGCTTGGGCACGGGGACCTCTATTGGAGGATCCTTGCACCCCCTGAGTTCTGTTTTGCCTCGGAGATTGCACTTCTTCCTCCAGAGGGGGTGGTGGCGGTAAGATCTGGCCTTGCATTTCTGCGACTAGTTGGGCCATCGTCGCCGTCGCCTGTTGGATGACCTGCGCTGCTGCCTGAAGGTCCACCACCTAGGCGGGAGCAGCAGTTGCTGGGATGGGAGTACGGCCACCACCATGGTTGTCGTTGAGTTGGGTACGGAGGTCACCTTCTCTGCGGTTGTTGTTGTTGAGTTGGCTGCAAAGGTCACCTCCATGGTTACTGTTGAGCTGCTCACGAAGATCACCCGAGGGGTGACCCTTGTTCACCTGACTAGGTGTGTGCGAGCTGCTGGATCCAGATACCATTGATAGTGATGAGATGAACTGAGTGGTTTTTTGATTTTGTGATTTTAGCCTGAGATCTGATCTCGGCTCTCAATGAAAGCACCAATGACGGTAATAATGTTACCGGAGTATATTTGACAAATGAGTATAATAGTTGAGTGCCATTGTAAGTGAGTACATAGTGTTGTGTGTTAGAAACAGAGTGTCCCCCTTTCCTCTTACAACATGGTTCTTTTTATAAAAGTGTTCTGAGCTTGTAACGGCTGATTAATATCTATACTAAGTGCAGGTAATGACTCCAAGGAGCCGTTGGAGTAACTCCTCTTTAATGTGTCCTTCTTGTGTAACGGATGACTGTTACTGAGCCTGTCTGTCTTCTTGTGGTTTGGGTCGGGTACTGCATGCCCAATTATCCTGTCATCACCCCCCCCCCCCTTACTCCCCAGTTCGCGAGTGTATCTGAGTCAACTAGGGAGTAATAATAGTGTAGGATGGGATCTCCTCTTCTGTGGGCTCTTCCTTTTTTTCTTCCAAAGCACATTTTGGGTGGAGGTCAAAGTCACAATCATCACAATAGAATGACCAACCTTGTCCCCCATCATTGCATCCATCACAATTATAATGCTGGCGTCTTGTAAGCAAAAGCTCATGTTCTTCATGAAGGCTCAGGATCTTCTTTCTTTCGCCACACATTGTCGGGTAGGCTTTGTTGATGCTGGTACTGTCCCGGACACTCAACAAATGCTGGTGCTGAGGGAAAATGCATCATTCTCATTTCCTCAGCGTGACTTATAATCACGCTAACCGGGTGAGTAAGCGGTGTTAAGTGCCGCGGTGGGGCGAGACGAGAATGCTCATCTCTTCCCTTCGTTGAGGGTGGTTGGTTTGGTCGTGGTGTCTGTGTGCAGTGCTCAGTGTACAAGTGAATTCAGTATGTATTGTCTAGTAAGAAGTCCCCCCTCACTATGTGGTTGTGAGCCTTTTTATTCCTTTCAGTTCAGTGACCGTTGGACATCAATACCTGAGGTGTTGAATGCTGAGGAGCTGAACGTCTGTCATCAATGCTGAGGAGCTGAATGTTGGCCATCAATGCTGAGGAGTTGGACCGTTGCGCATTGATGCTAAGGAGTGAGGTGTCTTGGGTAGTTTGAACGGCAACTGTCTTGGTCATGACAACGGTTCCAGGTCGGGTACCCAATTACCCTATCACCTGACGGTAATAATGTTACCGGAGTATATTTGATAAACGAGTATAATAGTTGAGTGCCATTGTAAGTGAGTACATAGTGTTGTGTGTTAGAAATAGAGTGTCCCTAGGGCTGTTAGCGAACAGAGCTTTCGACAAACTACTCGTGTTCGAGCTCGGTAAGCATTCGTTTATGTTCGTTTATTAAGGTAAACATACATTAACAAACAAAATTTAGAGCTCGGTTAATAAACGAACAGAGTCTGAACAGTGGTAAGCTCGTTTGCTAAGTGTTCACGAACAAG
Organism: Ipomoea trifida; assembly: GCA_003576665.1. Classification (NCBI taxonomy): domain Eukaryota; kingdom Viridiplantae; phylum Streptophyta; class Magnoliopsida; order Solanales; family Convolvulaceae; genus Ipomoea; species Ipomoea trifida. The sequence goes on along the minus strand of CP025647.1, from coordinate 9,850,377 downwards.
CTCGTTTGTGTTCGTTTAGTAGTGTTCGTGAACAAGCTCATTTGTGTTCGTTTAGTAGTGTTCGCGAACAAGCTCGTTTAGTGTTCGTTTAATAATGTTCACGAACATGTTTATATATATATATATATATATATATATATATATATATATATATATATATATATATATATATATAATTGTTCGTGAAGATGTGAATGCAAATTATTTATTGTTCGCGAACAAATTGTGTTCATGAACATGTGCATGTGTTTGGTTATTAAGTGTTCACGAACGTGTCCATGAACGTAAATGAACATGTTTGTGAACGTGTTTGTTAACGTTTGCGAACACGTTCGTGAACGTGTTCGTTAACGTTAACGAACACGTTCGTGAACATGTTCGCGAACGTTAACGAACACTAACGAACACTTAACAAACGAACACGAACAGGATTTTCAAAAACCTTAACAAACGAACACGAACACGAACACCCCAAAATCCTTAACAAACGAACACGAACAGCCTCCGTTCGTTTATGTTCGGTTCGTTAACAGCCCTAAGTGTCCCCCTTTCCTCCTACAACATGGTTCTTTTTATAAAAGTGTTCTGAGCTTGTAACGGCTGATTAATATCTATACTAAGTGCAGGTAATGACTCCAAGGAGCCGTTGGAGTAACTCCTCTTCAATGTGTCCTTCTTGTGTAACGGATGGCTGTTACTGAGCCTGTCTGTCTTCTTGTGGTTTGGGTCGGGTACTGCATGCCCAATTATCCTGTCAGTAATTATCGCCAACTTTATCATGCAACATTTAACATTATATTGTGCACTTCTCAAGATTTTCTAGAAATACACATTATGTTGTTAAAAGTGCATGTCAAATTATAAAAAAAATGTACTGTATAGTATTAAATATTGCAATTTAATTTGCAAAATGAGAAAGTGCCATGCACTTTTAAAGTTTATGATTGAGTTTTTTTTATTTGGTTTAAAAGCACACTTTTTACTACTTAGGGTTTAACATTTATGAATTACATTTAAATTTGTTTTTTTTTTAATTTTAAAAGGTTATCTTGAAATGGATTGTTATTGTTAAAAGTACACAATATAGTTTTAAAAGCTGCACGGTCAAGTTGCTGATAATTATAGTAATAATGTATGTCATCAGTTTTTTTTTTTTTTTTTTAAATTTGATTTGATTCGTTCGATTTTTACATATGTAAGGCTAGGATTTTTTCTTAATTTTCTGTGTGTGTGTGTGTGTGTGTGTGTGTGTGTGTATGTATCTATATATGTATATAATCTAGTTCATATGAGAACCAAGCCACTCCCCAGGTGAGAACCTATGGTCTAATTTAGACTCTCCACTTGGCAATATCTAATTGATAAGATTTAATGGATATTTTTAATCATTTTTTATTTATTGTGTTAGGGGCATTTAGGTAATTTTCCACACAGATTTCTTGTAACTAGTTTATTATAGATTATATTGCATGATTTTAGGGAATTATAACCATGATTTTATAGATTTTTCCGATTGTTTTTTATCATTCTTCTTTTGTTTTTTTTCAAGTGCGGGCCGGGGGTGACTACTTGCCAATTTGCCATGCAATTGTAACACTTATATGCACAAATGTCATACTTATATGCTCTAATTAGGAATAAAATTTTTGTTACTTATAAGTTACAAGGGTAAATGTAGTACTTTTAAAGGAAAATACAATACTTTTACATTTCGATTTAAAAGTATTACATTTTTCCTCAAAAGTATTATATTTGCCCTTATAAGTAAGGGATACTTGTCAATATTACTTATTATGAAAAATGTATTACTTTTTCTTATAAGTAACAAAATTGTATTCCCAATTAGTATTATATTTGAGCATATAAGTATAACATTTGCACATATAAGTGCGACATTTGCATGGTGCTTCGACCCGACTCAACCCGTCTCATACAAGTGTGACCCTTATTATTATTGTTGTTGATCATGTTGTGATAGATTAGGTTCATAACATTCATTCACCTTTCCAAAAAAAAATTCATCCACGAAACAAAACACCGAAGAACATTCTAGGTCCAAGACAGGTACAGTCACGGGTGGGTTTATCAAGACCTCATCAATAAACTCTTTCATTAAATTGGAAGTTTCGTAATTATCCATGCCAAAACTCCGTACGTGTCAAAATGGATAACCACTAGTGTGTTAATCCAAAATGCTTACAGCATGTCGTACTACACGCGCCGTCTTATGCTAGACTGATGCACTCGCCACACAACAGCTCCAGTTGTTTCGACATTAAAATTTTTATGGCGCTCGATGGCGCGTATCTGAACGCGCCAAACGAAAAGAAAGAGAGCTGCTTCATGCATAAAGGGAAATATGTTACTGGCCCGCCACGTGGGTGTAATGGGTAGAGTGTGTGGTACACGCACTCGCAGAAGGGGATACCTATGATGGTGAATGATTGACGAGGTTAGCACGTTTATTTTGATCATTTGGTGAATCATGTACTCTGTAATATTGAAATTGACTAATGACTAGGAATAAAATTACTACCTATTTCTTTTTTTTTTTTGGAAATTCGAACACGCAGCAGTAAGGATGACAATTTGTCCTATCCCGATGAGATTTTTGATTCTCATCCTAATGGAACAGAGATAAGAATTTTTTTCTGAAAATGGGGATGAGGATGGGAATATCCTTCCCCGCCTTGCCTCAATGTTTTCTAAATTGTAGTATATAATTGTAGTATATTCGAGTTTCAAAATCTATTTATAAAGTATATTTACTTTTCAAACTAAAAGTGTTATGATTTTATGGGGCAGAGTAGATCCTTAGTAACATTTTATGCTAATGTTATTGTTTTGTGTTTTCAACTTTTGTTGTTGATAGAACAAATTAGTTATATATCTCATTCTGTATTTGTATCTATGAACATGTATGAAAATTGTATGAAGCATGGAGAGAAGATGAGAGAAAATAGCTTCAAAAGAGCTTTTCTTTATTTAGTGTTTAGAGAGAGAGTAGAGGGAAGAGAGCCCCCTCAATGGAAGGACTAAGGTCCTTTATATAGACTTAAAAGTTGATCTGTTGACTTTGACCTTGACCCGAACCGTTTGACCTCGACTTGACCACGCACAAAACGTAAGCGTGAACGTATAAGGGAGGTAAAGTCGAGGTATATATTCTCTATCAGTTGTTTTTCAGGCTGGAGTAAGCGGCTAGCTTCGAGAGTGCGTTGTAGAAGTAGAGCACCTCGTGGATTTGTAGTGGATAGTATTATATTAGTTCCTTTGAGTTGTATAATGTTGTAGATGTGTAGATAGATAGTTAATTAGAACCTTTGTTAGCATGTGCGTTTGGGCCTTGTTGGTGGCCCAAACTTGGCGGTAGGAACCCGTGTATTTTAAAATGATATTTTCGCTTCTGCATTCAAGTTCTATCTTTTCAATAAATAAATACCTTTTTTATGAAATACTCACGATTTTAAATTTGGGGGTGTTACACTAACAAAAGGACTTTTATGATAAGTAACAAAACTTATAACATAGGACGATAAGTAAAGGATTTCTTGATCAACATTCTCTATATATTCCTTAATATTTTTGGGTTAGTTGTTAGCACATTATCCAATGTGGGATACCTTTTAAGGAAAGATTGTTGATAATAAAAAATTCAGATTTTGTGGACACGTTGCAAGCATGCATGTATTGAACATTTTCAAAGCTCACAAACACCATCCATGTATTGAACATTTTCTTTTAGTCTCTTAGTTGGAGTTTCTTTTAACATGTGTGCTAAAAGGTTTGTATATTTCTACCAAGGGTATATAGAGGAGTAGTAGGAGATTGTCAATGAAAAACTTATTGAATTAGTTCTAGCTTGGTGAAAAGCACTTAATTTGTGATTCAATGTAATTGTATTAGAGATTGGTTATGGTGAGTTTCATCTTGGATGATTAGAGAAGAGTGAAGTGGAAGGATTACATCATTTTCGAACAACTATAAAATTACTTAACCCATCTACTTTTCTTGCATTTTAAATTCACCATATCTAATGTCTCTTTCACTTGAATTATTTTCTTGAAAAATCATTTTCTGCTACACAAACCTTTGTTTTAAAATCATTGACTATATAGTTAAGTAGTCAACATCAACTTACTGCAATTGTTGAATGATTAACTTAGTCATGTGAGAAAGCGTTAACTTTTTTCAAAACATTAAAAATTCGATAAGACTATTCCCCCACGACCCTAGACTTTTCATTCTTTATACCGGGACTATCAAGTGGTATAAGAGCCGTTGTCTAAATTGAGTCAAATTCTCTTGACTGCTAGATTGATCCCAATTTCTTTTCTGGAAAGTATTATTTATAAAATCATTTAAAAAAAAAAAAGAGAGATATGATTCTTGCTCAAAAGTTATTATTCTCATTAGATAAATTGGATGACTCGCGTATTCGCATGCAAGCACACTCATCAGCACTGGATGATGAAATATGGGAAGTAATATATGACGACCAAATCGAGATTCTTAAAGTCAACACGACTTATTTATTATCATCAATTGCCCCACCATATGTATCAAAGTCAAGATCAGAGTGGACACCTGATAATAGGAAAAGAAATAACCTGGACAACATTGTAAATGACATAGGCCCTGTTTGGCAAATAATCAGCCTATTAGCCAGTTTTGGCTTATTTGACCACTATTAGTTGTTTGGTTAATAAGCTTTTTGTAACTCCAAAATGCTAAAATTCAAAAGGCTACTCAAATCAGCCTTTTCAATTAGCTTTTTGAGAAAAGAAATTATATCAAGCAGCTATCAGCTAACAGCGCTACATTTTCAACATGGAGAAGAATATTTAATAGAATAACATACATTTATTGAAATCACACAAATAATTTTCAATTTTAACCGGATACAAAGATTTCTTAGTCCTCTAGCACACATAATTAATTATTTATTTTAACTAATAATTTAAATTTTAAAATCTAAACATCAAGTGAAAGATACATATTTCAAATTTCTCAATCCAAAATAAGTCTAAACAACAAGTCAACAATACATATTTAAAAATCCAAAAGTCCAAACATCACATAAAACTTAATCCAAATAACAAGATAGCAATTGAAGTGTCTAATAGAGAAAAATAAAAATTTAGTAATTTATCAAATCAATCTAACACTCATTTTATTTTTCGCCTTCTTTGCTATTGGAGCAAATAGTGAACACAATTCTGGGTTCTTTTTCTTCATTTCAGTAACGTACCCCCTGCTTCCGTAACAATTACATTAAAATAATAATAATAATAATAATAATAATAATAATAATAATAATAATAATAATAATAATAATAATAATAATAATAATAATAATAATAATAATAATAATAATCGTTATCATTAAGAAATACATTAATAATCACCATCTACATATTTCATTACTCCTCGGGGTCCACTTTGTTAGGAAAGTCTTGGACTAACCGTTCAAGCGATGCCTTATGGTGAAAGGCTTATCCTTGGAGTCTTCAGAATGATCCAAACGAATCTTTTTGGTTTGTCTTCTATCCATGGGTTGTTTGATGATATATTTCTGTATAATTTTAAATTATTCAAATTTAAGAATGAACCGAAGTGCAAAATTTGAATGGAAAAAGTTTCAAATTATTTTTTACAAAAAAATAATAAAAAATGCAACAGTGAATATGAACTAATAAAGATTGAAAGGAGTAAATTTCTGACATTATTGACATTTGTATAACTAAGTAATTGATTGAACATATTGATTAGAGATATCGATACTTTTTAAAATTATTGAAATCTATCTCAAAATCATTACTTTTCAACATCAATCTATATTGTTTTTGAAAAACAAATGAATCTGCCGCTCTATAATCTGACCAAAATTTATAAGTGTAAGTGTTATAAGTGTAAAATATTTAATTTTGATGTTCCATCAAACACATATCTAACTTCATATAAATTTTAAAGAATTCGAAAAACAATCAACTTATCATACAATTAAAATTTAATCAATTTTAAACAATGAACAAATTAAAAATACATTGCTTTTTCTGTATAAAACAATTTGATCGATCCAATTGGTCTCAACATTCACCAAAGGTCCATCCAGCATGACTAAGTTAGTCTATTGTCAAAATCGAATAAGAAAATCACACTCTACTCATTAGCACAAAAAGAAAAGATCTTTTTAAAGTAGCTATCACATAAAGTACACAACCCTAAAAATGAATCCAATTCGAAAAGTCATTCTCTTGCTTAAATTTTTATTTTTTTAAAACATGAACTGAAAATTCAAGAAAATGATGAACAAATAAGAATTATATTAGAGACTAACATAGTAAATTACCTTGGGAGGAGAAGTTGAAGAGAAGACCAGGGCAAGAGCACAAGCAGTACAACAAAGGAGGTTTGAGTGTCTAGCAGAGGGTTGAAACTTTTATAGAGGGGAGAGAGGAGCGGAGGTGGAAGGGGTAAAACTAGGGATATTAAAGTATGTTAAGTCCTGTGGGTTGGTCCTAAATCATCCCGTCGTGAAGCAAGTTAGAACAAATAATTTTTTACCCACCTACATAATATCTTCTCTACATATTTTATCCGGATGTTCAAAGTAACTCGTGCAATTCAATTTTCTTTTTATAAAATATAAAAAATATGGAAAACTTTAAATACGATGTAAATGCATAACATTTATAAAAATTAAAAGAATATTTAGTACAATGACATACATTTATTGAAATCCCAAAATTATTTTTCAATTTTGACCAAATACAAAGATTTATCGTATATAGTATATATTTATAAATACATTGGTTATGATTTTTTTTTCCGTGCATAATAAATGTATTGCAAATTTAAGAGTATGAGATATTTATGTATTGAATATTAAATGCATACATGAGAAATATTGGAATTTCAAATTCTTTTTTTTTGAAGATAGGAATTTCAAATTCTTAAGAAAATGAGTTAACACAAATATAATGTGGTTGGGTTAATTCTGCAATTGTACTTTGATTCAATTCATTGAACGGTCCAACCAAAATGGTTAGTTAATAAAGATTGAATTAATGATTTCTTTAACATTTTTGGCATCATAGTAATTGATTAAAGATATTAATAATTTTTTAAAGTTATTGACATCTATCTCAAAATTATTGCATTTAAATCTCAAAATTATTGCATTTAAGTATCAATATACAATACCAATTTTTCTTGTGTCAAAGAAAGAATGTTATGTTTGCATGATCTAAAATAAACTTAATTATAATATGTGTGTTAGATTCTATACTATCATTTTATAGGTCTGAAACATAGTGAAAATATAATACATATATCTGAAAAGAGTAAAATGTGTTATTGTCCAAAAATTTAAGACATAATGTAAAACACATGGCTTGAATTACTGTACACTGTTCACAGCATATTTAAGAATGATGGCCGTTTAAATTTTGTTTTCCCTCCAATGAACAATTTTAAAGGCATCTATAAATAGCCCAACTCAAGATAGATAAATGGTTGGTAATTGTTTTGATAAAAAAATTATAGGTATTCGAGTGCAAGAGATTTTAAAAACGACCTAGCTGATTAGTAAACTAGACTCAAGTAACAATCAAGATCAACATCTAGAAGTTGAGTCAACAAGTTTGAGAAAATCAATATGTTGGAGAGATATAAAGAGGAAGAGTAGCAAGTGTAGACCTATAAAAATTAAACCTATTTAACACTTGTTGCTTGGCTTTTTGCAATTCATTTTCCAGGGTGGTGTATATTTGTATACCCAGTGGTGCGACTGCACTGACCGCACGTTAAGGCGCGACCACATCTAAACTCTACTATATATCATTAAATACAAACCACACCGCAAACAAATACATACACATATGTGTTGTTGTGCATACATGCCACACTTATATATACATTGCATTGTGCACGCGTTCATATTAAAATGCACACATACACATCATGCATCCACCACCACCACCAAGGAAAATAAGGACCAAAATCCCCAATCAATTCACATATAGTGCACAAAAACATCATTAGGTGCAAACCACACCACAAACAAATACACAATACGCATATGTACTATAGTACACACATGCCACACATATACGTTGCATTGCATACATGTTCACATTGAAATGCACACATACACATCATATACCACCACTACCTGTAATGAATATATGTATCAAAAACGCTAATTGATTCACATACCTGTCTACTTCACCAACACATCATTAGGTGCAACCCACACCACAAATAAATACACACACATATGTACAATAATGCGCACATTCCAAGTTTACAATGCGCACACACATCAAATAAACACAAAATGCACACAATGCTACAATGAGGGTGCACACAATAAAAAGGCACTATATACCAATCATCTATTGAGGCAATTCATGAATGACATGCAATTCTTTCCTTCAATCCCATGCATTAATGTCAAATATAATATAATTATGGAATAATGTATGTAGTCCATAAGGGACTTTATTTGAAAATTATTCCCAAAATATAGTCATGCATGCATGCTATATCACCAAATCAATCTAACACTCATTCTTTCTTTAAAACAATTTTGTTTTCGCTGGCTGCTGGTTTCTCTGGTGGAGTAGGTTGCTTCTCATCAACTGGATTTTTCTCCTTCGTTGGCATTGGCGCAAATGGTGAACACAATTCTGGGTTCTTTTTCTTCATTTCAGCAACGTAACCTCTGCATGCATAACAACTACATTAAAATAATAATAATAATAATAATAATAATGATTATCAATGTAGTCATCATCATTAAGAAATATATTAATGATGTAACAATTGAATGTTTTACTAAATCTACATATTTCATTACTTCTCTCCTAAGCATAGGTTCTCACAAGTCTGGAAGCTAATTCTATCACGGATCTAAAAAACTTAATGGCCACAAGTCTGGAAGCTAATTCTATCACGGATCTAAAAAACTTAATGGCTTTAAAGCAAAGGACAAAAATATTATTTCAAACAAGGAAAAAATATTATAATATTTTGCTAATTATTTCAGACTTTGAGTGCACACCACAACACTATCAAATTTTGTATTCATTAGTTAATTAGTTACTCTATAGAATTCAACTACCAATTTCTTAGGACAGTAGATTTTACTTTTCCGGTCAATTTCAATTACAATTGCACTTTCAATTCAAGTTGTAATTATATTCAATTTCCTTTTCATTGTTGAAGCAAGGATTGAAGATTGGATTTGCATTTTCATCATCAAATATATAAGTCATCTCTCTACTTTTATTTCATTACGACTTCCTTATTTTCTTTTAATATTTAGCTTTCATCTTATATTTTGTGTTTGTTATTATATATGGATTTCCTTTTTTATCTTGAATTCCTAGCTATTTTCATTTTGATCATGAGTGACTCTTTCTCCTATTCTTGGTTTGGTTGCTTTACCTAGACCTAATGCTAGTTCCTATTCAGTTGCACCACTAGGTATAAAAATATACACCACCAGACCTAATGTATTGTGAATTCAACACAAAAATATTATTTCAAACAAGGAAAAAATATTATAATATTTTGCAAATTATTTCAAACTTTGGGTGCCCACCACACCACTATCAAGTGTATTTTATTATATGATTTATATCTAGAAGTGAATGCACATCCCTTACATGTTTTTGGGATGGACCGCCTGTACTTTCTCTTGTAGCTCAAAAAGTCAATACCCCACCACCGGGACTATATATAAATCATGAATTTTTGACCTTGGTGAACGGTGAAAATGCATACCTTATGGTGAACGGTTTAACCTTGGAGTTAGCAAAATTTTTGACTTGACATCTTTTATCCATGGCAGTTGTTTGATGAATTTCTGTATAATGTCAAATTATTGAAATAAAAAAAGTCAATAACAGTTTCTAATTTAAGAATGAAACAAATTATACAATTTTGAATGGGAAAAGTTTCAATTATTAAAAATTTAATATAAAAAATACAATAGTGATTCATTAAATAACTCAAAATTGCAAACATTGAACTCAAGGGGTAAACAGGTCTGTTAATATAGCTTATCGGCCAAATACCCAAAAGTAATTTTTTTTCTGACTTTTCCCTAAATCATGAATTCTACACAGTATTTCTTAAAATAGATAAAAATATACTTGAGCAGTTGAGCCATTCGACCAAAGCAAACTATCATATCACACAGTCAATTTATGAATATTATAATTGAAAAGTTTTCAAAATAATGAATGCTAAAGTTAGGGTTGAAACCTTGACCAAAGGGAGTTTTAGCAAACGCGTGCTACTTCTCTAATATTCTAATAAGAAAACAAATATATAGAATTGAATGTCCTACAAAGTGTAGTTTGAGGAGTAATTCTTTGCCAAACTTCCATTTTTCTTTCCCTGTGAAATACTGAGACCAATCAATTGCTCTGATCTTTTCAAAATGCACAAATTTTAATCGCAAAAGTCATGAGATATGGAGAAATATGCTTGATTCAAAAATAAATCTAACAGTACATAAATCTAAAATAGTTTGAAACACAATAAATTAAATTACTCAAATGATTAAATTTATCAACAGCATTAGCATGAAAAGAAAAGATTAAAAAAAAAAAATTTGTCATCACATAAAAATTACAGAACACCAAAAATGAATCCAATTTGTAAAGTAATTAATTCTCTTGCTTAAAAATTTTAACCTAAACTATAAATTCAATAAAACAAAAGAAACAAGAACTAGATACTAATATACTATTACCTTGGCCTGGGTAGCCGATGAGGGCAAAGGCAAAAGCAGCCAAGCAGCGACGTGAGTAGAGGACTGGGCGTCGAATAGTAGAATGGAACTCTTATAGGGGGGTGGGGGGTGATCGAAGAACGGAAGGAAGGAGTAAAACTAGGGGTACATCGGCCCTGGTTTTGCTGTAAAGAAAGCTAGAATAATTTATTTGGGACCCACAAAGAGGTACGCTTTACAAGGTTTTCGTGTTGAATTATGCAGGCCAGTCTTGAATGGTCACGCTGAAAAGCAAGTTTGGATAAATAGTTTGGGCCCACAAAGAAGCCGTCTTTGTGTGCTACAAGCCAATTTCCGCTGGCATAAACAACTATTATTTCTAAAGCAGAGCTAAACAAAATGTTATACTCATAAGTTTATCTCATCATATATCATTAGTAAATATAGCAACATACATGGCCTTGATAGAGAATGTTAAAATTTTAAATATTCTAGACTAAATTAAAAAATTGTATAGGCTCCACTTAAATAAAAAAAAATCCAAAAATATTTGAATATTTAATCTAAAAAATCATTCAATAATTTGAATTTATGATTAATTTCATAATTTTGTATATGTTCTTGAATTTTTGAATTTGGTAATGAATGTAGATAATTATATTGGTGTTACTGAATATGTTTCCCAAACAAGAAAATAAAGATTTTCAACCTCTTCTAACATCGGAGCATCATTTTTATTAACTTTTGTATATCTTTTGAAACATGCAATTTTTCCAAGTTCTAATTCTATTAGATTTTCATATCTTTTGTAAATCTCCTACATAATATCTTTAAATCTCTACATAGATGTTCAAATTAACTCTTGCAATTCAAATCAATTTTCTTTTTTATAAAATATATTTTAAAAAAATAGAAAACAGAAAATATGAGGTAAATGCACAGTGTTTAAAAAAAATTAAAAGAATTTTAAGTACAATAACATACATTTAGTGAAATTCCAAAATTAATTTTCAATTTTGACCAAATACAAAGATTTATCATATATAGTATTTATTTAATACATTGATAAAGATTTATTTTTTCTTATATTATTGCACTTGCATGATAAATGTATTGCAAATTAAATTTAAGAGTATGAGATATTTCTATATTGAGTATGAAATGCATACATGAGAAATATTAAAAGTTCAAATTCTTAAACAAAATTATAATGTGCAGTGGTTGGGTTAATTCAATAATTCTACTCAGATTCATTGAATGGTATTGTAATACCCCGTATTTTATTAACATTATTATTTTATCCTAAGGTATTGACATACATGAGTTATGATCTCCCGATACTTCAAAAAGGATTTATATAAGTGAGTATAGTTGTTATTGAGCTGCGGTTATTCGTGCCGGTCACGAACCGTAAAATTTTTGGGGGACGAATTTTCAGCTCGGATTTCTTTGGAAATGGATGATTAGGCATATTATGACTAAGTATGAACTTCATGCTTAGTTAAGTTGAAATTGGATGAGCTATAAGGGTCGAAATTTATTTCTGATCGTACACCGCAAAATTTCCGCAGTGTACTGAACTTAGCCCAATTTTGAGGATTAGACTGGAATAAATTTTTGGTTTCAGAAATTATGGGATTTAGATTATTTTCTATCGAAAATTCATCTGTTTTGACCCCAAACTGTCCAAATTGAGATATTTTCTTAAAGCTACCAATAAGGATTTGACACTTGTCACCCAATTGTGATCCCAAATATTTTATCTTGCTTTATAAAGGATTTTATTCCCATTTCTTGGCCATTTGGCCGAAACATTACAAGGGAAAAAGGGGAGAAAATATTTCTTCATCTTCCTCATCCAAGCTCAACCACCATAGCCATTTCTTCACCCAAGGTCTTCAAACATTCGGTAAATCTTCGTTTTTATTCGGTAAAAAAAGCTTTGTAATCACCCCTAGGTTATGAATCTATGTTTAATTTCTTGATATGTGATGTTTTGGTGTTGTTTTGGACCTAGGGTTTTAAGGTGAAAATTGGAGAAAGGATCTAAAATAGCTTCCTAAAGTGTTAGTAAGCCTATTCAAGGTAAGGAATCCCTTTATTTGGTTGAGGTTATTTGAAACTAGATAATTGATA